>JAOTOM010005091.1:0-337500 GCA_034440615.1 Ashinkailepas kermadecensis
CACATCGCTCCACTGTCGCGATCAAATTATCCCCCTCAAACCTCCGCTAAATATATCAGGGTTATCCTTGACAAAGGACTTTGTGTGGCACATTCGTACCAATATTAAACAGCGCTGAGCTGTGTGTCTTAATCTCTACGCCACATCTCCGGTCGCGACTGGGGTACAGACAGGACTACTCTTAACAAAATGTACATATCCCTGGTTCGTTCAATCCCGGAATCTACAACGCGTTCATCTTCGATCATATCTCAACACTCAGGAAATCACTAGAATGCGCTACCAAAATCACGCACTCCGCCTCATCACCGAGCACACTGCACCACGCCTACCACCAATATCCGAGGTGGGCCAATCTCCCTGGGCTACAACACCGCAGGGCGCTACAACTCGTTAGATACCACTCCAGGACAACAACACAGCTAAATCATCCCTTCAATGTCGCATGGCCTAAACCTCGGTTCAGCGCTTCAAAACAAAAATAAATACCGAGTTGAAATTAACTTGAAGCGGGTTCTAACATCCGCCACTGAAATTTGCCGATGTTACCCCTCGCCGAGTTCCCCCCTCCCCCTCCTTCTCCTATTCTGGCTTATGAATCACCCCAAACTTGAGTATCTCTTTAGGCACAATAAAACCCTACTCAGCCCCATAGACGTTCAAGTCAAAAAAAAATACATCAAAGAGGCCCACCCACAACACACTTTCTTTTATACTGACGGCTCCCGTACCAACAATGATATGGAGCAATGATGCGGGCGCCACCTGGTGTGGTGGGGCCGACACCTGGTCAAACCAAATTAACACTTCATCATTCAGTATGCAGAGCAGAATTAGTCGCCATACTCACTTGCCTCCAACACATCATTGCACAACACTTCCTGCCCTACTACAATCTGCGCTTACTCACGATCCTCCGTTGACGCCCTTGCGGCCATTCCACGGCACCACGGACCCCACACACACCTCTACAATAACAACCACGCACACCTTCAGCTAACCATCCTCTGGATCCCCGGACATAGGGGTATCCCCGGAGAACGATACAGCGGATGGTGTGGCCCGGTAGCAATCGACCTCCCCCGAACGGGGAGTTCCGGTGCCTCCGGGAACTTCTATCCCTTACAAATAGTTTATTTGATAAATATATCCAGGTCTGCTGGTCACACAACAACAAACACCTACACGCTATCAAGCCTACACTCTCAACTGGCCCTCCTCCAACCAGCACTCCCGTTTGAACGAGCTCGCCAGACTTCGCCTCGGACACACCAGTTTGACACACAATTATGTTGTCATCGACCACACCGCGTTCCACTGTGTAGCACATGTCGAGTCCGCATTACTGTCGCCCATGTCTTGCTTGCCTGTCCTGCATATGGTCATCGTCGTCGCGCAATCATCCAGCATTTCACCAAGCATCAATACGCAAATTTCGCTTCGGCCTCTTCTCCGGGGACGAATACCCGACGCTCCTCGAGCTACTTTTCCACTTTCTACATCACACCAAACTTTCTGAACTGATTTAATTGCTCTATCGTACGTTACCGGTTCCAAGCTGATATGATGTGAAGTTAAAAGCTATGTGACACGCGCTGCACTCCTCGTTAGCTGTATGACTCCGCTACATACATCTTCCTCCCCGACGTTGTAAAACACATACATATAGGTTATTTAACATTAGGTAGGCAGGGACCGATCCAATTTGGCCAAAGTGGATGGTTTTCCTTCTAAATTTCGCTTGGTTTTTTACCTACGGATTTTCCATGCAGCTTGGTTTTCCCCCTTCTCAGGGTTTGCCAAGCTTCAACTAACATACACCTACACATACAAGGTCGGGCCTGACGCCCACGACTCGTTCTGGGCGCCGGGCCTCCGCTTCACTTCAGGTCGCAGGTGAGCAGTGGAGCCTGTTTGTAGGCTACGAAGCTGCCCACCCTCCAAATGTCCTTCTAATTGTTATGTATGTGTATGTGTATGTAGGTATGTACATGAACCTGTATGCCATGCATGTATCGGCCCCTTACGCCACCTTCTTTGTTTGATGGCGTCTCATCTTTCCTCTCTTGCTTAATTGATATGACCGGATGCCACATAAACCGGATTAACGTAATTCCTTCCTGAACGTAACAATCTCTAGCGAATGGCACTCTCCCTTTGCTAAGGATTTACAAAAGCGTACCTCGTAGGCCTTGTTGTGTATGTGAACGTGTGATGGCAGGTGTTGCGAGTCGAAGGTCAGTACTAGAAGCTTGTGAGTCGAGCGTGCCTCCCGTGTAATCTGGCTGATTGTGACTGTGGCGTCCAGGAGGGCTGAGGCGTCGAACAGTGCGGCGATGCTGTCAAGTGGCAAGTTATCCAGCTCTGGGGCGCAAATGTGCTCGTAACCTCCACAGCTCGTAACCTCCACAACTGCGAAGCGCTCATAACCTCCACAGCTCACAACCTCCACAAGTCCGAAGCGTTCATAACCTCCACAGCTCATAACCTCCACAACTGCGAAGCGTTCATACCTGCACAGCTCATAACCTCCACAGATTCAAGAACTCCATTATTTTCTAGAAGCATCACTTCAGATAGCTATCGCTAGGTAGCAGCACGGTCTAGGTCTTATAACAACGGATATTGAATGAATGTCATGCGATTGAACGTTGAAGTATAGATCACAATATTTCTCACTAGATGGCAGGATGTGTCATTGAATATGCGTGTGGTGTGCGCGCATTGTTAGCTCTCAGACCTCGGGAACCGGCTGTCGTCCCGTGAGGAAGCTGATATGCGGCGCAGTGGCGGATGCATAGCACAAACACACTGCTCAGACCGGTTTTGTATCAGATTTCATGGCTAGCTTAAAATGTGCATTACATTGTGATTCTAACGCAATACTTGCATTTTTCGACCGGAATATGCCGGCTAGTCGTACCCTGGTAACGCCATTGATCAGCTGTCTGGGAAGGGACGGAGAAAGCGCAGCGTCTGTGGCGCGAAAGTGGACGGATTTCTCACTAGATGGCAGGATGTGTCATTGAATACGCGTGTGGTGTGCGCGCATTGTTAGCTTTCCAGAACTCGGGAACCGGCTGTCGTCCCGTGGGAAGCTGATATGCGGCGCAGTGGCGGATGCATAGCACGAACACAACGCTCAGACCTGTTTGTATCAGATTTCATGGCTAGCTTAAAATGTTCATTACATTGTGATTCTCACGCAATACTTGCATTTTTCGACCGGAATATGCCGGCTAGTCGTACCCTGGGAACGCCATTGATCAGCTGTTTGGGGAAGGGACGGAGATAGCGCAGCGTCTGTGGCGCAAAGTTGACGGTTCGCGTCGCGAAACCATCACGGTGTCGCTGATGAAAATGTGCACCCTTTGACTGCCACAGCCGGTCTGTCGAATTTCGTCTGTACTGCCGCAAGTGTGTAACTCTGAGTCCCCGGAGGACTGCCCATTGCCATATCTCGAAAGAACGATCACCTGTCAGACCTCCCCTCCGGTCTGACACCTGATTCCCTCGCGCCGGTTCGGCGGGCGGAGGGTGCCATGTTCCGTGGCGTGGTGGCTGTCGGTAGTACCGGGCTGTCTGCAGGCATGCCATTGACCAGCACGGCGTTAATACGCGCACTCGCACTGGAAGGGGCGGGGGGCGAAATCCGCGCACCCCTCTGGTTTTTCGTACCTAAATGCAGATTTTACCGGTCGATATACGCGATTTTCTGCGTACCTGCTTAGAAATGACCGGCGCGTCGTTTAAGAAAATGGAAGAAAAAGAAAAATGGAAATCGGGCGAAAAGTTTTCAAGTTAGGGGTCGCTAAAGTAAAAAAAATCCAGCGCCGGACCACAAAAATCGGCGCTGATGCGCTTCCAATATATTTGCAAAGGGAAGTGTTCTTGGCAACACTAACGACTTGTTTGATGTATATTGATATACTATATAGCTTCAAGGCCATGTTAGGTCACCGAGGTCAAGTCAGGTCCAGTTCATGACAGGTTAATGGAACCAAACTAGATCAACTGGAATGTTGCCATAATTGCACTAGATGTTGCCATAAATGTCGTTTGTACTGTTTGTCATTGCGTTTCGATACTTTATTCATGTACTTAACTCCTTTCTTCGCGAAGCCGATCGCGCCGAGATGCCCGACGGAGCAGTCGGGCGGGCGGCCCGGTTCCGGTAACTGGAACAGGTAACTGACCTGATAAAGTGCTGCTATATAGGTGACCTGAGGTCAAATGTCGGGTCTAGAATCTGTATTGCATCATTCGTAATGTCCAAAACATCATTGATGGCCATTTCGGAGCATTTAAACACAATCACAGCGATCCATAACAATGACAAGCCAAGCCACGCAAAACAAGAACATTTTGACAAATGTGACCTCATTTGACCTTGAAGCTATTGACCTAAGGTCATGAAAATTGCACACAATATAGTTCACTACCGTACCCATCCACCCTGCGAGCTTCGTGCCTCCAGCTGTAATAGGAGCCGAGATCGTAGGGGCGGAATCCGCCCCCTCCAGTGCGCGTAATTTTCAGAGGCCCTCCAGGGCGCGTGTTAAGCGATCAAGCCCAGAACGGAGCTGCAAATTTCCGCATCTACGGCGGCATTGTAATCACTGGCGGATCCAGGGAGGGGCCATTCAGGTCATGCCCCCCCCCGAAGCGCTTAAAATGGGGGCAATAGTGTCTTTTGGTCCCCCCGAAACCAACAGAAGTCAACTAAATTAAAATGCAGTAACCTTTGCCGATGTTAAAAAATAGCGTCTGGATGAAAATCTCCAATTTTGAAGGATTTGTTAAATAATTGTTTGGAAGCCAGTATGGTAGTATAGTAGATTTTGACACACATCGAGGGTTCCATGCTGCTCAATTTCTGCTTACAGCAAGAGTTGAAAAAATCGGATCCGCCAGTGTACACGCCGTGCACGAACGTTGACGTGGTACAAGACGTTGAATGTGAACGTGAACGTTTTGGTAAACAAGAACAAAAATCCGGTAACAAACTTCGCCGCACACATGCTTGATATGCTTTTGAATTGACGACAAGTATAGTCCAATATCAATGTGACGACTACGCCACGGTAACGGTAACGACCGACAACGGACCTGGCATACGACGGCAACGACCAACAACGGAGCTGACATATGACGGTAACGACCGACAACGGAGCTGACATACGACGGTAACGACCGACAACGGAGCTGACATACGACGGTAACGACCGACAACGGAGCTGACATACGACGGTAACGACCGACAACGGAACTGACATATGACGGTAACGACCAACAACGGAGCTGACATACGACGGTAACGACCGACAACGGAGCTGACATACGACGGTAACGACCGACAACGGAGCTGACATATGACGGTAACGACCGACAACGGAGCTGACATACGACGGTAACGACCGACAACGGAGCTGACATACGACGGTAACGACCGACAACGGAGCTGACATATGACGGTAACGACCGACAACGGAGCTGACATATGACGGTAACGACCGACAGACGGTAACGACCGACAACGGAGCTGACATACGACGGTAACGACCGACAACGGAACTGACATACGACGGTAACGACCGACAACGGAGCTGACATATGACGGTAACGACCGACAACGGAGCTGACGCAATACGGAAAAGGACCAACAGACAAACAAGCAAAAAAGATGACGGTCGGATTGTGAGTTACAATCACTCACAAGCCGATGTAACGTACCCCGCCTTAGTTAAGCGCTGGCCTGCTCTGGTCTCCCCTGTCCTGGCAACGCCGTTGAATGTGAACGTGAACGTTTTGGTAAACAAAAATCCGGTAACAAACTTCGCCGCACACATGCTTGATATGCTTTTGAATTGACGACAAGTATAGTCCAATATCAATGTGACGACTACGCCACGGTAACGGTAACGACCGACAACGGAGCTGGCATACGACGGCAACGACCAACAACGGAGCTGACATATGACGGTAACGACCGACAACGGAGCTGACATACGACGGTAACGACCGACAACGGAGCTGACATACGACGGTAACGACCGACAACGGAGCTGACATACGACGGTAACGACCGACAACGGAACTGACATATGACGGTAACGACCGACAACGGAGCTGACATACGACGGTAACGACCGACAACGGAGCTGACATACGACGGTAACGACCGACAACGGAGCTGACATATGACGGTAACGACCGACAACGGAGCTGACATACGACGGTAACGACCGACAACGGAGCTGACATACGACGGTAACGACCGACAACGGAGCTGACATATGACGGTAACGACCGACAACGGAGCTGACATATGACGGTAACGACCGACAACGGAGCTGACATACGACGGTAACGACCGACAACGGAGCTGACATATGACGGTAACGACCGACAACGGAGCTGACATATGACGGTAACGACCGACAACGGAGCTGACATATGACGGTAACGACCGACAACGGAGCTGACATACGACGGTAACGACCGACAACGGAACTGACATACGACGGTACGCAACAACGGAGCTGACATATGACGGTAACGACCGACAACGGAGCTGACATACGACGGAAACGTTCAACAATGAAGCTGACATATGACGGTCGGATTGTGAGTTACAATCACTCACAAGCCGAGTGATTGTAGCCGCCACTTTAAGCCGCCCCGGTAGCTCAGTTGGTTAGAGCGCTGGCCTGCTCTGGTCTCCCCTGTCCTGGCAACGCAGGGTTCGAGTCGCTTCGCGCGCTCGCATTTAGCCCCCGGCTGGGAGGGTCAGTTGGCAGCTGGCCCGATAAGGCCGGGGACGAGCTACCGGGCGGCCGTGTCGGTGCATTGACGGCACGCTAAACTTTCGGTCAAAATTATGCCGTTGAACTGGAATTATGGATCGGGTGGTGGGGCCAGGGTTCACGCAACAAGCTCTGCTTAGCAATAGGACCCTGGTTCATAAAGCCACCCCAACAAGAACTCGGATTAAATTTATTTTAAAAAAAAATATTTATTTAAAAAAAAAAATCACTGGCGAATTTAGCCCACCGATTTAGAGGGAGAAGCCAGGTTTTGTGTCAGGGAGAGCGAACAGATTTGGAACATGCCCAGCCTACCCCTCTTTTTAAACGTCACCGTATTTCGACTAATATTTTATTTTCCAAAGGGGCTCATTGAACAAATGACACGCATAATTTGTTATGCCCGTGGTCCAAATTACCACTATCGTTTCAAAGTCATCGGATTTGAACCCCTCCCCTTTTCAAATGTATTTTCTGACATATCTTGAGAAGTCAACTCACACTGTTAACACGCGCCCTGGAGGGCCTCTGAAAATTAGGCGCACTGGAGGGGGGCTGATTCCGCCCCCCTAAGGTCTCGGCTCTTATTAAAGCTGGAGGAACGAAATTCCCAGAGTGGATGGGTACGTTAGTGATCTCAATTGTGTGCAAATTTCATGACCGTAGGTTAATATCTTCAAGGTCAAATGAGGTCACATATGTGGAAATTTTCTTGTTTTGCGTGACTTGGCTTGTCATTGCTATGGATCGCTGTGATTGTGTTTAAATGCTCCAAAATGGGCATCAATGATGTTTTGGACATTACTAATAATGCAATACAGATGCTAGCCCCAGCATTTGACCTCAGGTCACCTATATGGCAGCACTTTATCAGGTCAGTTGCCTGTTCCAGTTACCGGAACCAGGCCGCCCGCCCGACTGCTCCGTCGGCAGCTCGGCGCAATCGGCTTCGCAAAGAAAGGAGTGAAGTACATGAATAAAGCATGGAATCGCTTAAACAGTAGTTTTCAGAATGTGTAGGGAGTAACATGCAAAGCGACATCAATCGCAGGACAGTCATTTGTATTGTCATTTGTATTGTATTGTCATTTGTATTGTTATGACAACATTCCAGTTGACCAAGTTTGGTTCCATTAACCTGTCAAGAAACTTGACCTGACTTGATCTCGGTGACCTAACATGACCTTGAAACTATATAGCATGACAATATACATCAAACAAGTCGCTAGTGTTGCCAAGAACACTTCCCTTTTGCCAATATACGGGAAGCGCATCAGCGCTGATTTTTGTGGTCTGGCGCTACAAAATGTTTTGACTTTAACGGCCTCTAACTCGACAAATTTTAGGCCGATTTCCAGTTCGTGCTTTACACGACGTGCAGGTCATTTCTAAGCAGGTACGCAAAAAATGGCGTATATCAACCGGTAAAATCTGGAGTTATGTACGAAAAACCGGTTGGGTGGGCGGATTTCGCCCCGCCCCCTCCAGTGCGCGTGTTAAATTACACCTTCACGAATCAAAAGTTAATGTTAAGCTTTAGGTTAAGTAACAAATGTTAAGTTTTGCAATTCCACGCATTTCAGTCAATACACCCCGTCGTCACCTGATCAGCGTTAGTGCAGGTGCACACCCGCCTTGCTCATTCGTCGCATTCGCCACACTTCACGCGTTTCTGCGGTTTCTCACAGGCACATTGACTTGATAGTTTGTGCATGCACATACCTCCAAGCTATGTACGTAGAGCCATTTATTATTTATTTCGGTTACGATACATTCACCACAATGCATTATTGCAAACTGCACAGATAAAAACGTCTTCTCTGCCTGGGCCTGAACTCGAGACCCCGGGATACAAACCACAGACCGTACCCATCTACCGCCTAGGACGAATGTTGAATGCCGGCTGCGGTGCGGGATCCATGGTCCGCACGCGGGAATGTCACCGCAAACGTCGTCTTTCAATAAAGATTGAAAGTTCTTCAAAATTAATATTTTGATGAAAGTTGGTAAGTAAAAAATTGAGAAGAGGACACCTGTCTCTAAGTAAGCAAATTACAACTTGAAATTCTGTATTGCACTTTCAATACCCTCAAGTACCTCTTACCTTTAAAAACAATTGAGAGCAATTCATGAAGAACATTGGGACGAAAATAGGCAACAATGGAAATTAAAGGGGTACATCTCACTCCAGGTGAATATATCTGAACGTCGTTCCGCTATTGCAAAAAAATAACTACTTCAGAAGCGGGACTGTTGGGTCGGGCCTTCTCATTCAGATGAACTTTTGCAATATGCAAGTATGCACGGGGTAGACGTAGGATGCGTTCTTTGCCGCAATTACTCCGCGGATTCCGCTGTGTGTGACGTTTCATTGAATTTCCGTGGAATCCATCCGCAGAGCGTTCTGGGAAGCATCGCGGTGTATATGATGTATGTGAGACATATGTGTCGCTACTTGTAAACTTTCGAACATAACTTGGAAAATCTCACCTTTGTACAGTGTGACAACTCAAGGAAAAATGGCCAGAAATGCATTAATCGACTCCTTTTTTACGTGATATGTGTAGCGCCATTGCATCAGCAGATACCTGAAGCACACCAGGTCACAGTTTCAATGGATAATTACACAAGATCTGACATCGTAGCAAGTCCACGAACATGTACATTATGTGTGAAAAAAACGATGTAGATGTGTACAAATGTTCTCAGTTTCACGACTGATAAAGATAAGACGCATTCTAAAAACCTGGACAAATAAGTTATGAAACGATGGATGAGAATATTCTCATCACATTAAGCTATTCAAAACGGCATGTAACGGTTCACAATATGCTATCTTTGATCATAAGATAAGCCATTACAATAGTCGTTCAACTAGAGCGAGAGAGACATTTACAGACCAATACCAATGAAATCAGCGATCGTTTGGCTATATGTACCTATACTATAAGTTTCAGCTGCACCTAGCTGCCCCAACATCGGTAGTGATCAGTTGTATCCCGGCAGGTCGCTGTGAGGTGCGGTGGCCGGCATGGGCGGCACGGGGAAGCCCGAGTCGGACGCCGCGAAGCTCCGGTTTACTGTCTTGATCGGGTGTCTTGATCGGGTAACCTGATTCAGCGGTCGCTATGTAACACAAAACCCCCCTAACAGACGAGGCGACTGAGTCGAGATATATCGCGTACTGAGCGTTTCCCATGGCAGGGCGCTGTCCTTGCCTGAAAGGGCCGGGTCAGTGTAGTAATATAGACATCCTGCCCGCCTATGGAAATGTGCTCCAGGTCGAGGTAGAGTTCTGCCCGGCAGCCAGCAGCATGCAACTCACCGAGATGTCAGCTGCGGCTACAGTATTTTAGCAAGCATTTGAAGGAATTTCCATATATTCGAGATGTGCATTCTAAGATGCATATTGCTGCATAAGGATTTGCCAGTTGTGGCATGAAGCCCGACTTTATATGTACCGATTCTATTTGTGAGTCATATCCTAGGGGTATGTCTTGGCATAATTTTAGACACTTTGGACAAGGAGGTCTTGTATATATTTTGCGTAGCAATCATTAGGTCACATTCACAGTGCAGAAGGCTCGCCTAACAAACGCCAAGTAATAATTATCCAGCATATGAGCACTCATAAACTTCGCTTATGGCGTCATTATGCTGTCACCGTGCATGACCGGACGTTGATCTTTTAAACCAGGGTACCCTTGGTTTAAATTTGTTCCCGATATATTTGGCGTATGCAAAATGAAGGGAACGGAATGCTCCCTCCCCCTCTAGCAGGTATGACCTCTTACATTCATGAGTTAAGCCAGCTTTAAGACAATAAAGCCTCTCCATATGTTCCATATTTTACGTTCTTTCGATTAAGACCAAAATTGTCCCTCTAAATAGCATACTTTGTCCGCAATTATTTCTGGCCATTTTTCCTCTGGAGTTATGACGGTGTGAAATGTCACCAACGCGTTGGTGACATTTTCCGTAGTTTTTGTACGACACCCAAATCGTGTTGCCTTCACAGCATTGCCTACGATCATTCGATATGCATCGTAGTCTGATCACCATGTCCCATGGGCGTCACCATCTTGCACGAAATCACACCGAACTGGGAACGGACAGCTTACTACAGTCCTCGTGTTCCTCGCGGAATCCACGAAATTTAAGCACGGATTTAGTGAGGAATGGACAAAGAACAACATATGACTTCAGAGTCCGCGAAATTCCCGGATGGAAGCACCCCAACCAGGCCTTCGCCTTCGCTCGCAGCAAGTAATGACCATACAATACCATAGACAACTTCCACAGTCCAAGGCTTTATGCATGCATTCACCGAGGACGTTTCTGCGGTTTCTGCCAGACACGTTTTGATAATCGCTTCTATGTGATTTCTTCTGCTGTGATTGACGTCATGAAATGGTTCGTATCGGGGTCAGTGAAAACAATCGATACATACAAGTAGAGGTGAGTTCTCTTTCCACATTTTGCGGTGGAAAATGAATCCGGATACATCTCTGAATTTTGTTGTACCTCATCTGTTTGCATAATTATGCTCCCAGATTGGCTGCCAAATTGAGACGCGCGTTGGCTTGATGTTCTATTCAGGACCCATTGCGCTTTTGTTTCTTATACTGATGTGTTTCAGAGCCTCTGCGGATTTTTGGTAGATCCCAGTGCATTTTTGGAACCGAACGTTTGAATTTACTGATTTCTTGTGTGAACTCTCGATGTTTTTGAGGGACCGGCACAGCGTTGGAAAAATGGCCATTTTTTACATTTGGCTGTCCAAAGAATTATACACTCCCAAAAATATCCACTCCTTGGGCTGCCAACTACCAGATGAAGAGCTAATGCATAACAAGAAATCCAAACTAGTGCTGCCACTATCAAATAATGATAATTGTTAACATAGCCTACAGAGCAGCACGCTCAATGGACTATATGGTGATCTTTGGCTAGTAGTGAGAATGAGATCCACCAGTTCTAATAATGTTCATCTTGTGTAATCATTTTGGGTCCTTGGCATGTCAACTTTGCAACATTATTGATAATAATGTACATTTGTTATTTCAGCTGATCACCAGGGCTGCAGAAACATTCAAAGAGAATGCAAGGAAAAGAACAGAAGATGAGATGCCTGTTAGAGTTAAAGAATGACAGGATACCAGCAGAATGGAAGCTAAAGTTGGGATCACAAAGCATATGACCATAACAGTGAATATATAAAAATATAATGGTGCAAGTCAAGTGTATACTGGTGCAAGTGTAATTGCCTAGTACAAGTGAATAAACAAACATACATGCCTTCATTCACTTACTTTCCATTCACAAAAATGCCCTGACCAGAAGTGCTCAGAAGAATGCAAGACCAAAACTAGAAAGAGAACTGGAGTAGGCAGTACACAACTCGCAACTAGATAGGCATAAAGGGAATGATTTTCTGAATATCTCAGTAGGTGCAAGTCATGCTTTGGCATGGCAGTTTTTTATGAGGTGGGAGGCAAACAAAATTGTACTCAGTGTCAAATGGGATGGGTGCACCCAACATATCCTGAAACACTTCATAAGTGCACAATCAATGTGCATGAATGCATGGTTAGGTGCACTGGAGTGACACCAAACCAATAGGAGTAAAAAAATAATGTATTCCGACACCAAAATAAGCAGACTAGCCCTTGACTCCAAAGCATTTGTCTGCTGAAAATGATTGTTTTCAGCAGCCTTCAAAATTTATAAAATCATACAATTCTGTCCAAACAAGAACAGTCAGAAAGCTTCATCCATTACAGGGCCAGATGCAGATGCTCCTAGGTAAAACTTACCTACCTATATTTGCACCAAGTACCTACCTAGTAGGTAGGTACGTACTAGGTAACCTGCCTACATCCATGCAATGTATCTATAGGTAAGGCATCGCAATATTATCATAGTTCACCCTTTCACACCAACGGCAATGAGAGGCATTCAATTTGAACAATTCAATTGAGCCTAATTTCTTACGTAGGACGACACCCACCGACGGGTCGACACCACACCACCGCAATTACTACTCTCACTTAAGGGCCTTGAGTCTCACTTCCCGCCTACCGGTCCATCAATCATCCAAATACCTACATCCTAACACCAGCGCACTGCACAACTAAATTTGCCACAAGATCTGGGCTTCCAATATTCATCTCTGGACTTCCAAATTCAAACATGAAGTGATGCCTCTTCCAATGAAGGAAGCTTGCATGCGTCGCCTGGCTAGTAAAGAAAACTACCACTCTCCGGGACGGATTGGAAAATTAGAGGCTCTTGGCCGGGGGTGAATCATGCCTCTCCAGTTCCCACTCTTTCGGGAGCTTTTTAAACCACTCCGAAGAAAGGCAATTAATAATTAGCCTTTAAATGCTCCCTGAAAGATTGGGATGTTCTACATCAGCTTACAGAAAAGAAAAGGTGTATTTCTGAGTTTTGAAGCAAGCGCAGCCGATCTAAATAAAAGATATCAGGTAAAATTTACGCGTGAAAATTAGCCAGATCCGTCCAAGACATTCTCCAAACATGTTAAGACTTTGTGGCAAAATAGACCACCAGATAACCAGAAATTTCGGTGTCTTTTGATTTCATGACATACATTGCTTCAGAGCGCCACATATTCGTGACACAAATACTGTTTATGCCACTCGGACACAGATAGTCTACAACTCCGCAAAAATAAAATTTGACTGTGTGGATTTAATCTGGGTGGCCCAGAGTTAAAATACTAAAGTACAGACTTCAGATAATTGAAGAAAACAAGTATTCCTTGAATTTTTCGGTGGGATTTATTTGATCACAATTTATTTTTGAGCCTTTTCTGTAGGTCATAGCTGTTCTATAGCCTTTGTGTCATAGTTCCTCGCCGGCTATGCAAATTGTCCATATCCGCCGCACTAAATACCATTAACCACAATTGCCAAATTATTCCGCCGCGTGGTGGTTACTTCCCTTGGTTACTTCCTTCCATTGCGTTTCGATCAGGTGAGGTAAGGTTGGGTCCATTGTTCTTTCGGTTTTTGTCTGGTTGCGAATTACAAGAAAATCTGGTGCTGTAGTTTCTCATTCCTTGGACTTTGTTTTTAATGCAATGTTTATGAATGTGCTGAACATGATTTGACCACTCGTCTCCTCTGCAAATGCATGCTTTTCACTTGCGAGGGAAAATAACACCCAAAAAAGGGCTTGAAGTTGGGTACTTACTAATATAGCTTAAAAAGTAGTGTTCACAATAACAAAAGAAGATGGGGCATAGCCTAACTTCACCTCCCATAACCTTCCATGCATAATTTGTTTTTCTCAAAATTTCCAAACAATTTTGTTTCTCAAATTTCAAAAGGAAAGACCCAACATATGATAGCCTGAAAAGTTTTTGAAAAAAACTTTTTTTTGACAAATTTCCCCCACATTTTTATCAAAACCTATCAAAGCCTACCCTAACATAACCTAACCAAACTTTACCCCTTCTTTGTATGCTAGATGGAGGTAAAATATGTAAATTTGTGTTTTAAGGTGTTTTATGAAATCTTGGCATTTTCATTCAAATGCAATGTTTACCAATGTGACTAAGATGATGGGAGCACTAGTTTTGTGTAAATGCTTACTTCTCCGATTGTGAGCAAAATAACACCAATAATGGGCTATGAGTTATGTAGCATGGCATAAAAAATGTTAAAAAAATAAAATATATGCAGCATAACCTAACCTAACCTCCCCTTGGAGAAAAAAAAAGTATTTAAAAAAACTGCAAAGAAATTTGTTCTTTGAAATTTTTCTCAATTTAAAAACCTAACCTAACCTAACTTGACCTAACATTAGCTGCTTTTGAAGAAAAAAATATCTTCAATTCTTAAAAGAATCCAAAAATTTCCAACTTAAAAAACTGAACAAACCTAACCTAACCAAACCTAACTCATTTGCTTGCTTCATGGACGACAATGTGTATAAAAACTTGTCTTGTTGCCACCTTAAAGCATAATAATACCAGTAAAATGTGTATAAAACTTGCCTTGTTGTTAGTTTATACTGCAATAATACCCAAACTTCTCAGCTATGCTGTGGACAAATCTTGCCAAGATTCTTGGCACTGCTGCTAACAGCACCACAGCAAAATTATGGGCTGGTAGGTTTTTTTGGAGTACTATGTTTATGAAGGTGACTTAGATGATGGAACCACTTGTTTTCTGTGCAAATGCTTCCTTTTCAGGTTGCGAGCAAAATAATGCCCAAAATGCTTTGAGTTAGGCAACATAGCATACAATAATTGGAGGGTGGTTTATTCTTAATTCCAGGAAACATCCAGTGCATTTTAGGAAATGTGTACTCTCCATTACTTAGCGTTTCTAGGGTATGCACCATATTTTGGCAAATCCCAATATTATACCCTCCATTATTTGGTCTTCTCAAAGTTATACACTCCATATTTTGGCTAGCCCAAAAATTATACACTCTGAGTCCAAGACTGAGAAGTGAAAATCCAACACTGGACCGGCACGTTTTCGAAGCCTCCAAAGTATTTATTTACGACCCCGTCGCGCTTGTTTATGACCATGCCATTTCTTGTGTGTCCAGGTCTATCTCTTAGATCCTCATACTATCCTTGCCCAGCAACGTCTTGTTTTGTTTTGCGTCTTGTTGTCTTGTTGACGCCCAGCAGCGTCTTGTTTTGTTGTAATTTCTGCTGACGATTGCCATTGTCTCCTATGTGCTATTATTAACAACTAGAATAGACCCTAATGTATAATACTATTTCAAGAACGTCCCTATTGTTGCATGGGACTCATGTCGTCGTGGTGAGGAAGGGATTTGAGATTGGCGGACTGTTCTGGATATGTACGTGAAATTAGCTTTTGTTTTATTGAGGAAAACGACTTATTCAACTTCTTGTATTTTAAAGAACTTAAGTTGCCGTATCTGCCAAGGCTGATTTTGGCATGTTTTCTAGTAGGACCCCTAGTGATTCGTAAACGTATTCGTTTTGTAGGAGAAAACCTCGCCGATCCCAACCGGTGGGGTGGAGGCGAAAGATAGCTTAGCCCCTCATTGAAGCCGCTTGGGGAGGGGCCAAGCCCCATAGATCCACCAGTGGCTACAATGGAGGCGGGGTATGCAAGTCGCGAACTGCAATGGAGCTGAAATATGACGTTTGGGTTACGATGGGGTCTGGACGGTGTTCAAAAAAGTCAGACAATTGAGTGGAAATTGACACCTAATACAACTTTTTATCATATCGCCTCCGATTTCTTGTCATGTCCTTGCATTGAGCTACTCGTGACGTATTCAAACGCAAAATTATCAAATTCTATATGATAATAAGCATTAGTAATATTCATTGAGAACGTTTCGGGAAACATCCCACGAAGTTCCATACTAGATACATATGAAATATAATCACCAATTTCATTCACGTCTCAAATGAGCTTCGGAGCTGTTCCAGTGCCGAGACAGGTTATCTCTCATGTCATTCCTCCTTCGCTTTCTAATATTTCGAACATCATATCGTTCATTAATTTGATGACCATCCCTTATCACCGACAAATTTTCCTACATTCGACAGACCGCCGAAAAGGAAATTGAGAACATGGGTGCACCCTCTTAATTGTTTTTGGCAGCCAGCCGAAGGCCACTCCCTGAGCAAAAAAAAACTCTTGCCTTAAAAATCGTTATCAACCTTCTAATCACGGATACATATGTAAAAATGAACGGTGCATTCGATGGTTGCATTCATTTGGACCGTCGACATCACATTGGTCCCGGTTTCCGAGCGGCGCTGTAAACTAGTTATGTTTATGAAGTCCTGATTTAGTCATGGCATCATAAATGTAAGTATAGCACAGAGGTGTTTGGTTCATCTGCTTATGAAAGCCATCGCAAATAAAACGTTAACGGAAAATGTCGGACCTGTTTCGTACAATTAAGCCTCGGAGAGTGATACGATCATATATGGAAAACTTCCCTAGATAATTCCCTAGATCCCCAGTGTAGGACAATAAAGTGAGTTCCACCGAGTTCCGCGGATATTTTTACACACAGCGATAACCCAATGCCTTCAAATCGTGGATCCAATGCCCAAAGTTGAGCATTTTTGCGCTAAATCCGTAAATTTCAGTTGTAGTTTGGATGTGCTGGAGCCGCGCGGCACATCAGTCAGCTGACAGCCCTCCGCGGCGGCCGTCCGCTGTCGCCACGGTGCATGAGATGGGTGTCAAATTAGCGGAGAGCGAGGCTCTGCTCAATATGAGACGGACGGGTCGGGTGACGGTGACAGCCTTGTCACCCGACCTGCGCATGTGGAGTATCCAGGTCACTGACGCACACCGGTGAGCTTCGTCAATTTGAAGCCACGGGTAGAATAGAGAGCATTATCTGTGGGGCGCTACACAAGTGTCCATCGTGTTGATCTGAGTAATATCGTGTTTGGTTCAGGCGAAAGAAACTCTTTGGGCATATTGAACAGCATGAGAGTATTATCAAGACGACAATTGATATCTTAATTCGGTTTTTGGACTGTAAAAGAGGATCACAACTATCTGGTGATAAATTGAAATAGTGCAAATGATACCTGCATAACGTCATAAGACACGAGCTGATTGAATCAGGTTGGACGACACATGGAACGATATGTCCCCAAGCACGAAGATTGGCTGAATGGCACGTTGATGGACATATATAAGTGCCAACGAGTGGGCCATTCACTTCAGCGGGGCGGGGACGTCCTGTCCGTGAGTTCTTCGAACTGAAGTCAACAGACGCGAAGAGAAACGCGACCGTTAACTGACCAACTGTTTGGCGATCGCCCCCGAACGATTTTGGGGGCCCCAGCAGGATTTTTTTTTTAGTCTGGCGCAATTTTTCCGAACCCCGGCGGGATTCTTGGGGCCCCATAACTTCTCAGGAGGAGGGGCACCCCCCCCTGTGCCCCCCTCGGTATGCCACTGATGACGTCCCACTCGTACTCAGCTGAGAGCCTTGTCGACTCGAACTGTAGTGAAGAGGACTAAGTCACACACGCACACACACACCACACACCAGACAATGTAAGTTTAATATAGTGTTGGCGATTTCGGTGGGATCAGTTGACAGGTAACGTGACTAATTAGATATGTAGGTCATGTGTGATTTGCATGTCCACATACACACCTGTGTGCACACATACATGCTAATGTTGACATGAGTAGTGTTGCACGATGTATGCGAAATATAGATGCGGCCTTGCACGAATTGTCTGCTAAACTTAGGTACGATATTGATGTTAGGATAATTCATTTCTACTATAGTACTGTTACTACTATACACTGTATTAGCCGAGCCTTGATAAGTACAGCAATATCCTATTCATAGCCGCGATCAGCAGCTGCTGGAATCGACATCCGTCCGTGTATCAATTCACAAACAACCCTAATGCGATGAATTATCCCCCCCCCATTCTCACGGGCTACCAGTACTTGGTACGCCAAAATAGACAACATAATCGAACTCAGCGCACAGAAGAATCTCAGAAAACACTATATTGTCACATCTGGCAGGCGCTTAAATGCAAATGTACGTAAGCGCAAATGTATGTAGGCCGAAGATGCGTATATGAAAATAGGTAAGTGCAAATGTGCGTGCATATGCGGAAATGTGCATACACAGATGCAAAGGAACGTACGGATGTTCGCATGTACAAGCATACTTCTGAGTAGCTGCACGTAAGCAACCGTACGTTAGATCACAGGCATGCTCAGAATATTGTTACGATGGGGTTGTATTAAGAAGACCAGAGGTGTCTGTGCATTTGCTACATCTACTAAATTGGGGCTCGTTTAGGCCTGAATCTATGGGGGTGGATTTTCCCGCTCCCTGAGATCTCGAAATCTATTGGACACATATCGAAACTGGACAGCTCAAGTTTGTCTAATATACACTTTAAGAATATCGAAATGTCAAAACATTCCCAATGGAGAGGTCAGGAGGTAAAACGATTGGTGGAATGAACAAGGCTATTTGGGATTGCGTTTAAATCTTACACCGATAAAATTGTCATAGCTCGGAACAAATAATTTGTAATGATGTAAAGCACTAGATACCCATGCATGCACATGCAAAACATCCCATGGCGCAGCCAGAAGCCTGAGGAGGGGTGGGTATCATTTGTTCCTTGCGGCTGATCTTCGCAGTCAGTGCCACAAACTGGGACGTAGCTAAGGGGGTGGCTGGGCCGGTCGCCCTATCCTTGAGATTCTACGTGTCCCTGACACTGCCGGAGGGCCCCGCTACGGGCCCGTTCCTACTCCTCTACGCTATTGTCTTAGAGGTGACAGAAAGTTCAACAGCACTTTTTATGGGTGTCGTTGGGCGCCTAAGATCGCCTACAAGCCCTTGCGAATAATGACGGGCCCTTTGAAATGTCTACGATATTCATAAGGGGTGGTAGAGGGAGGTAGATTTGGACGCTGGAACCCCCACACACACATACTTATAATTATTTGCAATTAGTTGTGGGAACATGAATAGTGAACAATTATTGAATCAGCAACACATCCCTGATATCGAAATCATTTCTTTTTATAAGCAACTGTATTCGTGTAGCCATACTTCTGCAACAGTGCTTTGGCCAGTTGGCCAGTGGAGTATGAGAAGGCCAACTGGCCTTCTCATACTCGCACAAAAAAAACAATGAAACAAAACACAAATACACCCAAATGCAAACATAGACGAGATCATTGCTTTCCAACGAAGTCTCTTGTCGAAACCCAGCGTATTTCGATCTAATCGCTTCAGTCAACATGGAAGATGGCTCATAACATGACCACGAAACAGATATCGAGAGCCATGCGGGGAGCAACAGCATCGTGGTGGCAGCTGACAGCTTCAGTGTGTACTGACATTCGGTTGTGAACACAAAGCACACATCCGGCGTTACTCGCGTCAACGTATACACAGTACCCCTGTCAATTACCTGCGCGGGAAATCGTACGTGGCCTTGTATTATCGGGTAGCGGTATGCCAATCAGTCCGGCCAACCACACCGGCCGGGTTCAGTGCGACCCGGCGACGGAGCCGAAATCTAGCGACTGCAACAGGAGCCCACAACGTGTGGTCGACCACGAGTCCCGGCATCAGTCATCCCGGCAACAAAGTCATGGCATCAGCCTACTGCGAGGCTCCGTGCCATCTGCCGGGCGCCGTTCCGTGGCGGCGGCACCCAGCTGTCGGCGTGGTCACCCAATACACTGACACACACATGACGGCGCACACGTGGCCGGCTGGACCGACCCGCACGCAGTCGGCGACGGCGGCCGAGGCACGCCCGCGCCACAGAGTTGGGCAGTGTTTCGATGAGCATCTCTCGCCCGCGATGCTCGCGCGTCGCCGCCTACTTTGGCCACCAATGCCGGAGTTATGAAAGAGCAGGGTTAGGTCAGATCAAATCAGGTCTGCTTTGGTAAGGCCATGCTAGGCTAGGGTATGTTAGGTTCAGGACGACTATATAAAGTAACCAAATGCCCATATTAAGCAAAATAGAGCCACACATCGTTGTGATATATGTGTGGCATGACCATTCTTCCGAGACAGAGTATATATAAAGAGCCATCTTACGCACAGGATTTGTAGTGTATATGTTTTATGTATCAGGCCGTATACCAATATTGACGAAGTATTTTAATCATCACCCAATCTCTGGTATCGGTCATATTTACATACGAACATGAGAAGCAGGGAATGGAGTGTAGGGCAAACGGGCAGCGTAGGTCAATTTAATGGACAGGGTAGGATTAAATGAGGTCTGCTTGGGTTAGGTCGGGTCAGGTCATATTAGGTTAGGTTTGGTTAGGTTTGGCTAAGTTAGGTTAGGTTTGCTTAGGTTAGGTTAGGTTTGGTTTGGTTAGGCTAGGTTTCGTTAAGGTTCGGTTCGATTTGGCTAGATTTCGTTTAGGATTGGTTCGGTTTTATTAGGTTTGGTTAGGTTAGGATTGGTTAGGTTAGGTTAGGTTTGTTTAGGTTCGTTTAAGTTGGATTAGGTTTGGTTAGATTTGGTTATGTTTGGATAGGTTTGGCTAGGTTTGGTTAGGTCTGGTTAGGTCTGGCTAGGTTTGGTTAGGTTTTGTTTGGTTTGGTTAGGTTTGATTAGGTTAGGCTAGGTTAGGCTAAGCTATGCTAGGCTAGGCCAGGTTAGGATGCGTACCCAATGGAGAACGTAGTGGCTTGGATCGATTTTGAACACACCAACATGGCAGTGGGGTTAGTGTGCATCTAGTAAATATATACAGCGGACACCAAAAAACTTGCACCGGGCCCGAAAGTTTGCGCCAGGGAACGCTAAAATCGCGCTGGTGTCAGATAAGTACAACGCGCCCTGTGAACTAACGCCAAAACCCCCAAATGTCGCACATGGGACACAAAATTCCTGTCGGTAGTCGCATAAATTCTGGTCGAGGCATCAATAATTCCCTCGGGACTCCCAAAAATTGGCGTCAACGTCCCCAAATAAGCACAGCGTGGCCCCAAAATCGCATCGGAAACCGACAAGAATCAAGCCAGAACCATCCAAAATAAACAGAGATTCCGAAAAACATGTCCGAGCCAGGAAAATCGCTCCTTGGTCAAAACATGCCACCAGATGCCTTAACAAATCGCATACGGCACCGAAAAACATACCGGAGCTCGACAAATCGCGGCGGGACACGAAAAATGCCACCGAGGGCCCGAAAAATGAAGCCGTGGCTCAGACTTTACATAATTCAGAATAAGTCACCAAAAACTGTGTCGAGCCCAGGAAACTGACGTCGGATTCTCCCGGAACCACGCGACTGGGCCCGAAAAGTCGAGACGGGATCCCGAGAACTTACACCGGGCCCCTAATATCGTGCTGGGGTCCCACAAATATGACCGAGGAACGCCAAATAAACACCGCGGGACCCTAAGAGCACAACTGGAAGACGAAAATGCACCGGGCTCTTCAAAGCGTACCGAGTCTGGAAAAAGCGACATTGCCTTAAAACACTCTTTGCTGCTCTAAATATACAAACGGGAGCTAAACGAATCAAGACACAACGGGGCCCTCAAAGCACAGCGAGGTTTGATACAGCATGCAGGCCTCAAAAACTTCAAGTGCGAGAACGGTTCTCAGAATCTCAGAATCCACCGAGAGGATTACGCGCACGTGATGCGACCTGACAAGGTCACATGAGGATATGAAGTGTGATGATATGCTATGGCCCTCAAAAATCGACATGATCCTAGAAATGGAACAATAAGACCTGGCACTAAATGAACACTTCGGAGTCTGCGAGAACGCGCCGATACCTCAAAAATAGCATCGGTGCACAAAAAGCAACAAAGCTTTTTAAAAAGAGTCGAGGTCACAAACATGTGCCGGGCCCCTAGCAAAATTGGCCGGAGCCTTAACACGCGCACTGGAGGGGGGCCAAATCTGCTCATCCCTCCGGTTTTTCGTACATAACTGCAGATTTTACCGGTCGATATACGCGATGTTCTGCGTACCTGCTTAGAAATGACCGGCGCGTCGTTTAAAGCAAGAAAAATGGAAATCAACCGAAACATTTTCAAGTTAGGGGCCGTTAAAGTTTAAAAAAAAATTGTAGCGCCAGACCACAAAAATCGGCGCTGATGCGCTTCCCGTATATTCGCAAAATGGAAGTGTTCTTGGCAACACTAGCGACTTGTTTGATGTATATTGATATCCTATATAGTTTCAAGGTCATGTTAGGTCACAGAGGTCAAGTCAGGTCAAGTTCATGACAGGTTAATGGAACCAAACTTGATCAACTGGAATGTTGTCATAAATGCACTACTGTTTGTCATTTGTACTGATTGTGATTGCGTTTCCATACTTTATTCATGTACTTCACTCCTTTCTTCACGAAGCCGATTGCGCCGAACTGCTCGACGGAGCAGTCGGGCGGGCGGCCCGGTTCCGGTAACTGGAACAGGTAACTGACCTGATAAAGTGCTGCTATGTAGGTGACCTGAGGTCACATGCTGTGTCTAGCATCTGCATTGCATCATTAGTAATGTCCAAAACATCATTGATGCCCATTTTGGAGCATTTAAACACAATCACAGCGATCCATAACAATGACAAGCCAAGCCACGCAAAACAAGGACATTTTTACAAACGTGAACACATTTGACCTTGAAGATATTGACCTAAGGTCATACAATTTGCACACAATAGAGTTTACTATCGGATCCATCCACCTTGCGAATTTCGTTTCAGCAGCTTTAATAGGAGCCGAGATCTTAGGGGGGAGCGGAATCCGCCCCCCCCTCCAGTGCGCGTAATTTTCAGAGGCCCTCCCTGGCGCGTGTTAAAACACACCCGAAGATAAAAAAATCGGAAAGGTTAAAAAGAACACCTAACTAGAGTCTCAGTTCGGTAACCAATCTGGAAGCGTTGATATTCAATCAGGGATGAGGTGCGTGAAAGCTAAGCGGTTATCCGGATGTCTTAGCCACCAAAAAACGTGGGAAGAAGAGAGCTAGTCATCGAATTGAATTCAGGATGGGCCCTTGCGGCTCTTAAGTCTGAACACGTTATGACTTTATGAGGTGCCGTGTGTTCTCTCTGTCAGCTATTTTGCACTGATTTGTTGGTCCCCAAAAATAAGGCTTTCATTCCGTTTCAGGCGGGTGCCACATGATGCAGTTGCAGCATTTCGTTTCAAGTGGCGGATATTCTAAAGTGCACGATGTGTACTACATAAATGTTTCAGGTGACTGATCACCGACGTGTTGGAGTTAGGCCCTGAGGACGAACACAATATCATGTACTATTATTTATTGCGTTTTTCCCCATTCTGTCCGCTTGCCAATCTTGGTCTCTGTAACAAAGTTGGTTTTGGGGCATATAAATCCCAGCCATTCAGCCCCCTACCCCCACCGTTCATGGCGCGACAAGTTTCCAGGCACATACCTGTCGCCCGCCTATCTAGACGCTGACGAGTGAAGTCACCACTCCAGTCGAGAGCCGGTCAGTGGACATTGCCCTGACCCCGTCCCTCCTTCCGGCTGACACCCCACCGCCCCGCCGTCGCAGCAAGGGTGACCCCGATACCGTGCGGCCGACACCAAACCCCTCCACTCTCCGGCGCGCCCCGCCGCCGTCCTCAGATGGTGAATGCCATGTGAAGTGATGTGATCGTCAGTGGGTGATGTAGGACAAGTGACTATATTATGGGAACCCTATGGACAGGCGTGTCTATGATGTCTATGCCAGCTGTCATGCGGTGATGTGACCGAGTGTCGCTAGTGTATCGGGCGCTGTGTCGCTAGATCAGCGGCTGCAGTACCGCTCCTCCGCCAGACGCTGTTATGGTTCATCAGCGTCCGGTGAAATGCTGACAGCTCACGTGTGCGACGTCAGGCCGACGCGGGCCTGGACGAAAGTGTTGAGACAGCACCGTTTCCCACGGAGGGACCGTTGTGCTGAGATCAGAATCTGTCTCTGATGTCTGATGTCAGAGATGTCGCGCCCGCCTGCAGTAGTCTGCTATTGTTCTCGACTCGGGGCCGACGTCCTGGCCATGCGACGCAGTAGTGACGTGTGCGGGTTGATCACGTGATAGTGACGTACTGTGAGTTACCTCGGACGCGCCGCAAGGGCCCTCGGTCATTCTCTGGCTATATTGGACGAACGGTCGTCGGGGACGGTCGCCCCTCAGGCGGCTCGCCGCCGCCTGGCCAGCCCTGGCCCCACACTGAGGTACGTCGGACTCTGCCTGAGAGTCGCTGCGTCTGTTGAGATGTAATTCTCTGATAGAAATAGTTGCACCTGTGTCAAAATGAAGCTACATTGTTAACGCTATATCACGCTGCGCATTAATGTCTGATCGTCGTGGCCATTTATCTGTTGACTAATATGCACAATATAGAAGTGCTGGCTTTGGAAGTGCGTGTCAAGATGTGGAGATCAGAGCACGGAGATGAAGGATTCGAACCATTGAATTTATAACCGGGGTTTTTAATATCGCAAACGCTGAGGTACACTAGACTATTCTACGAGCTGAAAAAGAAGGTTTGCCCCCTTCAGGGATGGGCCTGGAACCTTTTTTACATCTCCCACACACCGGATCAAAGCATCCTCAACCAGCGATTACCCGTTTTTCCTTTTCTCATCCTCTCCAGCAACAATCATGATAATTATTTTGCCATGGACCAGCAAGCAAGCTTCGTTCTTGCTAGCAGCCAGTGCAAAATCGTAAGGTGAACGCTGCCTGGGAAGCATCTGTGGGCGAATAATAGGTACTAAGTATGGCTATATCTGGCAATCTAAACAAAATCAGACCCTTTCTCACCTTCACATTCTAGTAACTTGCCATGAAAATATGACGGTGCGAAGAATGTCTAAGCGGAATAACTCAACTCAATGAAGAACAATTTGAATTGTGCTAAAGTATCGATCGGTGAACTCACAATGACCCCCCGCTTCTTTCCGCCATTTCGAAATTTTCGTTTACGGGATAATTTGCACAGGCGTTCTATTCTTTCTCCTCATCAACATCGGTGAACAACGGGTGACATCTTAAAGACGTTTAGTACTATATCATAGAAACTAGGGCACACAATTTAGCCATTAGTGAGGCTGTAATGAGCTTGCACCCACCCCTACACACACGCACATAGCAGAAGTTGAAGAAATTTTGTTTCAACAGTAATACTAATGCTTTCACTCGCACCAGGGAGATAAACCTATTATTACATAAGAATCCATCAGTCGTGAAAAGAGTTCCAAGTCCAGCGAGAAGTGTGAATTTGAAAGTACTTTTGCTGTGATGATAGTTATTTTTCAGTATCGCATTTTGTTGTTAACCATAGGCGCGCCCAGGGGCCTACCCCATCCCTTTAGCGGTCCCCATCTTAGCGGTAAAAGTTGTGTGTTCACTGTTAAAATTATCGGGTTATCTATCCAAAAGTGCTCAACCATGGTACTTTGCGAAATTCCTGGGTGCGTCACTGCTGTTGATCCTGACCCACCCACTTTTTGAGACGTTCCTACGCCTATGGTGACGAGGACATGAAAAGGCATCATATTGCGGCCGGATAGCATGTAAAGGTTATGCGATCATCCGCCACTGCGTGTCGCATTATTTTCCCACGCGTCGATACATTGCGGGCGAAAAACGTGCAAATGATATACGATCATCTGCCACTGCGCCACGCAATACTTTCCCACGCGTCGATGCGCGGGCTTCTGAGCTCTATTCAATAGTATCATCCTGCCATCTGGCAACAAATATTGTTACCTATGATTCAGCATTCAATCTCATGATTGTAATACCTAGACCGTGCTGCTACCTATCGATAGCTATCTGAAGTGATGCTTCTAGAAAATAATGGAGTTCTTGAATCTGTGGAGGTTGCGAGCTGTGGAGGTTATGAACGCTTCGCAGTTGTGGAGGTTATGAGCTGTTGAGGTTATGAACGCTTCGGACTTGTGGGGGTTGTGAGCTGTGGAGGTTATGAGCGCTTCGCAGTTGTGGAGGTTACGAGATGTGGAGGTTACGAGCGCTTGGAGTTGTGGAGGTTATGAGCTGTGGAGGTTATGAACGCTGCGGACTTGTGGAGGTTGTGAGCTGTGGAGGTTATGAGCGCTTCGTAGTTGTGGAGGTTGTGAGCTGTGGAGGTTATGACCTGTGGAGGTTACGAGCGCTTCGGGTATATTGAATTCGTGGAGGTTATGAACTGTGGAGGTTATGAGCTGTGGAGGTTATGGTACATCTCCGGTGTAACGTGAAGGAGCATCGCTGGTTGTTGAAGGTGGTTGTGTTTAGTAGAGTTTGTGCGTCAGCGCTGCTCTGTGTTTTGACGATGATGTGTGTGGTGTGCATGTGGATCTTGAAGTGTGTTGAGTTAAGGATGTATCAGAGCGTCCTCTCGAGAGCAGTGGCGTCGCCACGAAATTCTTCCAGGGGGGGCAAGGTCGAAAGGGGGCCTCCTGTTCCCCGAAAGGGGGCCTCCATTGTGTTAGGGTCTCATATTGTTTTTAGGCTCTTATACTATGGTTCGAGGATGGGGAACATGATTTCATACTGGTTTTTGTTTGTTCTTGGCATGGTGCATCATTTACTCAAAACGCAATAGCACTAATCATTTTGGCTGAAAACTGGGCCATACCAGGGTATAAATAAGTAATATTTGGATAAATGCATAAGTGCCAAAACAAACCATCGTCTCAACGCTTTCTCGAATCTTCCCGCTGGCCTCTAGATTGCAGCGAGCTGGCGGGGCTGGTGCTAAGCATATCTTACAGATATCTGCCATTGATCAACCCACTTTTAAGTCCTCCAAGTCTAACTGAATATAGCTAGATTCATCACTACTGTTATTTATTCCCATCAGCTTGATGTCATAAGCAAAGCTTGAACGACCATTTCTCAGTCCAAGGACGACAATTTCGTAAAGGTGACAATGAGAAGTAGATTCATTAGTTTTCTTAGCGTCATCTTAGGAATTTGTTTATTTTTATAACATTTGGTGCTGGCTGCAAGGCAACTGTCACACGAGCTAAAATATATCCTCAGCGAATACATTCACGGCAAGAACAAGCATTGAACACCAATGCATAAATGACAATGCAACAATGCAACAATGTCAGTACATACATAATCCAAGCCTTCACATTCCACGCCGTCACGCCCATCGTTTTCGCTGTGCTGTGCCGTTTTGTAAATGACGTTGAGAAGGTATGGAAGCTGGGAAGCTCTAATCATGCAGGCTGTTAGTTAGTTAGTTAGTTATTGTGGTTTAGGGGCGCATCGCATGCAGGCTGTAATAACAGAAAAGAAGTTTGTTGGAAGAAGATGCATTTAAAAACATCATTCATCCCATTTCATATGGGGCATGGATGTTGTATTGCATGCTTATGAGGGGTAATTTGTCCCCTCAATGTTGGCTTTTCCCCATGGGCGTATGTTTCGGAAAATTATTGAGGGACCAGTGGAGTACCTATATTTGCGTAAGCAGGAGGGGGCAAACGGATTTGCAGGGGTGGGGGGGGAGGGCACCTACGCCCATTAAAAAGTCCTTGGATTTCGACCGCTATTTTGTCAAAGGGTACATTTCGAAATAATATAATTAGTCATCAACTAAATTGTCCTGTGGAGGGGCCTAATCTACCACTATGGTTTCTGATTGGTCGGATTTCAACCCTAAATCCACCACTCAGTTCTAAGGTTTTCTTTTGGTATCCCTTGATAAGTTACCTCACACTGCTGAAATTACACCTATACCACAAACCCGGATCGGTATCCCAAAAAATCAAGCTGGAGCCCTCCAAAAAAAGGAGAGATTCCAGCAAATAAATGTCAGGGTCAGGAAAATGGCTCTGTTCCACCGAACATTTTTTTCAAGATGCCTTCAAAAATTGCGTATGACTTCGAAAAGCATCCCGGATCTCGAAAAATCGAGGTGGGATACATGGCGTCAGAGGTTCGAAAAATAAGGCCGGGATTCGGACTTTTAATTTAAAAAAACAGAAAAGATCCACAAAAATCGCGTTGAGCCCAGAAAGCGCGCGTTGGATCTCCGGAACCACGTGCCTGGGCGCGATAAGTCGCGCTGGGACCCATAAAAAATCGCACCGAAGCCCCAAAATCATACTGGGACCCCACAAATGTGTGTCAGAAGCCCCAAATATACACAGCGGGACCCTAAGAGTACAACGTTGCCAGAAAGTACAACTAACCCTCCAAAGCGCACAAAAGTCTCCCAAAAAGCGATAGGGCCTTAAAACATGCGTTGCAGCCCTAAATAAACATACCGGGAGCTCTAAGAAAAATACAGTGCAAGCTCGCAAGGCGCACAGGGGCCATGAGAACGCACAAGGGCCTGGAAAAGAGGCTGGGGCCACGAAAGGCAACATGGTTCCAAAACGTACAAAACGACCGGGAGCTAAATAAACACATCGGGATCTTCGAAAACGCCCCGACACGTAAAAAATACTCCGTGCACAAAAAACGAAACAAAGCCCTAAAACGAGCAGGGTTTAGAAGATGTATTAGGCCCATAACTTCAAAGTAAAATGTATTACCCACCACTTTAAAATACAAAATTTTACAATTTCAGGCATTGCAGTTCATAGCACCCGGTCGCCACAACGGCAACGTCAGTGCACGTGCACACCCATTTTTCGTATTCGGTGCATTCGCCACACTTCGTGCGATGCTATGGTTTCTGCTAGGCCTTCTGCGTTTTGCTAATTGCTACCACATGATAGACTTGCACCATATTTGGCGTGATGGAATGATTCGCATGGGCGTTCGCTTCGAAAAGTCGATTGATTAAATTCGATCATTAGTTTCCTACTTCCCACATTTTCTGGTAGCTATGAAATGCGGTTTCCGCTGAGCTTTGATGCACTTCATATCTGTACTGCTATCCTCCCAGATTGGATACCGAACCGAGGCCAAGCCTCGGCGTTTTTTTTAACCCGTGCGTCTTTCTTGGTCTATGATTGTGTATTATGGCTCCAATCCATTTTTGTTAGGGGCCTAAAGCATTTTCGAACCCCCTGCTCGTTTTAGGGTTTGTTGAATTTTTGTACACCGAGGATTTTGACGTGTCAGGGCGTTTTCGAAGATCCCGATGTGTTTATTTAGCGCCGGTCTTTTTGTTTGTTTTGGAACCATGTTGCCTTTTGCGGCCCCAGCCACCTTTTCAGGCTATTGTGCGTTATCATGGCCCCTGTGTGCCTTGAGAGCTTCCGGTGTATTTTTTAGACCTCCCGGTATGTATATTTATGGCTGCAACGCTTGTGTTAAGGCCCTGTCGCTTTTTGTGAGACTGTGCGCTTTGGAGGGTCAGTTGTATTTTCGGCCCCCGTTGTGCTCTTAGGATCCCGATGTGTTTATTTTGGGCTTCTGACGCACACTTGTGGGGCCCAAGTACAATTTTGGGGCTTCGGTACGATGTTTCTAGGTCCCAGAGTGGCTTATCGCACCCAGTCGCGTGGTTCCGGAGACCCAACCCCAGTTTTCTGGGCTCAATACGATTTTGTGAAACTTTTCTGACTTTTTTTTAAAGTCCGAATCCCGGCCTGATTTCTCGAGCACTTGGCGCCATGTTTTTGTATCCCACCTCGACTGTTCGAGATCCGGTTTGTTTTTCGGTGCCGTACGCAATTTGTGAAGGCATCTGATAATATGTTCGGTGCTCCAGAGCCATTTTTTTTACCTGGGCATTTAGTTGTTGGAATCCATCCTTATTTTGGAGGGCTCCAGCTTGATTTGTGTTTGTGTTTGTGGTCACACTGTGCTTACGTGTGGCCCTAGACGGCAATTTTGTAGAGCCTCGACGGGACTACCGATGGGAATTGTGGGTCCCAAGCGCGATATTTGGGGGGCCCGGTTCGAGTTTGTGCGATGCGTTGTATTTAGCTGTGGCCCCAACGCGATTTTGGCGGTTCCTGTCGCAATTTTTCGGGCCTCGGAGCGAGTTTTCCGGGGGCTCGCCGTATTTATTTGGAGACCCGTACGCGAATTCTGGTGGACCGACGCGAATTTTGGTGGCCCCAGCGCGATTTTTGAGGCCCCCGATACGTTTCTTGGGAGCTTATCACTCTCAGGATGGAGGGGGCATTTGCCCCTTTGATATAGCACTGCGGCCACTGAAGGAGTTTTTTTTCCGTCCCAGAGTGACATTCCGGTTAAAATTGATTTTGGGGGCAGCTGCAACTTTTGGGGCCCCGGCGCGACCTTCTGGGCCTCCAGTGTGATTTTCAAGGGCTGCGACGCGACTTTTTTGGGTCCAATGTGATCTTTTGGGCCCCGACGTCATTTTCTTGGATCCCTAGCGCGAGCTATAGCGGCCTCGACACTTTTTGGGGTCCAATGCGTTTTGGAGGCTTTTGGCGTCATTGTTGGGCCCACAGAGTGATTATTCATGTCCGGATGGTTCTTCGTTGCTCCGGCGTCATTTGTTTTGGTCCCAATGAGACTTTTGGGGCACGGTACGACCTGTCGTGCCCCTGGCATGATTTTCGTGGTCCGGGCGTGAATTTTCGGTACCCCAGGCTCAGCGTAATTTGCGGGGGCCCCGGCCGGATCTTTTGGGGCCCATATCGTGATTTTAAAATACCCAGACTCGACTCTTACTATTTCTTAGGTGGTTCTTCTTCCAAATTATAGGCCTCCTGTCGCGTCGTCTCATCTCCTAGAGCCTTTTTACCGGTTTTCGATGTCTCCTTGTGTGTCCTACCCTCCTCCATATTCAATGGTCCTCCTCTCCCGTCTTGGAGGGCCTCTTGCATTCTGGGGCCGCTTTAACATGGCATGGGGCTTCCTCTCATCTTCGAGGGGCATTTTCTGCCAAATTAGGGGCCTCTTGCCACGCCTCGTGTGCCTCCTCCTTTATCCTGGCAAAGCCTTACCCGTCTTGAGGGATCTTCAATTTTGGAAACCTCACCTCCTTCCATACCTGCTATCACTCCCATCTTAAGGGCCTCCTCTCATTTCCTGGGAACTCTTTCCAGTCTTCGGGACCTCATTTGGTCCTAGAGACCTACTCCTTCCCGAGTCCGGCAGGTGCCTCATTTCTCTTCTAGAGGCCTTCTTTTTCAAATTAGGGGCCTCCTCTCACGTCTTGGGGGCCTCCTGCTCTGCGTTCTCCTGCTCTGCGCTCTGGATTCGATCTTTACCCATCTTAGGGGTGGTCTCTTATCTCCTGGTGGACTCCTCTTCTCTCCCAGGCGCCGCCTCTGCTAAATTACTGGCAACCTTTCCTATCTTAGTGGCCTTGTTATTTCCCGGGGACCTTCTTAGCCGTCTTCGAGCCTTCTTTTCCGCTTGGGAGCCATCTCTCTTATCCAATGGCCTTTCTCTCCTATTTTAGGGGCCTCCTCGTTCATCATGGGGTCTCGTTTCCGATCTTGTGTCGTTCTCTTCCGAATTAGGTGCCTCCTGCCACGTCTCTGGATCATCCTTTTCTATCTCGGTGGAACCTCACCCGTTTGGGGCCTGCTTTTGCGTCTCCGAAACCTCATCTCATATCTTCCTTCCTTTTCCGTCTTAGGGCCTCCTCTCATATTATGGGGCCTCCTTTCCGGTGTTGGAGCCTCTTTTGCAATCCTGGTTGCCTCCGTGCCATTTTTGACACTCTCTTGATTTCTGGGGACTCCTACCCTCTCCTAGGTGACTCCTTTGTCAAATTAGGGGCCTCCTCTCACGTCATGGGGGCCTCCTCATCTGTGTCTGGAGCCTCATTATCCTCTTAGCAGGGTGCTTTTGCGTCCTAGTCCTAGATCTTCTCTTCCAGGTTCCTCCTCTTCCAAAATATGGGCCTCATCTGGCTGGTCTCGGTGGCCTTCTCTCATTCCTGCGGAAACCTTCCTACCCGTCTTGGGGCCCCTATTGCGTCCGGAGAAGTCTCCCCTATCAGGTCTTAATTTTATATTGCAGGGGCATCTTCCGTCTTGGGGGCCTCGTTTTCCAACTTAAGAATATCCTGCCACCCATCGGAAACCTTTTCGTCTAACCTGGGTGGCTTCTTGCCCGTCTCGGTGGCATCCTTTCCGTCCTGAGGGCCTCCTTTTCGTGCTGGGGTCTCCTTTTCGTCCTGGGGCCTCCTTTTCGTCCTGGGGGCTGCCTTCCTATCTCTGTTCTCTGTTCTACGTCTAGTCCTACGTCCTTTTCGTCCTTGGGTGCATCCTTTTCGTTCTAGGGGCCTCCTTTTCGTCCTGGGGCCTCCTTTTAGTCCTGGGGGGCCTCCTCCCAATCTCTGTTCTACGTCTTGGGGCATCCTTGCGTTATGGGGCATCCTTTTCGTCCTGGGGCCTCCTTTTCGTCCTGGGGGCCACCTCACAATCTCTGTTCTACGTCTTAGGGGCCTCCTTTTCGTCCTGGGGGCCTCCTTTTCGTCCTGGGGGCCTCCTTGTCGTCCTGGGGGCCTCCTTTTCGTCCTGGGGGCCTCCTTTTCGTCCTGGGGACCTCATCCCAATCTCTGTTCTACGTCTTTGGGGCATCCTTTTCGTCCTTTGGTGCATCCTTTTCGTCCTGGGGTTGGTTGGTTGATTGTTGGAGTGTAGGGGCGCATGGACTGCGTCTTTCGTCCTGGGGCCTCCTTTTCGTCCTGGGAGCCTCCTTTTCGTCCTGGGGGCCTCCTTTTCGTCCTGGGGCCTCCTTTTCGTCCTGGGGGCCTCCTTTCGTCCTGGGGGCTTCCTCCCAATCTCTGTTCTACGTCTTGGTGCCTTCCTTTTCGTCCTGGGACCTCCTTTTCGTCCTGGGCCTGCTTTTCGTCCCGGGCGGCCTCCTTTTCGTCCTGGGGGCCTCCTCCCAATCTCTGTTCTACGTCTTGGGGGCTTCCTTTGCGTTATGGGGCATCCTTTTCGTCCTGGGGGCCACCTCACAATCTCTGTTCTACGTCTTAGGGGCATCCTTTTCGTCCTGGTGGTCTCCTTTTCGTCCAGGGGGCCTCCTTTTCGTCCTGGGGGCCTCCTTTTCGTCATGGGGATCTCATCCCAATCTCTGTTTTACGTCTTTGGGGCATCCTTTTCGACCTTTGGTGCATCCTTTTCGTCCTGGGGTTGGTTGGTTGATTGTTGGAGTGTAGGGGCGCATGGACTGTGTCTTTCGTCCTGGGGGCCTCCTTTTCGGCCTGGGAGCTTTCTTTTCGTCCTGGGGGCCTCCTTTTCGTCCTGGGGGCCTCCTTTTCGTCCTGGGGGCTACCTTCCTATCTATGTTCTCTGTTCTACGTCTAGTCCTACGTCCTTTTCGTCCTTGGGTGCAACCTTTTCGTTCTAGGGGCCTCCTTTTCGTCCTGGGGCCTCCTTTTTAGTCCTGGGGGCCTCCTCCCAATCTCTGTTCTACGTCTTGGGGCATCCTTGCGTTATGGGGCATCCTTTTCGTCCTGGGGGCCTCCTTTTCGTCCTGGGGGCCACCTCACAATCTCTGTTCTACGTTTTAGGGGCCTACTTTTCGTCCTGGGGGCCTCCTTTTCGTCCTGGGGCCTCCTTTTAGTCCTGGGGCCTCCTTTTCGTCCTGGGGACCTCATCCCAATCTCTGTTCTACGTCTTTGGGGCATCCTTTTCGTCCTTTGGTGCATCCTTTTCGTCCTGGGGTTGGTTGGTTGATTGTTGGAGTGTAGGGGCGCATGGACTGCGTCTTTCGTCCTGGGGGCCTCCTTTTCGTCCTGGGGGCCTCCTCCCAATCTCTGTTCTACGTCTTGGTGCCTCCTTTTCGTCCTGGGGCCTCCTTTTCGTCCTGGGGGGCCTCCTTTTCGTCCTGGGGGCCTCCTTCCAATCTCTGTTCTACGTCTTGGGGCCTCCTTTTCGTCCTTGGGTGCATCCTTTTCGTCATGGGGTCTCCTTTTCGTCCTTGGGGGCCTCCTTTTCGTCCTGGGGGCCTCCTCCCAATCTCTGTTCTACGTCTTGAGGCCTCCTTTTCGTCATGAGGGCCTCCTCCCAATCTCTGTTCTACGTCTTGGGGCCTCTTTTTCGTCCTGGAGGCCTCTTTTTCGTCCCGGGGGGCCTCCTTTTCGTCCTGGGGGCCTCCTCCCAATCTGTGTTCTACGTCTTGAGGCCTCCTTTTCGTCATGGGGGCCTCCTCCCAATCTCTGTTCTACGTCTTGGGGACTCTTTTTCGTCCTGGAGGCCTCTTTTTCGTCCCGGGGGACCTCCTTTTCGTCCTGGGGGCCTCCTCCCAATCTCTGTTCTACGTCTTGAGGCCTCCTTTTCGTCATGGGGCCTCCTTTTCGTCATGGGGCCTCCTTTTCGTCCTGGGGGCCTCCTCCCAATCTCTGTTCTACGTCTCTTATAGAGACCTGATTATATTTCCTGGTGGCCTCGTCAGTTTTGAGGCCTCATTGACAGCATGATATTCTGTCCCGTCGGCCTCCTTGCTCACCTTTTTTGCTGTGCATTTGCGGATAAGGGCCTCCTCAAATTTCAGGGGGGGCGGCGCCCCCCCTGTTTCACGGCAGGGGGGGCGACTGCCCCCCCTGCCCCCCCGGTGGCGACGCCCTTGCTCGAGAGTAAAGGAGACTCCTGTGTGATGTGCCCTGTCTCTGTGTACGTACCTACTAGGTAGGCGCCTTGTGGTGACTTGTGTGGTGCTGGTTGCGGGCGCCATGGTGAGTAAACGCTTCCCCCACAAGTGTCCCTCCTGACTGAAGAAATATCCGGATTCATTGCACCCTGGTCCGAGCTTTCGCCCACTGGTCCCTGCCCCGGCCGTAATGGCCCAAGACTGTGAGCTCGACACCGTTAGGTTTGCCTCGGGGGTAAAGGTTAGCTGGGAGACAGAGAGAAGTTGGGGATTTGGTGTGGGAGGTTTCCCTCTTAGAGTCGCAGGAGTGCTTCTCTAGGGTCCCTGGAGCTCTTCGTGTCTTCACTTCTTCTTCTGCTTCAGGTTTGTCTTCTGCTCAAACCTTCGTCCTTCCTGCTGCTCTTCTGGCTTGCTGACTGCGGGCGCCGATCGTGTTCTTAGAAGAGCGTGTTTGATCTTGACGCCCGCGTGTAATGAGGCTCCCGCGCCACCAGCCCTGCCCATGGCATGTTTTGAAGAACCAGCCAAACAGCCGGACCGGAATCTCGCGCACCTTCGCGGACCACAGGCGGGGGTGATAGATCTGGAGCAGCACGTGGGGCGCGAACTGTGGAACTGTAGCGAATCGCCATGTTGTCCTGCCCCGCTGCGTCTGCTCCAGATCGGTCGACCCGGACGCCAGTCACCCGCAGACCGTGGAAAATCCCGACCACCACCTGTTCCAGCAACAACAACAAAAAGATCAAACAGAACCAAAACGCCACGAAGGCCCAAAGCGGCATCGGGAAAGGCCGGGCTGCAGGTAATTTAACAATTAAAATGGCGCATTGCCAACCAATCGACATTCATAACTTTCTACCCGGAGTCTAGGTAATAGTCGGAGAACTCTTAGAATTCACAAGGAAAACTGGTGCACAAATCGATGGGAGATACTGAGACAGACAGATCAGAGCAAAGGGATCGTCGATAGAAACAGTGCGACATATCGAGAAAGAGATCGAGCCATGGAAACAGACGTAGTAGTAGTGAAGCGAAAGTGACAAACAGAGAAGCGAATTTAAAAGTGACGGACGGCAGGAGGGTGATCATCATCTGCAATGTAAGCGTCGTCTGTCTGCCATGAATAATCCTCCCTCCAAACCGTGCCGGGCCAACCTCATTTATATTACTGCTACTGTTTCCTGAACCACTCGGTTCACTTCAGGCTCACTCAGCTGAGAGGAGCGATCCGTCTTATAGGAGAGGGGACCGAACAGGCTAAATTCGGGGGAGGGGTAGTGTGCCGTGTAAAAGTCTACATAGAAGAGATTGTGTGAAATGGCCAGTAGTGCGTGGAGTAGGAGTGTGTGCAATGGCCGAATATGTGTAGAGTATGGATGTGTGGGATGGCCGATTGATGCGTGGATTGGGAGCGTTTATAGGCCGTAATGTCATGCGGCGTACATGCATGTAAATATATTAGATTTAGGATAGAAAATGTATGAGATTAGTGACAGGTGGCAGCTGCTCTGCAGTGGACGGGCAGGAGGAGCAGTGAAGAATAACTTGATATGAGTAAATATGGAGTGCAGCTTGGGTCAGCGGGCAGGAATATAAAATGGATCGGTACAACTAGTCAGGTATCAATCAATCAATCCCTGTATTGGTACCAAGAGACACTCAGTATCAAATGTCAAAAACGCTTTAAAAAAGGGGTGGGACAGGAGGCTACTAAAACATTAAAAACACATGCATACAATACTCAAAAATTCCCACGTACAGCTCTTTTCAGCGCCTCCTTCAGCTTAAACTTAAAAGCCCGTCGCATATTCTCGGCCCTAACTTCCTCGGGGAGACTGTTCCAAAGAACTGCAGCACGGTACATGAAAGAACGTTGCGCAAAAGAAGTTTTCAAGCGTGGGCGCTCTACTGAAAACGGTGTTGATCGCGTAGATCGAGAGCTGACATCACTTCTCAATGTCACAAGATCACGCAGGGTTTCAGGTGCTCCCGAGTGATGCACTGCAAGATGAACCAGTGAGCAATCCCTAATGTCGACAAGGCGTTGAAAGCTAGGCCAGCCTAACCGCTCAATAACATGCGATATATGACCATAGCGAGAGGTCCTAGTTATGATCCTAGCCGCCCTCATTATGACTTTTTGGATTCGCACGCGCTCGGTGTCACATACAGCAGACCAGATTGAGCAACAGTACATTACATGGGGGAAAACCAGGGCAAGCACTAACTTCGACAGCGTTTCTTCAGTAAGAGAACGTACATGCTTGGCTAGAGGAAAGATAATGCGGTTACATTTCTTAGCAATATCGCCAATTTGTTCACTCCATGTTAACGATTCGTCCATGGTCACACCCAGGTTTTTGATAGATGAGACGTTGGGAAAATGGACATTTTTTGTTCATTTGGCTATCCAAAGAATTATACACTCCCAAAAATATCCACTCCTCGGGCTGCCAACTACCAGATGAAGAGCTAATGCATAACAAGAAATCCCAACTAGTGCTGCCACTATCAAATAATGATAATTGTTAACATAGCCTACAGAGCAGCACGCTCAATGGACTATATGGTGATCTTTGGCTAGTAGTGAGAATGAGATCCACCAGTTCTAATAATCTTCATCTTGTGTAATCATTTTGGGTCCTTGGCATGTCAACTTGGAAACATTATTGATAATAATGTACATTTGTTATTTCAGCTGATCACCAGGGCTGCAGAAACATTCAAGGAGAATGCAAGGAAAAGAACAGAAGATGAGATGCCTGTTAGAGTTAAAGAATGACAGGATACCAGCAGAATGGAAGCTAAAGTTGGGATCACCATGCATATGACCATAACAGTGAATATATAAAAATATAAACGTGCAAGTCAAGTGTATACTGGTGCAAGTGTAATTGCCTAGTACAAGTGAATAAACAAACATACATGCCTTCATTCACTTACTTTCCATCACAAAAATGCCCTGACCAGAAGTGCTCAGAAGAATGCAAGACCAAAACTAGAAAGAGAACTGGAGTAGGCAGTACACAACTCGCAACTAGATAGGCATAAAGGGAATGATTTTCTGAATATCTCAGTAGGTGCAAGTCATGCTTTGGCATGGCAGTTTTTTTATGAGGTGGGAGGCAAACAAAAATTGTACTCAGTGTCAAATGGGATGGGTGCACCCAACAATATACTGAAACACTTCATAAGTGCACAATCAATGTGCATGAATGCATGCTTAGGTGCACTGGAGTGACACCAAACCAATAGGAGTAAAAAATAATGTATTCCGACACCAAAATAAGCAGACTAGCCCTTGACTCCAAAGCATTTGTCTGCTGAAAATGATTGTTTTCAGCAGCCTTCAAAATTTATAAAATCATACAATTCTGTCCAAACAAGAACAGTCAGAAAGCTTCATCCATTACAGGGCCACCCATGAATGAAGACCCTAGGTAGGTATGCCACTGGGTGCATTTGCATGTTGATGTGGATGCAGATGCTCCTAGGTAAAACTTACCTACCTATATTTGCACCAAGTACCTACCTAGTAGGTAGGTACGTACTAGGTAACCTACCTACATCCATGCAATGTATCTATAGGTAAGGCATCGCAATATTATCATAGTTCACCCTTTCACACCAACGGCAATGAGAGGCATTCAATTTGAACAATTCAATTGAGCCTAATTTCTTACGTAGGACGACACCCACCGACGGGTCGACACCACACCACCGCAATTACTACTCTCACTTAAGGGCCTTGAGTCTCACTTCCCGCCTACCGGTCCATCAATCATCCAAATACCTACATCCTAACACCAGCGCACTGCAATTTGCCACAAGATCTGGGCTTCCAATCTTCATCTCTGGACTTCCAAATTCAAACATGAAGTGATGCCTCTTCCAATGAAGGAAGCTTGCATGCGAAAATTAGCCAGATCCGTCCAAGACATTCTCCAAACATGTTAAGACTTTGTGGCAAAATAGACCACCAGATAACCAGGAATTTCGGTGTCTTTTGATTTCATGACATACATTGCTTCAGAGCGCCACATATTCGTGACACAAATACTGTTTATGCCACTCGGACACAGATAGTCTACAACTCCGCAAAAATAAAATTTGACTGTGTGGATTTAATCTGGGTGGCCCAGAGTTAAAATACTAAAGTACAGACTTCAGATAATTGAAGAAAACAAGTATTCCTTGAATTTTTCGGGGGGATTTATTTGATCACAATTTATTTTTTAGCCTTTTCTGTACGTCATAGCTGTTCTATAGCCTTTGTGTCATAGTTCCTCGCCGGCTATGCAAATTGGCCATATCCGCCGCACTAAATACCATTAACCACAAATGCCAAATTATTCCGCCGCTTGGTGGTTACTTCCCTTGGTTACTTCTTTCCATTGCGTTTCGATCAGGTGAGGTAAGGTTGGGTCCATTGTTCTTTCGGTTTTTGTCTGGTTGCGAATTACAAGAAAATCTGGTGCTGTAGTTTCTCATTCCTTGGACTTTGTTTTTTCATGCAATGTTTATGAATGTGCTGAACATGATTTGACCACTCGTCTCCTCTGCAAATGCATGCTTTTCACTTGCGAGGGAAAATAACACCCAAAAAGGGCTTGAAGTTGGATAATTACTAATATAGCTTAAAAAGTAGTGTTCACAATAACAAAAGAAGATGGGGCATAGCCTAACTTCACCTCCCATAACCTTCCATGCATTTTGTTTTCCTCAAAATTTCCAAACAATTTTGTTTCTCAAATTACAAAAGGAAAGACCCAACATATGATAGCCTGAAATGTTTTTTAAAAAAACTTTTTTTGACAAATTTCCCCCACATTTTTATCAAAACCTATCAAAGCCTACCCTAACATAACCAAACCAAACTTTACCCCTTCTTTGTATGCTTCATGGAGGTAAAATATGTAAATTTGTGTTTTAAGGTGTTTTATGAAATATTGGCATTTTCATTCAAATGCAATGTTTACCAATGTGACTAAGATGATGGGAGCACTATTTTTGTGCAAATGCTTACTTCTCAGATTGTGAGCAAAATAACACAAATAATGGGCTATGAGTTATGTAGCATGGCATAAAAAGAAATGTTTAAAAAATAAAATATATGCAACATAACCTAACCTAACCTCCCCTTGGTGACAAAAAAAGTATTTAAAAAAACTGCAAAGAAATTTGTTCTTTGAAAATTTTTATAAATTTAAAAACCTAACCAAACCTAACTTGACCTAACATTAGCTGCTTTTGAAGAAAAAAAATAACTTCAATTCTTAACACGCGCCCTGGAGGGCCTCTGAGAATTACGCGCACTGGAGGGGGGGGGGCGGATTCCGCCCCCCCTAAGATCTCGGCTCCTAGTAAAGCTGGAGGAACGAAATTCGCAGTGTGGATGGGCACGGTAGTGAACTCTACCGTGTGCAATTTTCGTGACCTTAGGTCAATATCTTCAAGCTCAAATGAGGTCAAATTGACAAAATTTTCCGGTTTTGCGTGGCTTGGCTTGTCATCGTTATGGATCGCTGTGATTGTGTTTAAATGCTCAAAAATGGGCATCAATGATGTTTTGGACATTACTAATGATGCAATGCAGATGCTAGACCCAACATTTGACCTCAGGTCACCTATATAGCACCACTTTATCAGGTCAGTTACCTGTTCCAGTTACCGGAACCGGCCGCCCGCTCGACTGCTCCGTCGGGCAGCTCGGAGCAATCGGCTTCGTGAAGAAGGGAGTGAAGTACATGAATAAAGTATGGGAAGGCAATGACAAACAGTACAAATGACAACCAGTAGTGCATTTATGGCAACATTCCAGTTGATCAAGTTTGGTTCCATTAACCTGTCATGAACTTGACCTGACTTGACCTTGGTGACCTAACATGACCTTGAAACTATACAGCATCTCAATATGCATCAAACAAGTCGCTAGTGTTGCCTAGAACACTTCCCTTTTGTCAGTATACTGGAAGCGCATCAGCGCCGATTTTTGTGGTCTGGCGTTATAACATTTTTTGACTTTAGCGGCCCCTAACTTGAAAAATTTTCGGCCGATTTCCATTTTCTTGCTTTAAACGACGCGCCGTTCATTTCTAAGCAGGTACACCGAAAATCGCGTATATCGACCGGTAAAATCTGCAGTTATTTGCGAAAAACCGCAGGGGTGGGCGGATTTCGCCCCCCCCCTCCAGTGCGCGTGTTAAAAGAATCCAAAAATTTTCCAACTTAAAAAACTGAACAAACCTAACCTAACCAAACCTAACTCATTTGCTTGCTTCATGGAGGAAAATGTGTATAAAAACTTGTCTTGTTGCCACCTTAAAGCATAATAATACCAGTAAAATGTGTATAAAACTTGCCTTGTTGTTAGTTTATACTGCAATAATACCCAAACTTCTCAGCTATGCTGTGGACAAATCTTGCCAAGATTCTTGGCACTGCTGCTAACAGCACCACAGCAAAATTATGGGCTGGTAGGTTTCTTTGGAGTACCATGTTTATGAAGGTGACTTAGATGATGGAACCACTTGTTTTCTGTGCAAATGCTTACTTTTCAGGTTGTGAGCAAAATAATGCCCAAAAGGCTTTGAGTTAGGCAACATAGCATAAAATAATTGGAGGGTGTTTTATTCTTCATTCCAGGAAACATCCAGTGCATTTTAGGAAATGTGTACTCTCCATTACTTAGCGTTTCTAGGGTATACACCATATTTTGGGAAATCCCAATATTATACCCTCCATTATTTGTCTTCTCAAGGTTATACACTCCATATTTTGGCTAGCCCAAAAATTATACACTCTGAGTCCAAGACTGAGAAGTGAAAATCCAACACTGGACAGGTGAAATATCCGATCCAAGAACAGAGAGGCTGATGCTAGGCAGCCGCGCGATCATCTGGCGAGAACCAAAAATCACAAATTGCGTTTTAGATGGGTTGAGCTTGAGAAGATTTACACGGTACCACGAGCTCATAGTTTCCAAGCACGATTCGAGACGGCGTTTTGCATACATTATGTCCTCCAATTTCGATGACAACATCGCCTGTGTGTCGTCAGCGTAAGCAACGACTTTAAAGACATCACCTATGTGCGAGAGAAGATCATTTGTGTACAACAAAAACAGAATTGGACCGCACAAACTTCCTTGTGGAACACCACAGGATACGTTGCATACAAGTCTTCCGGGCCGAACTACCTGTCTGCGATTTGAAAGGTAAGATCTAAACCAAGAGCTGTCGATGCCGTACCACTCTAATTTGGTCAAGAGTCGGCTATGAGACACGCAATCGAAGGCACTAGACAAATCTACTGATGCGACCAGACAAACGCGGCGCCTTTCGATGCAATTTGTGACATAAGCTACTACATCAGCAAGGGCAGTTTCAGTAGAGTGAAGTGGTCGATAGGCATGTTGCGAGTTGTTAAGAAGACAATTTCGGTGGAGACACGCAGTGAGCTGGTTGACTACTATCTTCTCGCACAGTTTTGACACGTTACTCAAGATCGAGATGGGCCTATAACACTTGGGATCGTCAGGGCAGCCTTTCTTGAAGATTGGTACGATTTCAGCCAACTTCCACAGTTCCGGAAAAATACATGACGATAAACTGAAGTTGATTAGGTGCAAAATATGTATACACACCGAAGGAAACAACAAATTGAGCAATTTCAGGGACACATTGTCGTTACCACGAGCACTGGTAGGATTTAAATCACGCAGGGCATGAGAGAGTTCGGGAAGAGTGGCGGGCTTCAGCTTGAATGCTGAGCTAACAACGCGCGGAGGGCGAGGTTGATGCGCTGTATTTGGGCCTAATTCCCCTAAAGAAAGCAAAGCAGCAGCCACGCGCTTGCCAGTCGAAGAAAAATGCCGGTTTTGGTCGTCAGCGAACAACTCTTTCTCCTGGTTGGAACGTGATGGTTCAGTTGATGGTGGAGTTGTCTTCTTCTGAAAGAGATGACGTCGAACGTGCGGCCAGACGTTGTCATTTTCTTCCAAAGTCCGATCGAAGAAACGGCTTTTGGCGGTCACGAGCTCAGTGGAGGTCCGTTGATTTAGCTCATGGTAGAGTTGCCAATCCTCGTCACTCCCGGATCGGTCCGCTTGGCTGTGAGCCCAGTCACGTCGAAGGGTCAGGGCGCGGAGTAGGTCCCTCGGATCATTATGGGCATTGAAAGATCGCAACCATTCGATTCGAGAGCAAGCGTGTTTAAAACTGTGCATGCAACCATCCCGGTTTTCTCCTTCTGTCTATGCCCTCGGCCCTCTCACCAAAAGGACTAAAACATTAACATTATAGCTAAGCTATCCGGGGTGCTGCAGACTAGCTTCAAGATGAAAACAGTAGGAAAATGAAGGGATTCCAGCTTGGTGTTCAGTAGCGGAGCAGTGCTCGGGTGACGAACCTACAAAAATAGCACTCGGGTCAATAGAGCTGGCCGCTCACAACCACGGCTAGGCGACCTTCACGTGGAGCTGAACGCAAATGGAGAGTGACGTCAGAAATGCGACCTTGACGCGAGCGCAGTACATTCCCCGGCGACCAGGTGGTCAGTGGGGAGGGTGTTTACGTACTCGGCTGAACGGCTGGTACCTCTAGTCGTGCCAAGAGGTTCAGGGGCACGCCTCATGCCTTCCTCTCGGTCGGTGTATAACGTGCATAACCAACGGGCAGACGTGGACAGTACCGTGTATGCAAGAGCACGTACGGTATAATCGACTCAGTCCCAACATGAGAAGTAATAATTCACCCATCATGGTTGGTTATTTGCCTGGATTTACTCACGGTAAATTTATAAGCGAGGCCACCGACTTGCAAGCCGTCATCCTATGGACCAAATGTTCCCGAGCAATAGCAATGCGAGGTCAAAACAGCCTAAATTATGCAGATCATTAATATTCCTGTATATAATTGGCGTTGCTTACATTTTTAATTGCGAAGCGGAGTACTTATATGAGTCTCGGAGCAAGTAAGCGAGCCCCAGCGTAACAATAAGGTCCCACCATAGAGAAAAGAAACTCTACCGATAATGGCGAAGCCATCTATGATTGGTAGCGAATGACTAAAAAATTGACCCAAGTAACTTCGAAATAGAACACTGGCGAACCGCTATATGTGCTTGTGCACCGTTGGGAGGGTCGAGCTGATCCACTTTGTGGACCAAGCAATTAATTAAGGAGAGAGTGGGGGAAGAGCGAATGCAAGCGAATAAAGAGAATGCATGTGTGATAGGTGGCATTAAGGACCAGAGGAAGCCACTCGTGGCACAACACAGACACCTATTTCGGGCGGTACCATGGAGCCAAATATATGCCACGATTTGCACCCAAAAGCCCCAACCCGTACAAGCCGTTCAAATCCACCGAATAATGAAACACTGAGTAATTGTCTGACACAATTTATTCATTCTAATTTCGCGAGTGGCACTCACCTCCCTATGTGGTGTTTCCAAAACGTTCATCTTTGGGATTGGGGAAATGGGTGGTGGAGGTGGCGGGGACCAAACGCAACAGCAACACACTGGCGCTAAAAGCAGCAAAGGGGAGATTTTCCCAATCCAGTTTTGGTTGCTTTTTTCACAAACCGAGAAACCACAACCCACCCACCGAATCTCCTCCATACACCCCACACCCCGCCGACGGCAGGAATACCCCACATTAGCTTCAAACGACGACTCGATCCACTTAAGCAGGCAATGATTACCGCGCGACCACCGCTCTCTGCTACCTAAGGCTGAACACCATGTCATCAACGACATGAATAGCTACTATGGGCATTCTAACTTGTAAAACAAAGCCACTGGCTGTTGACATTCGCCAAATGAAGACAATAAAGAAGATTGTGTTCTCATCGAAGTGCTAAATTCCCTTTCTGCTGTCCATTTATGAAATGTTTCTTTCCTCTAGTTTTGTGTGTGGTACGATTTTGCAACACAACTTCATGGCAATGTATCAGATACAAACATTGCGCTTCAATCACTCTTCCTAGCTACTTCAGCTAGGGAATCAAACTCTGCTCTCCGGACGCGGCCACACTGACAGCACATTGACGCACCAATACATCGTGTACGAGTATAGCACCATGTTGACTGTAATCACAGTCACACTGACAGCACATTAAGGCACCAATACATCGTGTACGAGTATAGCACCATGTTGACTGTAATCACCATACGCCAATCGAAACATGTGATGTGCTGTGCTTTTGTCTCTGACAAAAAAAATTGATGATGAGGATGATGATTAAGATGAACTGTTAAACTAACAGAAACCGATACGCCAGCAATGACACACGAACTTCAAAATGTTCATTTCTTTCGGCGCTTCCAAAGAAGAGGTATACGTTCAGGCGCTTACGAGCTCAGCCAATGCAGGCGGACACCTTAGAACATGTGCTTCATTTCCTCATTCCAGGAGATGATGATCTTGGAGCACTATGCATCTCAAACCAGCAGTCAGCTTCATAACCACCTCAGCGCCGTCTTCTGTGGGGACTTAATCGCAGGAATATCGCATTTATCATACCAATAGGTCAGCTTAGCCGAAAACCAACTGGCCAGAGCCATTCAGAAGTGCATTGCCATTCAAAAGTTCACGTGCGGTCATATCTGAGCCACGCCAACACCAACGCGGCACAACTGAACCAGCGGCGCTGTTGTTGTCGACTCGCTTTGGCAGGCATTTAAATACCGGCCTGATCAGATAGTGTCCGGAATAGTCAACCGCTGGTCTGTTGCACCAGCGCGTGCTGCCTGCCACCTGCGCCCGCCTCGAAAACTACACCAGCCTCAAGTGACGCTGTGCTGATCCCATTGCCATATGGTATGACTAGCTGGATTTCTTTCCCCTGGACGCATTTCACTCCGGATTTCAACATGAACCGTCAGGGCTCTTCATGAGAGTGTCTAATCGTCGTTGCAAAATCTACCGTCAATTTTTTAAAAATATAAATGCATTCATATGGACAGTCTCGGAAGCAAAACAGGAAAGCATTTCATGTCTTCACATCTGCAAATTATTATGGTGATTTGTTTCAATTGCCACGGAAGGTCCCTGAAGTCTCATTTTACCAATCAGACATGGACCATATTTATGCCAAGACAAGGACGTCGCTAACAATAAAAATAGCGAGGGTCTACTTGTTTCTTTTGCTATTCACGGACAGCGTATATTTAGATAACCTTTTTTCCTTTTTCTTTTTGAGATAAATTTCATCCTAGTTCTTGTTGGGGTGGCTTTTTTTTATTTGTTTTTTATTTTTTACATTCCCCTACCTATTAATAGGTAGGCAGGAGTGCCCTTCCATACCCGTGCGACCTAATTACGTTAAATTCCAGGGATGAGAAGTAGGTCATGGTAAGCAAGTCAAGGTAGGTCACACCACTCCCCGCTCCTGTTCCTTGCTGGACAGATCCCGCCACCAGATATTAGTAAAAGATGTTCCTGAAGCCCTCTCAGACAATTAGCAACGCTAGTAACGTCTTCGGGGGCTGCAGAAAAAAAAACTGCTATAGGTGTTATGGGGAAATAATATAAAATCCCTAATCTTGCACGTACATCTCCTGAACTATTACTACACTAAGGAGAAAGGACAAACCAAGTATGAAGAAAGAAGAAAGAGAAAAAAACATGATACTTAACGAAAATATCCGAATAAGACAACCAGATCACCATGCATAGCACAACATTATCACCGACATTCATTGAAAAAGTTCATATTTTCTAGTAATGTATTGCCTGATGTGTATTTTCAAAATGATTTTACTCCTGGGTACATCTTCAATCCTATGGAAGTGAGAGCAGATTATTTTATTCCAGGCTTTTGGTGCAATAAAGGGTAATGAAAACATCCTGTAATTAATATCGGAAAAGGGTATTTGAAAGTGTTATCTAACTCTGAGGCCACCTTCTTGATGAAGTTGAAACATATCAGAAAGAGGTGCTGGTAATGAGTGATTTAGAAAACCTAGCATGATGTAAATGATTTTTTCTATCATATTTCAGAAAAAAAAAAATCTTAATAAAAAAAATTTTTTTTTATAGTAAAAAAAAAATTTTTTTAACAACAAAAAAAAAAACACCCTAAAAAAAAAAAAATTTTTAAAAATAGAGGGGAAAATAAAAAACAAAAAAAAAAAAAATAAATTAGTATTAGAGAATTATACAGAGGAAGCAATTCACAAGTTGATAGAAAGTACCTAGATTTGCCTATAATACCAATATTTCTGCTAATTTTTGAAGAAATGGCATTGATATGGCTTTTCCATGTCATGTCTTCATCGATTAATATACCTAAATATTTTATGCAGCTATGCCTTGTAATATTATAACTATTTATTTTTACATGAAGGTCATCACATGGTTTCCTGGAAAAAAATTTGATATCAGTCTTATCAGCATTAATAGATAATCTGTTGGTATGAAACCATGCAATTATTTTGGGTATTACCTCATCTACTTTAGTTTGTAACTCAAAATGATCATTAGCTGTAATAGATATGGCTGTATCGTCTGCAAGAGGTAAAGCTAGCAAATTGGAAATATTGCAAAGATCATTAATGTATAGAAGAAATAGCAGGGTCCAATAATCGAACCCTGAGGAACACCTATTGTGATATTTAATGGTTGGGGGGGATGTCATGTTCTTGGTTCTTTGAGATCTATTTGATAGATATGAGTTTAACAGTTTATATATATTTCCCTAATGCCAATAAAGTAAATTTTTTGTAACAAATGCTGATGCTGACAGTGTAAGGCCTTTTTCAAATCAGATACAGGGTACAAACTAATTTATTATTTACAAGGGCTTTAGTTACTTCATTATGCATCGAGCAATTGGCTGTATGTGCTATGTTTTTTTGAAACCAAACTGGGTGGGTGTATGATATTATTTTCATTTAGAAATGATGATACACTAATGTGTATTAATCTTTCCAGCACCTTCGAAAATATTGGTAGCAAAAAGATTGGCCTATAATTAGTAATTTATTATTTTCCCTGATTTATATACAGGAATTATAACTGCAGATTTCAATGCATCAGGGAATATTGCAGTGCTCAGACAAAGATTGAAGAAATATGTTAGATGTTGCAAAATACTTCTATATGTTCCAATCAAATTTTTGTGCTAATTCTACCCATACCTCCACCCACAGGGTTCAAAGACTTAACAATTTCTTCATTTGAGCTTCATTAACAGAAGGAATATTGTTAATGCTGGCATGAGTGGTGTGTAGGTAATATAATGGGCTATTGTGTGCTGCGGTATATTTTTCCAATTCACTACTTATCGTTTAAAAGTATTGAATTTATCAGGTATTTGTTCATTTACGGTAGCCCCGAGTTATCACAAAGCACATTGGGGAACTGTTTGCATTATTCTTGTTTATAATTTCATTCAATACTTCCTGTTTTTCATACCTTTGCTGTCCTGGAATGCCCTCTTGTAATATAATCGTTTTGTCCTAAGCACATTGCAAGCATGTTCCTTATTTTGTATTTATTTTCATTCAATAAAATTAGATTCCTAATATATTTTGATAAAGTTTATTTTTGTATTTATTGAACACGAGTGCGGGGTTACCCATGGTTTAATTGGATTCTTTCTTCTACTGGGTATAAAGTTTTAGATAATTTTGTAATACCTGTTTCATATGCCTTAATAAGTTTGTTGCATGCTTGTTGCATCGTTTCTCTTGAAAGGCTTCCAGTTGCTGATGAGGTGATCTTTAATTACCGTTTTATTTTATCAAGACTGTCACTGAATGTCTTGTTATATTTGAACTTTCATTAATGACAGATTAGAAAACTGGAAATGATCTGATAAATCATGAAGTAGTATTCCTGAATTGTTAAAGACATTAACATCATTGATAAATATATTACCCAAGGGCATCTGATTCATTACAATTCGGGTTGCTTTTGAGATGGTTGGGAAATCCTAAGAATTGAACAATTCATAAATTAAGTGTGGTTTATCAGTGATATTTCAAAGATTGTATTGAGTCCCCTGCTATGCGCATGTCTTTGGTGTTTTCATGAGTTAATATTTTTCAATAGTCCATAAATACAGTGTGGCTCGACTTGGGGTCTATTTTTCCTACTAGGAATCTTTTCGCTGGTACACCCACTTCTTTGATTTCCGAAACTTGTCTCGAATGATCACCTCTAGGTCTTTTTTTTCTCTCATATATATTACTTACATATATTGCTGTACCTCCTTACCTTCTTTTTACTAGATGAAAGGATTTAAGTTTTTAGACTAAATTATTGTTCTAATCTTCTTCAACCATGTATCTGATACACAAATAACGGACCAATAAACTTTAGAGCTTGCTGAAAATTAAACATCATCATTTATTCTTCGGGATCTTGCATTTATATGATGTCTGGAATCCAGCATTAAGTTAAGTGGTTGAGGTGGTATAATATGTACATTGTGACAATGTAGTTCATGAGGAGGGTACTTATCATTCAATCATTCCTAGTATTCCAATGTAGCTCCTCAAGTTTGAGCCTGCTCATTACTCAGAGAAAGAGCCAACTGGAAATGGTAATTATATCTGGAAATGTAAACTTGGAATAATAATTGTGCATGGACATTGAACTGGGAACACACAAGAGGGACCATGAATGATCGGAAGCAAATGGAAGGAAATTAGGAGGTAAGTTCCACCATCAGAAGCATAGTATGAAACTAATCTAGATAGTTGTATGCCTAGATGAGATGATAGAGGAGCAGGATTCTATTGCAGTGAAAAGTACCTTGCCAATACCATGTGTGGGAAGTTATCAAACATCCCTGCAGCAGTAAACTTTAGCAACACCAGTCTGTGATACCCCCTCCCTTTCCCAGGCGGCAATTTATTTAAGGACAATAATATCACCAGGAAACATGCCCTCCCATATGCCAACATGATAGTAGATTAACACATGTTTAATGTTCAAAATAAATAAATAGATCCAGATTGAATTGATTATAAGTAAATTGTCATAATAGTTGCCTTCTGTAGTGTTAATCTGCCAGAATATAAATTCTGATGATCTGTATTCGAAGAATAGCATTAACTAATCGCTTGAGTGTTAACTAAGGCCATTGTAGTAATGTTTGTTCAACTGTGATTTTGATGACCTTTACTTTAAGTTAATTTTATATTAAATTTTGCCTGTTAGGTTCTTCTAGATCTTCCTGGTGATCAGGGACCGGGGCAGCATTGCCAGGTTTTCTGGCCAATCATCCTTCTAACATACGGTACAGCCGGATTGTTGTGATATATGATGCTATCCCAATATCGTCAATCCTTGCCTCAGTCATGCAAGCTTGACGATATGATCGAATTCATCAAGTTGATGATGCTTTGAATTAAAAAGTGCACAAGTGTATAAGTGTATAAGCCCCCAGTGTCCAGATTAAAATATTAAAACTGGTGCTTTTCGCCCCACACGTGCATGCACACATTCTCGACTTGTATCGAAGTTGGTCCAATAGCACAATGCCGACCAATCCGGTACCAGCCTGGGGCTTGATCAAGTGAAATATCACATGCTTTATGAACCAGGGTCCTTTGCTGCAGAGCTTGTTGCGTGAACCCTGGCCCCACCACTCGACCCATGATTCCGTTCACGGCCGAATTTGGACCGAAAGTTTAACGTGCCGTCATGCATCGGCACGGCCGCCCGGTAGCTCGTCCGCGGCCTTATCGGGCCAGCTGCTACTGACCCTCGCGCGCTAAATGCGAGCGCGCGAAGCGACTCCAACCCTGCGTTGCCAGGACAGGGGAGACCAGAGCAGGCCAGCGCTCTAACCAGCTGAGCTACCGGGGCGGCTAACTAATTGTCGACTTCTCCCTGCGCCTCCCTACGCTAGTTCAGCCACTTCTGTAGTATATATATATATATATATATATATATATATATATATATATATATATATATATATATGCAGATGAGATATATATATATATATATATATATATATATATATATATATATATATATATATATATATATATATATATATATATATATATATATATGCAGATGTCCAGAGTGCAGCCCTTATTGGCTGCACTCTGGACACTGAACCAGTTGCCCACCAAATCCGTCGACCAGCCCTCCTGGAATACCAAAAGCAAGCCCTCTATTCTTATAATGATTGTCTATGCTGTTTTTAAAGATGTTCAGTGTGCTGTTACTGACAATAGTTTCTGGCAGCTGGTTCCAGTGTTCTACTACCCTGTTGGTGAAGAAGGACTGTCTTAACCTTGTCCTGCTGTGATTAACTTTATTTTAGAATTGATGACATCTAATTGCATCATTTCTGTTGAATTCAAACATTTCCCTGATATATCCCTGTTCCTGACCATGAACAAGTTGAAAGACCTCGATGAGATCTCCACTCAGTGAAATATCTAAGTGAAATATCTATTTCGAAGTGAAAACATATTCAATTTCTTCAATCTTTCCTCATATTCCAGGTTGCATATACCATTAACCATTTTTGTTGCCCTCTTTTGTACTATCTCTAAAAGCCAACAATTTTTTTTCATCAACTTGGGGACCAATCTTGGACTTTCGCGTATTCCAAATGTGGCCTGACATATGCACAGTAAAGCTTCATGATGACTTCCGCACTTTTGTACGATACATTCCTATTTATTGCCCCAAGCATTCTTAGTTCCTTCTTCCTGGCTTCTTTGGTCTGTTCTGATGCCCCCAATTATGTGTTCAAAATAACCCCTAAGTCCTTCTCCTGCTGAGTCACGGATAGTACTTGCCCCCCCATCAAGTATGGTGCTTCACATGCTGCCTACCTACATGCATGATTTTGCACTTATCAAAATTAGATTTAATTTGCAATTTTTCGGACCACTTCACAAGTTCGTCTAAGTCTGTCTGCAGCGAGACCTGCTCATTGTGTCCTGTTATTGCCCTAACGACCTTCAAATCATCCGCAAATTTCAAAATCTTACTGCTTAGGCCACTTTCAATGTTATTTACAAACATAATGGACAGTAATGGCCCCAGTACTGAGCCCTGGGGGACTCTACTAAGAATATTTTGCCATGATGACTTTGTACCATTTAGCATCACTCTCTGCTGTCTATCTGAAAGCCACAACTCTACCCATTTTAAGATGCTACCTGCAATACCATGGGCCTGAAGCTGCATCACTAACAGTTTATGGGGTACCTTGTCAAAGGCCTTACTAAAGTCAAGATATGCTACATCAACCTGATTTCCCTGATCAAATTGTTCTGTAGCGAAATTCAAAAAGTACAAGAGATTTGTGAGACACGATCGCCTTTTCCTAAACCCATGTTGAGTATCATGAATCAATCTGTTTCCTTCCAGAAAACTAACAATTATATCCTTGATAATTGATTCGAGTATCTTGCAGACTAGGGATGTGAAGCTACGGGCCTAAATATATATATATATATATATATATATATATATATATATATATATATATATATATATATATATATATATATATATATATATATATATAATATGTTTTTGTAAGCAGAAAGGACGAATGCAGGTACCTGAAATGGGAGAGTTTCGGCAGAGGTGAAAAGTAAAGCACAAAGCCACGCATGGGTGTAGAGATTGTGCATGCCGTGGATCCACACTTTAGTGGGAAACATGAATCATCACTCGTCATCACACGCCAACGCTTGAAAACGATCCTCACAAAACCAAATAGGTCAACTTAGCCGAAAACCCGCTGGCCAGAATCGTTTTGCGGCACCAATCGCAAATCATGGCAGGAAAAATCTCCAAACAAAGGGTTTCAAGATCCCTTCGCGTGACCACGCATAAGTAAAGTTTTTCCTCGTCAATGGAAGGGAATTCCTTCATCCTCTTCGAATAATTTGATGCTCGATGAAAAATATATATTACCAAAGAGTGCCAGGAAAAGAATTGTACCATTGAGTTATAAAACACATTGCAAGAGACCGAATTTCGAGTGCGAAGTATTTTTGTGGAACGGGGCGGAAAAATTTACTTCCCGGGACAAACTTGATAATGTATTTCTCATGCCGTCGTTTCTTGAACTTCATCGGATGGAATGCATACATATCCGTCTATCACTGCACGCCTTTGGGCTTGTAAGTTAAGATAATCGTGGAATGTATAAATCGCATGTAAGAATGAATAATATATTGTGAAATGTAATTAAATACATGATAAGATTGTCACGCTTTACTGTAGTATGCCGAGTGACAGTGCCGAACATCTTTTCCACACTCTTATTTTGCATTCTAGAATAAGTTATGTAACGCGCAATGCGGCTTCGGTGATATGAGAAAGCCCACTTTAAAACACCAAGACTGCGGTTGAATCTGGTGAAAAACGTTTTTTACAGCTCTTCGAAGCAACAACAAAGGTGTGTAGATAGGTTTCAGCATACCGTATATTATATATACAGTCATATATATATATATATATATATATATATATATATATATATATATATATATATATATAGCTGGTGCTAGTGCTTTAGCTGGTGTCTGCAATGATATTGAAGCCATGGTCATGCAATTTTAAACTAAATCATGGCACCTGCAGTGGCATAGCCATGGTTTTCTTAACGAGGGACCGACTCATTTTTGTCAGGAAATGGAGACCGTTTTCGACGCACTTCGCGCGCCGAAAATGTGTTGTTTTGCGTGGTGAAAATCTCAAAATGTCTGCCTTGATCTAGTGTATTTTTGGTTGCTAAGAGGGGGCCCCCTTGGTTGCGCCTCGTCCTGTCAAGATAGTGATGGAACATCCGCATATGGCCTTGCCACGACGGTGGAAGGCGCTTTGTTACTCACATACAGCATTTGGTTTAATTTCAATGGTGCAGAAACATGTTGAATATATATTTGCTCATCATTTACCAATGACAGCATTTTAAAACTAATTTTCTGAACAAGAACAGTAGATATTATTGGTTATTCGTCTCTACAATCACAATGTCAGGATCCCAGCTTTTCGATGGAAATGCGTTGAAACATATCAAGGAAGAAATTTTGAGATTTTCGCCACGCAGAACAAGGATTTTTTTGCGCACTTCGCTCGCCGAAAGCGGTCTCTGTCTCATGACATTAGTTTTGGTCACTCCCTCCTTACGAAAAACCTGCCTGCGCCTCTGGTTGTCACACATGCCAGCTGTGTATCCCTGAAATCGCCATTGACCATAGCAATACATTGACTTCATACCTGAGCTAGTCAAACGCATCGGAGACGATCCCCACGGATAAGATGAGTTGGATCAGGGGTTGGCCCAGGAAATTTATTGAGAGGGCATTCGCCTGGAGGGGGGGGGGGCATTTTCTTGGAGTACCATGGAAAGTTTCAAGTCGGGTAGCTGTAGGGTTGGATTCGAGCGCCCTGGAAGCGCTTTTCCTACTCAGGGGGCGCATTTTCCACTTAGAAGGGGCCTTCGGCTAATAATGTCAGTGGATTAACTCGAGCGTCCTGGAGGTGCGCCTTTTTCCAATCAGAGGGGTGCCGCATCTTCATGGGATGGGAGACACATGCCCCATGCGTGATCCGCTCCTAGGTCGGATGTGTGCAGACGTCAACTCTAACAACAGCAGCAAAATGTGGGAGGGTGGAGAGACCCTCTGCAATTACCATTGCCTATTTCTTACTTTGTTTGGATTTGCAGACGCGGTGTTCGGTGATACTAGCTGCATCACAATACAGCTTTATTTAAATGCATGTAGCTTACACAATTTCACACATATGGAGTTCCTAGACACACTACTGAATGTCTCAAGTATCATAAAACCAAGTACAAGGTGTATGAAGGCAAAATAATATCACCTGTTCGTACAACGTACTGTCGAATATGTCAGTGCGTGGCGTAGCCAAGGGGTGGCTGTGACGTGGCCGTCACGTCGCCATGACGTAGTAATCGAGAGCGAGGGCAGCGGACAGCAGCAAGGCTTAGCGACCCTCAACGGGGTGTGACAACAAGGGGTGGCTGTGACGTGGCCGTCACGTCGCCATGACGTAGTAATCGAGAGCGAGGGCAGCGGACAGCAGCAAGGCTTAGCGACCCTCAACGGGGTGTGACAACTGAAAATTGACAGCGATATATAGTGATCACCAAGGACGCCGCTGGATGTGCGGTAGGGTTGAGTATGCATGCCAATCCCGGGACACAGTACGGAAGAGTACCCGATACCGGCACGACATGTAGTGATCACCAAGGACGCCGCTGGAGATGTTAGTTAGTTATTTGGGCTTTAGGGCGCTTCGACCAGAATTGATCATTCGCGCCCATAATTTGTATTATAGTGCTTCACTGCTGGTGAAAGCTATTACCTGGGTGTGTACGTGGTTTGAAATCCAATTGCCGACAAGTATCGGAACAAGTTTCCAGAATGTACAAGTGTTGAGTTGTTTCCCAGGATGTCTTCATATGTAAAATGATCCGTGTCTCTTCATAAAACAATCGGCGCTCTGGTGCAGTGCTTGCATGTGAAAAGTAAGTGACGCACAGTCAGGGTTTCCAGACAGCGGGGGCACCGCGGTCTCTCCTCCCCACACAGGAGGTAGCAATGGATAGCGTAGGTATGCCCGATGCGCATCCTGCAAAGTATGACCTCCTCTTGTCTGGATCTACGAAAGCATGACTCCCAAAGTCCTAGATGTGGCTTGATTGCATATCATTAATTGTTGCTTTCTCTATCCCATGCCTTTTGCCACTTAGCAAGTATCAAATTTGTAATCATTGAGAAGTGGTCTCTGACAGGAAGTAGGCACATGCGTGGGCGGGGATTCTGACCTGCCCACTTCGACGCAGTGTCCGCGCGCTCGTTTCCCCACACCCCGATGTGGCTCGGGACCCAACATAAGCGGATAGTTTTTCGTCTCGTTCTAATGTAGTAAGACGTACGAGGATGTCGAGTAGTAGAGGATCTGAGGGATAAAATGCAGTCAGTGCCAAAAGGCTGCTAAGGGAGTCAGATATAATCACATATAGTGTGTCCTGAGAAATCTGTACAAAAGACAATGCTTTCACGGTCGCAATGAGTTCAGAGCTATAAACCGAGATATACACAGCCAAACTGAACGAACGTACAGAGTACCGCACACAAAAGCGCACCCTGATCCTGTGGCACTCTTGGAACCATCAGTACAAATTCTTGTGTGTCCTCGGTAAAGGTCCAGGTGCTCAATTGTTATGGACCGACACAATTCCGACGGGAGGTCTCCTTTGTGCATGGCTGACTAGAATGTTAATTTGAGGTGAAACCGGGTTCCAGGGTGGTATCGGCAGTTGGCGTACTCGCATCACTCGGCGCACTCTCGTTCTGCTATTTTTAGTAAGGTTCTGCATCCGCATACAGAAAGGTAATGTCCTCCGATTTTGCCCATTGGAGAACAGTGCCAACGTGCGGCGGGAAAAACTGCGTCGTAAGTGGGGTGCGTGGGAAACTGCCGCAGCCTACACGTATATCTCAGGCCCAACATTTCACGCCTCAGTGCTAGCGGTGGTTCGTTGGCCTTTGCCGTCAGGCTCGCAGCTGGTGAGGTTCTGAAGGCACCAGTAATAATACGCAGTGCTAAGTGGTGCACTGTATCCAATGTGCGCTTGTTGCAGGCGCAAGCGCCATCATACACGTAGCACGCGTAGTCCAGTTTCGACCGGATGAACGACTTGTAAAATATCATCAGGGTTTTACGGTCCGCGCCGTAAGACAATTTAGCAATACATTTTAGTAGGTTGAGAGACTTAAAACATGTTTCTTTGAGTATCTTGATGTTTATCTTGATCTTGATGTTTGATGTTTAGACCATGCGATGTTGGAGGTGTGATTTAGCTGTGCTGTTGTCCTGAAGTAGTATCTAACGAGTTTTAGTGTTCTGCGGTGTTGTAGGCTAGGGAGATTGGCCTCACCCCGGAGACTGGTGGTAGGTGATGAGGCAGAGCGCGTTATTTTGTGTGCATTCTAGTGCTTTGGTAAGTGAGGTGGATATATGATCAAAGATAAACGCATTGTATTCCAGGATTGAACGAATCAGGGCAATGTACATTTTGGTGAGAGTAGCCCTGTCTGCACCCCAGTCGCGACCGGAGATGCAGCGCAAGAGATGCATTAAGGCGCACAGCGCAGCGCTGTTTAATATAGGTAATATGGAGGCCAAAATAAAGTTCTTTGTCGAGGAAAATTCCGAGATATTTGAAGGAGGTTTGGAGGGGGATAATTTGATCCCGATAGCGAAGCGGTGTATTAGGTAGGATATATATGGGGAGCCGAGAAAAGAGCATTGTGACCGATTTAGTGGGGGAGAACTGAAGCCCCCAGAGGGAGCACCATGAATCAATGATATTCATGGCGAGTTGAACAAAATGGTTAGCTGTATCTGCCGACGGGTGGGTGCACCAAATAGCCGAATCATCGGCATAGAGGGAATATTTTAGAAGGGGAGGACACAGTACGGAACAGTACCCAACACCGTCTCGGCTCGCCGCGAAGCGGGGTTCAGCACTGCCGTTGGATGTTCCGTCAGCTCCATTGACCTGTCAACATCCGGGTGTGGGCTGTGGCGGTGCTGAGCATTACCCAGCTGGCAGCTAGCTCCGGCAGGCCGGTGTCTGTCAGCAGACGTGACCGAGGCCCCACTGCAGCGATAATGCCCGATGCCCCACTGCAGCGATAACGCCCCATCCCGACAACAGCCAGGCGACGATGGGCAACACATAACGAACACTAAATAACCGAGGATGGCCGGGCCGCACACTGCCAGCTTGGCACGTGACAATGACGCGTGTCACGCGCGTGACAATGACGCGTGTCACGCGCGTGATTTCGATACGTTACGCGCGTGCATCTGACTTCGCCGCACACCGGCCGCCAGAAATAAATCGCTTACCAAAAACTAAAAACTACTAAAGGCAACTTTATGTATGCTGAGCACACATTTAAGTAGTTATATTTCATCACTCACAATATCCATATCTGAAGGAAAGCGTGAACTTGTCGCATGACTTCCTCAAAATGTGAAGCTGGGGAATATTTAGCGCACAACGTAGTAAGTAGTTTCGATCGTGTTTACAAAGGTAACATGGCAGAGCATGCTGTACTGCCATATCTGTCTGTCATGTCTCCACTGCCATGCTGCACTGACAATGCATTGCATGGTAAATTGAGAACTACAGTGAGCTACAATGACTCAATTGTTATCGAAACATACAGTGCACCTCATGCACTGAATATGTCCTTGTAATACTGAGTTGGCCAAGATCAGAATCTTCCAATGGTATAGTGTTGCCAATATGCTATTCAGCCACATTGTTTTCGTGCAAATGAGTACACCGAACACTAGATCGTGAAACTTATGAATGTTGCATTGGCAGAAACAAACACATAGGTGTTTTCTTCAGTAAAGAAGACCCTTTTACTGATATATTTAGCAGCATTTGTCTTTGTCTATAAAAGGAGTTTGGTGCCCTCCCCAATTCCAGGGAGTGAATACCGGTAAACCGTTAGGAGGGAAATCAAAACATTGGTGTTGCATGACAACAGTATTTGCATCGATGCTGAACTGGCAGTACCAAAGGTGCACAAGCGCTCCACTGCCGAGCTCTGGGCATACAAACAGATCAAACGGAGGGGAATAATGCAGGACATAGCGCCCCAAATTATATGAAAACTGTCAACATGGGGTATGTGTGCATATATATACATGCATACACACATGCATATATATATATACATGTATATGTATATGTATATATATATATATATATATATATATATATATATTGATAAAACAAAACAATCTAGCATAGGCATGCCTTCGAGGCTGGCGAGGGGAGGGGAAATCAAGCTTTTTGCCAAGATATCTGCTGGTTGTTGCTTTACAGAAACGAAAAGTCCCTGAATTTAAGTGAGGATGTTATAAGCTTGGGTTAACATTCCACTCTACATCTTCATGGCGACGCCTATGGGTATATTCGTATATCCTGGCAGAATATCTCGACTTAGACGTAGACAATTCAATACTACAGCATGGTGGTGGATTGGAGTTTAGGGGCGCGTCGACATCCAGGGTCATTTTGCGCCCATAACTGCATTATAATCAATATACGGTGCTGCTATAATACCTTGTTATTAATATTCATGGGTGGCGGTATATCACCTCAAGGCGAGCTTGTCGAAGGAAGGTAAGAATATACCCAGACTCCACGACCTCAGAGTCGTTTCCTATTAGCATACGTAAAGAAGTGTCGGCATTCAGCCGTCCTAAAATCTGGCGTCGTAGAGGTTCTAACAGTACACAGCCTACTAAAACATGGTACACGGTAAGCGGGTTAGAGCAGCGTGGACATAAAGGTCGGTTATCACCGGTCAGCATGTAACTGTGTGTTCCGAAAGTATGCCCCATTCTCAATAGGCAGAGTATTACTTCTTCCCGTCGTTTGGTTCGGTGCGAGGATCGCCACTTTCCTAGTGTCGGTTTTAAAACCCTGAGCATACTACACTTCGAGTTCCAAGCTCGTTGCCATTCTGACTGTATATTTGACAATATAGTAGGGTATAGGTCCCTTGGAGGGAGCCGTAGATGGTCCACACAGGCATTGCTGATGGCGTGTTCGGCGGTTATGTCAGCGGCTTCATTTTCCGCGAGTCCGACATGGCTGGGAATCCAGCAGAACACGATATTTCTGCCGATATCATGTAGGGATTTCACGATTTTGATAATCCTCCGAACGAGTCGGTTATCCTGGTTCAAGGTTTTCAATGCCAGGAGACTGCTCAAAGAGTCTGTGAAAACCACGTGCTTTGTGGACCGGTCTTTCTGTATAAAATAGAGGGCTTGCAGAATGGCATGCAATTCGGCAGTATAAATCGATGTTTGTGTCGGTAAACAAAAATATCGAACACTGTGTGTCGACTGACATAAGCACACCCAACACCAGAGACTGACTTTGAACCGTCTGTGTAAATCCGCGAAAAGTCGTGAAATTCATGTTTTTTTTCAATGCCAATATGCGGAGTTCCTCCGTGTCCGTACATGTCCTTTCTTTGAGCAGGACACATCACGTCAGTTGGCACTGGGACAACATGCCAAGGGGGAGTGCTCGGAGTAATAACACGTGCTACAGAACGCGGCCTGATATTACAGTCACGAAGGATCGAAGCCATACGAATGGAAAACGGTAATCCACGCCGATGAGCCCTGTGGCGTGCTGTTGATGTCACCGAGAATATCCACTGATAGGCTGGATGTTTCCGGTTTTGAGCAACATTGCATGTGTATCTAGCGCCCAATAACTTACAGCGTAGCGCAAGGGGTGGCTCGTCTACTTCTGCCATTAGACTATCAGCCGGTGAAGTGCGAAAGGCTTCGGTAGCGATGCGAAGAGCTGCATTGTGGATCACATCAAGACAACGCTTGGTTGTGGCACACGCTCCGTCATAAATAAAACATCCGTAATCGATTTTAGAACGTATGAGCGATCGGCACATAAGAAGCAAGATAGATCTGTCTGCTCCATACGAGCATCTATATTTGGGCTTTAGGGCGCGTCGACAACTATGGTCATATTGCACGAGCATCTAGAGACGGTGCTCATTACCTGTGGTCGTTTTGCACATTTCTGTGCAAGATCGTTGATGTGGGTGCTGTATGTCTGTCGGTGATCCATCCACACGCCTAGGAACTTGGCAGCTGGCTTGAATGGGATATGGCATCCGTTGAGCATAATCACGGGGACAGTGCAAGAGCGTTTGCGGCAGAAGTGGGCAGAGGTGGTTTTCGATGTGTAGACATAACGAAACCGGTTTTGTTGCACCAACCCTGCACCTTCCGGACAGCCATCTGGAGTTGCCTCTCTACCGTGTGCAGAGGGCGAAGTGTACCACATGGCGAAGTCATCCACGAATAGGGCCTTCCCTACGGAAGTCGGCAGTGAACTACCCACATCGTTGATCGCTATAGCAAATAATGCTACACTCAGCACGCTTCCCTGCGGGACTCCGTTAACTTGTGAGAACGTACCAGAGAGAGAGCCTCCTATTCTAACGCGAAACGTTCTGGAAGATAAAACATTAGTCAAGAAGAACCCATGGAGCCTCTGACACCCATATTGTGAAGCTTTATCAGGATGCCGTGGCGCCATGTTGTGTCATATGCGTCGTCAATGTCAACAAAATATTACAGCTGTATGGTGACGCTTCATAAACCCAGAGCGCAGAACGGAGTCGAGTGTTAAAATATGGTAAAGTGTGTTACGGTGTTTTCGGAAGCCACTCTGTATCATAGTAAGAAAATTGTTATGTTCTAAAAACCACATCAATCGGGCATTCACCATTTTCTCAAACAGTTTACATGGGGAGCAAGTAAGCGAGATGGGGCGGTAGTGCGGTGGATCCTCCCCATATTTATTTGGTTTCCGTATGGGCACAATAATTGCCTCCCGCCACGAAGATGGAAAGGTGGCTGATGTTCACATTTAAGTTATGGCTTCCAAGAGTACTTCTAAAGCAGTCGCTGGTATATGTTTATTATATCATTATGTATTGTGTCCGGGCCCTCTGCCACACTCTTGAGTGTGCTAATTGCTGCAGTTAATTCAGTGACTGAAAATGGTACGTTGTACTCGAGGATGTCTGTGGTGAAAAAAAATCAAGAGGCGTTCCTTGCACCGATACTTATGTCTTAGAAATCGTTCGTTAGTAGTATTTTCCGAGCGTGCGGACAAAGCACATTCTGTTTTGTCGGCCACTTCTTCTGGGTCGATGATGTCTTGTCCGGCAATGTGTAAGACGGGGAGAGGAACTGGGGCGTGTTTTCGGAGAAGCGCTAAATTCGAAACCATACAGTTGACAAAGATGTGGAGCGATTTAACGTGTTGACGTACGCCTTCCATGAGTCTCGTTTCTCCTCGGCGATAGTTCGTCTAGCGAGCGTTCTTGCTTTGCCAAAAGCTATTAAATTGTATGTGCAACTATTATTATTAAACGCACGAAATGCCCTCTTCCTGGCACGGACTGCCCCTCGACACTTCTCGGACTCGAATCGACGTTCCCGACGATCGTGGGATGTGCCGCCGAGCACTCTGCAGAGTCGCCGTAGTGAATGTCTCCAAGGAAATAACTGATTCCACTGGGTGATCACGGAGTGTTCTTTCAAGGTTCGATTGGAAGGCCTCCCAGTCCGCTCGGTGCAATAGCCACCTTGAGGGTCGTCGACCTACCGTAACACGACTAATGAAATGGGAGTAAACACGGAAATGGTCGCTGTTGTGTGGATCACCGTCTATAGACCATTCTAATAAATGTGCAATTTCTGGACTACAGAGGGTGAGGTCAAGTACGGAGGTTTGTCCAGTCGGTAATGTAAAATGTGTTGGTGTTCCCGTGTTAAGAATGCAGAGAGGAAAATCGCTTATAAAACGCTCCATTGCACGCCCACGGCTAGTAATCACTGTTGAGCCCCAAAGAGAGTGGTGAGCATTAAAATCGCCACACACCATCACCGGTAGGGTGAGTTGAGCCACAGTTTCATAGAGCTCAGAAAGTGGAAACGGTCCGCCCGGCGGTAGGTATATGCTGCATATGGTAACAATACGGTGGGTTATTATCACACAAGCAGCGACACCCTGAATATTTGAGGAGAGAGGTATATGTGTGAATGCTACAGAATTGTGTACAGCAATGAGCACACCGCCATGAGCCACCGTGCGAGGAGTAGCATCCCTACGCAACACTGAGTAGTTTTCAGTTGAAAATGTGCACCAGGAGAGAGCTTCGTCTCTTGGAGACAAACTACTAATGGTACTCGGGAGTGTAAAATGGTTTGTAGGTCGTGGATGCTGGTTCCTCTGCAGTTCCATTCGAGAATAAAACTCATACGTCAAAAATATAAAAGTGGAAGTGGTGAGCTAAAAACGTGGGTGACTAAGACAAGTTAAATATTACCTACTCCCAGCTTCACCTACAAGGTCCTTAGTTCCGTGGCCGATCTCTGCCGAGATCTTGGGTTTCCTCGTCCTGGCGGCGATGGTGTCCACGGGGACAGCCGCTTGCGTCCAGTCACAGGGGGAGTAGTAAGGTGTGGCGCTGTTTTACCAACACGGGGTGGTATGGGAGGCCGGCCCATCACCTTCCCTGTCTCTGCAGTTGATAGCTGACTGACACGGTAAGCTGGTGGTGGTGGGGGTGTCAATTTGGGGGACTGTCCGGCCCGTGCGCTCGGCGAGGGGTCTCTGGACCCAGACCGAGCTGCCCGGCCAGACGCCCCCATGTCGGGAGCTCTCGGATGGACCTGGACAGTAGGTCCTGATGGAGTCGTCGAGGGTGCCTTTACTGGAACTCGACGGGGGGGGGGCACGCCGGACTCTCTCGTAGTAACTGATGGGGTTGGGGGGAACAGGAGTGGCTTCGGAAGGATCAGGGATGGTCTGGGTGGGGTGGTGCCGGCGGAGGTTGAGGGTAAGTATTGGCGTTGGAGTGCTTGCCGAGCCGCTTTGGAGACTCCACTCCTCCGGAGCTCGCTCTGCGGCTGACTTCGGAACAGTCGCTTGAGGGACCCGTGGTGGTGAATCGACGCGTTTTGCGTCCTCGGAGGGGGTGCATGCTACGATTGCCTCATTGGGGAGGGGACAAGTATGCCCAGAGACCGGAGAAGAGCACTCAGCTGTGCGATCAGTTGTTCAGTGTTGTATTGCGGACCCTGTTGTTGGACTGATGTAGTATTTTTTAACTTTCGAGGCGTACGATGCTTTAGGGTAAGATTTTTCATATAAATCCCGAGCTTCGCAGAACGTAACTTTTTGTAAGTACTTGCTGGAAATAAGTTCTTTTTCTTTCGAGTAGCTTGGACAGGTGCGGTGAAACGAAGTGTGGGGATCATGTCCTCTGCCACAGTTCACACCACGGGGCGGTTCCGACAAAATTGGTTTGTGTGGCCATATCTCTGACACCTGAAGCAACGCATGGGGTTGGGGATGAAAGGTCCCACCTTAACACAGATGTAGCCCACCCGTATCTGAGAAGGCAAGTCCGCCCTATTGAAAGTTAGAATGACATTGTTCGTCGAAATTAATTATCCACCTCTTCTCACCTTGATCTTCCTCGCCACAGTCACTCAAAATTCCGACAGCCCATCCACTATCTCGTCCTCCGATACGTCCCTAAGGTCAAAGCAGTTTATGAGTCCTCTCGAAGTGTTCTTTGTTTTATGTGGTTCAACTGTAATTATAATTTTCACGTTGAGTTTCATTCCCTTTGCGCACACTGTGTACTAGTTCGGAACTTCTTAACGCCTTTTCCGTCTGCCCCGGTACCGCAAATTAGACTTCGAGTCCACCATCTTTCAACCTCTCGCATCGAACAATCTCGCCAAATGTATCACACGCGTTCCGCCTTTGAAAGAGGGACAGGGAAGCGAGTTCATTCGCTTGACCGCGAAAAACTAGCACTCGGAGCCTCGATGATGAGTTGTCCCAGATTCTTCCTGGGCTGAAAGGACACCGGCGCCCGATAGGGGAGTTGTTGGGGAGACAGGGTGAGACAGGGTGGACAGGGTGAGATAGGGGAGACAGGCGTCCCCCCCCCCTACAGGGGGGACGCCTGGGTCCCGGGGACGGGAGGACGCCAGACGTCCGCGGAGCTATACGGGGCAGGCGACGCCATCACCCGGCCGGGAGAGAGACTCACCACCCCGACCGGGATCCGGCGCCGCCCACCCCTTGACCCCTGCCGGTCAGGCCTGCAGGCACTGGGCCGGGGCCCAGACCGTCGGCCTGAGGCGACAAGTCGCTTGGCCCATATGGGTCCCTACGGGCCCGCCCGCCCTTCCGGGATATCAGGACCAAAGAGGCGTGTTGGTCCCCCGTCACAGCTAGCACCGTGCGACGGGGGACCTCAGCCTCCAGGACTCCGTCAACCCCGGGGGACGGGCCAAGGGGACGCGACTACCCCGATAAAACCGAGCTGGAGGGCAGGACCGGGAAAGTTGTCCTACCTGCTCTTAGTGGGGAGAGTTGGTGTTGCCGGGCCAGGTGGAGGACATGGATGTTGAGATGGTGTGGGCATTGGAATGGGAGCGTGTGGATGGAAGGACTAATGAGGCACTCCTAGTCTGGCCCCTCGCCGGCTCGCCGGTGGACTGGGATTCCGGGTCCTTAGGGCACTCAATCCCCCCCATCACGGAAAGGTGGTGCCTCGTCGGGGGGAATACTACATCATGATACTACATCCTTTGATAGCTGTTTTTGGACGCTTTCAATCATCGTATCGTGTTCTTGGATTCGCTTTATATACTATCAAGGAAGTCCCCAGTTAACATATTTTTATTCGATGTTTCTAATACAATGATTCACTTTCATCACATAATTCTCACACAATCGCATATTCAGGTACAGGTGGTCATAAAACCATTGTTAAAAAACATCGGAGCATCATTCTTGAAGGCACCCTTGATGATGTGGGTGTTTCCTCATCAGAAGATAATTAGACTAAATTCACACCGACAAATTTCCATGGCACCGGCAACCTATGCATATTTACCTATTTACCGACCTGTTCATATGTTTTTAGGGTCGTTCCATAAGCCTAATGCGACTGCTAGTAAATTTTGTTTTGCTGGCGTGCTTTACGGTCCTACAGCTTTGTCCCCTCTATTCATAATTTGGAAATAAGTGCTTTTTTTTCGTGACAGATAAATTAGTCAGCTGTTTTCTTCCTCTGAAGCAGTTAATTGCTTGAAGTAATGATCCGACAAAGTTGTGTCCGGTGTCCAGCCGGTATACCTTTTCCGGTTCCCATTATATAATTATTTATACATTTGTGCAACAAGAATACGTTCACAGCTACATGAAACCGACATTTGATAAGCACGTTAACAGCGCCGGTGGTCAGGCCGCTTGTCCCTCCATCGATTACCTTTTATACCCAGGGGCAAAATTAGTCAAACTAAGAATTTTTCGTTTTGACACATACCTCTCCAGCCTATGTTATCTAGCTTAAGTCTTCCAACTGATCCAAAAATCGGCTCCGCCTTCAAGAGGGAGGGGGCGGACTTTCCCAATGGCCATTTTGGCCATGCTCGACCGGTTATTGCACCAGATGCGAAGAATGTGCCTACATTATCAGGTTGCCTGGCCCAAGAAGACACCTACGTTCTAAACAATGTCACCCAGAAGGGTACCGATACTAATACTATCAATAGAGCTGCTAGAGTGACCTAGGAAGAGGCCTAATTTTGCACTATGGGTGCCAACTGTCCGAAACGACATCTTATTTTGAACAAAGTCATCACCCAGCGAAAAAAAAGTGAAGAAACTCTGACTGCGAAGAAGGCACGGGCTGACCCATGAGGGCGGCTACATTCTCAAAGCATCCAATTATCTAGAAGGACGCCGAGCCGGTCGGGAGAGGGGCTCATGCAGCCAGTGATTATCCGCATATTGCGAAGAGCAGTGCCAGAATTGTCAAGGAGGGCATTTGCATTCTCAATCCAAAAATATGTCCGGAAAGGCGCCTGAATTGGCGAGATAATTGCCTGGCACGTTCGTCTTTCTTATTTTGCAGATTTTACCTGAGTCGATACACTCGACCGATTGGGTGGCCAGCTGGTTCGACTGGCTTCTCTGTCTGGATATGCTCTGTGGAAAAACCATGACATGCACTGGCGAAGGTGGCGACATGTCGTTTACAGGCGATGGTTGACCAGCGCAGGACTTGGGCATGTTGATACCTTCGGTGGCTCAGGGGGCGAGCGTGTTGCTATAACCCTCACTGAGATTTTCGCAAACAGCACGTGAGAGGAAGAGAACTAAACCTTGTCGTAAGGAAGGGTCAGGTTACTGACCTCTGGCAATTCTTCGGGATAGTAACGGCAGACTTCAGTAGATTTCACATTTTAGAAATTTTGGACCGAAATAGATTGCAAACTATGTATGAATTATGACTTCTGAATTATATCATATTAATTATTTAAAAAATATGCATCCTTATGAATTAAATGTGAACGTTTTCCATCCACTTTAAAGTCCATTGACGGAATCGGCATGATCGCATGACCTCAGCATTCGCACAGATCCTGTGCAGATTGGTCAAGTCACTCATGGTCAATAAATAGTTCAGATCAAGATGCAGGTTGGTCAAGTCACTCATGGTCAATAAATAGTTCAGATCAAGATGCAGGTTGGTCAAGTCACTCCTGGTTCCAGCACAGATTGACCAACCCATAACACACTCACCTCTCCGAATGCGATTTACCATTCAGAATATATCAGAACACAAAGTCAAGAGTTATTCCCTCACAATTTGTAAGGTCATGACAAAGCATTGGTACTTACGAATAAAACCATATTTTCGGTGTAGAAATGAAACATGAAGCATAGATTCAGAATTCCGATTTAACGCACATTTCAAATATGTAGCTTGTTTTGAACCAACTTTACGTTTGACCCCAATGACTCCATGACCTAGTTTTAAGGTCAACAAAATGAGTTTCCTCCTACTTAAAAAAAAGGAAAATAAACGCAGGGCACTTCTTTATCTGAATATGCACCAAGAACCTTTTGTATTTATATTTGTAACGTGTTGCGTGACCTTGGAAGTGATCCTGTTTACATAGCCAATACGAAGGCATGCAGAATGGCAGTATATAGAGTCAAACAATTCATTTAGATCTAGGGTGGAAGCTATTACCATGCAGTAGGCTATTTTGACATGCTCATGATTATGAATGGCGCCTTTTCGTAACTATATATGGTCTGAGGTCACAAAAGGTCACGCTCGGGAGTCAAATGATCTCAAATAAAAAGTACTTTTATAAATATAAATATAATATAAATATAAGTACTTCACAAATAAATATAAGGTAGTTTTCATATTAGTCGATGGGTTAGGTTTATGAGAAAACTTCTGTTTCATCGTCAAAGATGCTGCTGAATGATTTCATTGTGTCGACTCCCAATGCACCGTCCATCCATTTGTAGCTTACTGGAACGGCCACACTCCTTCATCTCGTGCGACCTGTCACAGAAGTTTCTGCTCCTTATCCGACTGCAGGAAGCACACACACTCAAGGTTTATATTTTCCTGCACCGGCTTCTACCATTTATCCGACAAGCAATATGCTTTGAATGGTATCCGTATGCTTGGCGCCATGGCAAGATAGTTGCTATCTCAGGTGGAGCCGGCTGCAGTTGGGTACTATTTATGGATGGAGAAGACAGCATGTCCAAGTCGGCATAACCAAAAACAACCTTTTAGATCAATAGGCATGCGCCGTCCAAATTGGGTGCATCTGCCAAACTGCACCTCGCAACTTCGGTGCATTTCATTTCCAAATTTTCGCCAACTGACGTGTGCTCACTCTTAATTTCGCGTCAAACCATAAGCATTAAAGTTGACCACATGAACAAAGTTAGCTAATAAAGCTTTTTGACAAGCAAGCAACGTAATGTATCTCCATTCGAGTTGTGACAACGTTTGTGCATTTTGTCCTCTATGGGGCGGGTAATAGAGAGTGGCATTTCTTAGCTATTTTCTAGTTTATTTTTAACGTTATGTTTTCAATTTTATTCCGTAGTATCCTATGATGTCGATCTTGTGGCTTCCAAACTTTCAGAAAGCGGAATGTTGCCTTCTAGTTAGGAACAAAGAAGGATTTTAAAATAAATAAGTTGAGATCATCCAATGTTTTGTCTGGCCCACACCCACCTCGAACATGACGCATTGCGTCTGGTGCGGTACCCTGATGCATGCGGTAGGTCAGTAGCGCAACCAGGGGGGGCCAAGGGGCCATGGCCCCCGAAATTTTTGGGGCCCGCTCCGAGCCAGGGGCCCGCGAAGCGGGCCCCTGGCTCGGAGTGGGCCACCCTACTCAGAGCCCTGGCTAGGGGCCCGCGAAGCGGATCTGTGGCTCGAATCAGGGGCCCTTTGAACCAACTAAAAATCTGGGGGCCCGTTTTAACCAGGGCCCGCCTCAAACCGGGGCCCATTTTGATTCAGGGGCCCGCATTGAACCAATAGCCCGCTTAGAACCAGGGGCCCGCTTCAACCTGGGGCCCTGCCTTGAACCAGGGGCTCTCTGGAACCAGGGGCCCGCTTCGAACCGGGCCCACTTTGATCCAGGGGCCCGCATTGAACCAATAGGAAGGGGAACGGAAAGGAAAAGTGCTTTTATTTCTGCGAAGTTTTACAAACATAGGGGCCCGCTCAAAAGTAAGTGCATGTTTTCCGCAGACTTTTTACAAACATGAGGGGGCCCGCTTGCGAGAGGGCCCGCTCTCTCCAACCCTGCCCCCCCCCCCAACTGAAATCCTGGTTGCGCCACTGCGGTAGGTATATCTGCCAGAAGCCCTTCCCACCAGTGATGTGGCATGTCACGTGCACTATGATCCCACCGTATCGGGTGTCAAACCCAGTCACCCCCACGCTCCTGACCCGATCGTAGTTATCTAATGTGCAGCTCGTCTTGCCCAGAACACACGCAATGTGGTAACCGATCGACTCTTGTGAAGGTCTGTTTCCTCGACTTTCGCAACATCTGTGTGTGTTTTGCATTGTGCAAATGTCGCCGGCCTCAACCGTCGCCGATGCAGTGTGATGGCATGGATTCCCTCTTTACCGCTCACGTCTCCCTTGATCGCGTCGACACGCTGCCGCCACGACCGGTCATCCTCGGCGAGGACGCCGGTCTCCGCCTCTCCGCCGACCGCCGCGCTGTTACCGTGCGCGGCGGTCGGCCGCTCGCGCCGTCTCCAGTGTTTACCTTGCGTACTTACGAACGGTGTGCAGGTCAGGCACTTCCCAGTCCAGCATCCGGCGCACGGTCAGGTTCCGGCCGTCCGAGTGGCCGTACGAGATAGTGTGTGCGTTGTTGTGGTGCGCGTGGGCGAGCTGCCGCAGCAGCGGCGCCGCCACGCCGGGCCGCAGGCTGGTCCAGGCGTCCAGCCGGGCGTGGCGTCCAGCCAGGTCCAGCCGGACGGGGGCCGCCAGCGTGCACGGCTGGCGCACATCGGACGCTTCGGCCGGCGGCTCCCAGTCCCAGCCGGCGTCCACAGCCGCCTGCCGACTGGCCGGCCGACCGGGCGCCTCTTCCAGCCGTGTTACCGTGAAGCGGCGGTTCTGGCGCACGGGCGGCACCAGCGGGGGCGTGTCGGCGCCGTCCGACTGGCCGGCGGCCGGCGGCGGCGGCGGTGACGAGCCGACCGCACAGCTGGGCGGCTGAGGCACCTCTTCGGTCGGGCACTGCCGGGCACTGTCGTCAACACCGCTGGATGTCGCCGTGCCCAGCGCTGGCGATGTCTCTGCCGACGGCTCCGCCGGTGGCTCTGGCTCGCTCAACTGTACACTCGGCAGCTGGTGTTCGGTCTCGGCGCGGTCTGCACCGACTCGGGGCAGCGGCCCGGAGCCGCTGGCATCAGCACCATGGATACACGTTGAATTGTCGGTATCACTGCCGCAGACCCGCCCTGAATGTGCATCACTCACGCCACTAACTGAGCTACTGTTCCTGGACCGCGCCTGACAGGGCATGCCGCTCGTTCCTGACACCTTGCCATGCGGCACACTTCGTCCCACCACTGTCTGCGCCGTGCAGGTGTCGCCTTCCACGCGGACTCCGGACATCCCGCTATCAGCGCGCGCGCCCGCCTCGTCACGCCACACGACACTCACTGAGTCTGTGGAGTCGCGGGCCGGGCATCCGGGCCGGCCGGCCACCTCCGGCCGTCACTTGAGAAGCCGGCTGACGGTCAACAGACGGAGAGGCCAGCTGACGACAACAGACGGCCGGCTGCGGTAGGTTCCGGCGTCAGCCGCCAGATGTCGTCGGTGCTGCGGTCAGCAGTCAGTTCCAGTGTTGCCGTCGTGGTACGATCGTACCAGATCTGGTACTTTTGGACTTTTCTGGTACGCAGTTACGCCGGAGGGAAATCTGGTACTTTTTGGGCGAAATACATTTCTGTCGTGTTTTTATTAATTTTCAGTTAACATTTTCTTCTGAAATGAACACGTCAATTTTTTAAAATAAACTACTTGTATTCAGAGGGGATGAAGTTAAGCCACACATAAGCCACATCGATATCTATCGTGTCTATTTTCACTTATTTCGCAGCGTGGTGGCGCTAGCTGGTACACATACAAAGCACTATGCATTGCTAAGACTATGCTGCTGCCCCATCTGAAGAGACCCGGGACAACTGATGGTCACAAGAAGAACGTAACCGGCTCTGCAAGCTGTGGTAAGCCACCCGCGTTTGTTGCCGCCGCAGAAAGGAACCATGGCCACCATAAACAGCAGGATAATGTGGCCCAGGGCGAGCTACTGCTGGCGGGGCTCATCGCTGAGCATCATCTGCCATTATCGGCAAGCGACCATCTCGTTCCTTAGTCAAAAAGGTATGCCCAGAATCAGAAGTGGAAAAAAACGCAAGTCGGCCAAAAAGAGGACTACTAAGACTATTAATGATGCCATAGGAGCAGGGGAGAGGGTAGGAGTGAGTGCATTCATGCGCAATAACCCATTCTCACTCATCGTGGCCAAAACGACCGACAGGTCTACTACCAAATATCTGATCATTGTAGCGCGTGCTTTTGAATACCGAGACGACAAAGCCAGGGCCCTGTTCTTGGGCCTGGTGAAGGTCAAGGATGCGTCCGCCCAGGGACTGCATGACGCCACGTGGCATGCTATCAGTTAACGATGTGCCCCTGAAGAACTTGATTGGATTTGCGGCCGATAATTCTAGCGCCATGGTGGGTGTCACCAGAGTGTGCAGGCAATGTTTAGAAGAGAACTCCCGCACATCTTGATCACCGGCTGCATATGCCACTCCCTGCATATGTGCGCCTCCGCAGCGTGCATGAAGCTGCCTTCATCCATAGAGGATCTAGCCCGAGACGTGTACAACTATCTCAACAATAGTCCGAAGAGACTCCTCGAGTACCAGGCTGTCCAGGATCTAGTTGACGTCCCAGTCCACAGGCTGTTGCGCCCCTGTAGAACGAGGTAGCTCTCCCTCGAAGCGATGGCGAAGAGGATGTACGAGCAGTGGGCAGCCCTACTCCTCTTCTTCCAGCACGCGGCGGACGAGGATCACGTCCACGCCGCTCGAACCATCCTGAACGCCCTACGCGACTCCACATGCAAGATGTACATCGCAGTCGTTAACTACGCTCGCCTACTGATCACTAGGGCGAACGAGGTGTTCCAGTCCGAGTCATCCTAGGTCCAGTATGCACGAGCAGTGCTCCTGAAGCTCTACCTCTCCGTGACCAGCAACTTCCTGGGTGCTGAGCCAGGTGTGCGACTGGAGGTGGTCAATCCTGATCATCCCAGAAACTTCCTCCCTCTGGAGCAGAAGCACTGTGGCGCCAACGTCGAGGCCATCATCCTCTCAGAGTCTGTTCCCCAGGAGGTGGTCCAAGCCTTCCGACTCCGTGTACAAATGGTCTACACCGAGCTCTGCAGACAGATCCCGCGACGATTCGACTTCAGCGACAAGATCAGGGTGCTTCTGGAGCTGCTGAACCCGACCTCGCATGCGCCCTCATCGTGTCGCTGGCTCTGAGATTTCCCAATCTCATCGAAGAGACCGAGTACGAGGTCCTGAATTCAGAATGGCGAGGACTCCAGCAGGCAGCGAATGAGCAGCTCACGAATAAGGAGAAGCCGGCGTGCGAGTACTGGGCGGAGGTGAAGAAGCTGAGGGATGGCAGTAGCGAGCCAGCATTCTCAAAGGTAATCCAGCTGATGCAGGATCTCCTGTCCCTGTCGCACTCCCGCCGCCGCCGCCGCCGTGAGAGTATCCTCCAGCCTGAACCTCATAAAGACACAACAGCGGAACCGCATTCAGGTGGGAACAGTGCCTTCTCTGATCCTCACCAAGCAGCAAGTCACGCCCTCCTGTTACGAGTGGACGCCCACGTCTTCCATGAAGTAAAAAATTAATCACCAATAACAAATGAAAGTGACTCACCAATAACAACGCACATACCACTGAAGGTTGTATTTGCGAGATTTAACAAACCGATTCCATAAAATGGATAAATATTTGGTTTGTGTCAGAATACAGTCAGATACATTTCACAAACATGAGCAAAAATGAAAGCGGCAAGACAACAGTATACAGGGGAAAACCGAACACGTGAAGTCAATTTATAAGACGTTGTTCAGCATCGCGACGAACTCGCCCCGTGTCCGAGAAGCGGAAGTGGCCGGCGGCAGTAGGTTCCAGGCCGAGGCTGCCCGGTTCGTTCCAGTCTTTACTCCTCTGTCCCGTCCTCATGTCCTGCGATGTTAAATAGACTGCTATGTTAAGAGCATCATGAATCTGCTGGTGGTAAAAATGTATGAAGCACTGACTGACTTTTCATATTTATATGTGATACCGAGAATAGCTGTTTTGCGCATTGCATTCGTATTGTCCTTTTTCGTCACAATTGAAAACTGCTTTCTCTAGGCGGCATCAGGAGTCTAAGACTGAACCTGTCCTGATTTCTGACAATTTATACCAACGTATCTAAAGAGCACCTAAAACACGAAGAAAATGATCTAAATTACTTGCTTAGCAATACAATTGCCGAAATTATGCCTACTTTTTATGGTACGAAATTAGGTACATTTTGGCTTATGATCTGGTACGAAACATAGCCAATCTGGTCCGATTTGGGTGCGATCCTGGTACGCTGTAAAATAAGGCCGCGGCAACACTGGTCAGTTCACGGCGGTCGGCCGCCCACGTGCGAGCAGGCGGAGCGGCGGCCTGCGGCATTCCTGGTGCGTTCCACGACAGATCTACCAATTTTTATTATTATTTTGCACCGACTAAATTTATATTTGGACCATCATTGATGTGCGGGGTATTATCATGCTCTGAACACGCCTGGACAAGTTTTAGCCCGATCCGACCAAAGGTTTCGGAGTTATAGCCGCGGCAATATTTTGAGGCCATACAACAAGGGTATCTTTGGCAATATATATCTCATCGATAATGAAGGGGAAGTGTGACATATTATGTATCTTTGAGAAGTAAAATGATAAAAGAACACATATCCGTGATCAAATAGCACCATTTCTCGCATTTGACCTCTTGACCCCATGGCCTCGGAACCTCGTGACCTTCTGTGACCCATAGCCAATTGAAAGTGATAAATTTGAGAGCAGAAATACAAGCAGGCATGATCTGGCTGCCATACAAGAAAAACGTTTTGCTTTTAGATATCCCATATAGGCATCCGTTCCCCACGGCTTTGTATGATTTTGCGATTTTAGGAACGGATTTCGAGTAAGCTTTTCGTAATTGGAAAACTTCGGGGGATGGAATAATTAAATAAAAAGGGTAAGATAAAAACGATTGCTTCACACAAAAAAAATCAAACTTATTGATGTAAGTGTTATAGTTTGCCTTAAAAAACTGCACACAGTTCAAGTTCACCCATTAGCGATAGGTCATCATATAGGTAAGCATCATATCATTAGCGATAGGTCATCATATAGGTCAGCATCATATCATTAGCGATAGGTCATCATATAGGTCAGCATCATATCATTAGCGATAGGTCATCATATGGGTCAGCATCATGGGTCAGATGGGTACCCATATGGGCCCCACATGGGCAACCCACATGGGCCCCATATGGGTTTGTCGTGGGATCCATCTGTGTCCCAGATGGACAGCCCATATGAGCTAGATGTGGGATTCATGTGGGCATGCCCATATATGGGCCGTCCATGGGCTCGATATGGGCAGCGCACAGCATGTATTGGAAAAGGAAGAAAGCATTGTCTCTCGCTCCTCGGATCTGCTAATTCTGCAGAATGCATGAGTGAATTTCATTCATTGCGTTCTTCGTCCATAGCCAACGCTATGATGGCTATGGACTAATGCACTATGGCCTATGGACGATGCACTAACCGATGCTCAAACTACCTCGCCGGTGGCGACCGTGTAGGTGCATGTTTAGTTACGTTGGTAAGAGCGCGGACATGGCATTCCTCTCTGGTTAGACGAGCTTAGTGCTAAATGCACGAATCTATGGTCAGCTGACAACTGGCTCGATAAGGATGGAAACGCGACAACTGGTCCATCGGGTAGCAGGGCCGGTGTTCACGCAACAAGCTCTACTTAGCATGGTAGGTATAGTCACCCATAGCCAGTTCTTTTTTAGCGATTCAATGATAAATGAGTGATTATTCGTGTAGTAATAGTCAGGATTGATAAATCGTTGGCTGTGCGTGAAGTATTCGTAGCTTCACCTGAATGCACCAGTCACCTTTCACACATCGTACATACATCCAACCGATATATTTATCAGCTCAACACCTCTGATGACATCATGGAGTATTCAGTACTATCTGCTCGCACATATCCAGAGCCCATTGAGTACTCCGACCTGCCAGTTTTGGCGCGGTTGACTGCCCGTCGCCGCAGTTCTATATTTTTCATTTTCGTGGGGCGACACCCGTCGCTCTTTTCGTCCGTTTCTATGGGCGACACCTGTCACCCCGCGTGGATTTGTTTTTCTCTCATCGTATTTTCGCTCCCTGTGTTTTTGAGTGTTCTTGTTTATTTAGATTTCATTACGTAGGTTTTTTTCCCCGCGATGGGAAAAAACGAAACAAGGATACAGACCCCAACTCGTCACCGGACTCCGAGACGGAATTTCCATCACTCGCTATACCTGACGACCATCGCGCGACCCCGGACTCTGCACATGATGTCCCACCTCTCGATACCACTGTTGATGACCCGCGCCGGGCCATTCCTTTCGACGACGCCATGGAAGCCCTTTGTTCCTCACCGACCCCCGCTCGTACCAAGACTACAACCTCGCCTCGCAATTCCGACCAGACCATCACTCTCCACGCCGCAGACCCACGCCCTAACCAGACCACGCCATCCCAACCTGAACTCATCGAACCCTACCTCGACAGTGCTGGCTCTTTGATAGTAGTCAAGCCTGTCGAGGAATCCGTTTCCTTCCGCCGTATTAACGTTTTCTGGCCGACCAAACAACTCCTCTCTATCTGCTCCTTAACCAATCCTGATATCGAATCCCCTGCCAACGGAACCCTCGTCATTAAAACTCAAACCCGAGCCCAGACCAAAGACCTCCTCCGTACCACCACATTTTGTGGTAAATCCGTCACCATTACCCTACATTCAAACCGCAACACCACAAAGGGCACCATCTTCGCGCCGGTGCTCCGCTTCATGTCTGAAGCAGATATCCAGACGGAGCTTAGGCCGGAGGGGGTGACCCACGTCCACCGCATCACCTCTTTTAAAGACGGCCAGAAACGAGACACAAGCCTCCTTGCCCTTACCTTCAACTCTACCACTCTTCCCAAGACCCTCCTCGCAGGCTACATCCGATACCAAGTCCGCGTCTTTATTCCTAATCCTCTCCGCTGTTTTAATTGTCAGCGCTTCGGCCATGGCAGTAAAACATGCGCCAACCAGCTCGCTGACCCAAGTGCGGTGAACCACCACATCCTGATTCCACCTACTCAAAGCCTGCCCCCTGCCTCAGCTGCAACATATCCGACCACCTCACCACTTCCAATCTCTGTCCAGTCTGGCGACGGGAAAAAGAGGTTTGCGCCGTCAAGGCCACGACCGGAGTTTCCTTCCGCAGGCCCGGCGGACCGTCGAGGCCACCTCCCCGACCACCAAAACTTACGCCCAGGCGGCCACCATTGCTCCATCTACACCTAGGGTCAAAACAAATTCCACGTCCACACAAACAGAACTTATACCAGGCCTGGCACCACTCACCAAACTAAAACCAATCACCACCACGACACAAACAACTCCGGTTCCCAATACACAGACCACTCCGGCTCTCAACAAGCGGACCACTCCAGGGAGAAGTGGTCCGCCTCCAGGGCTTCTCCAGGGAGAAGCCTCGCAGTCATTCGGCTGCGGGATCGAATTATCGTTCCCAGTCAGCGAGCCGCCGATCGAGCACTGCGCGTACAGCGCCGGCCGGCGCCCACGTGACCAGACGCACTCCCAGCCGGCGGGCATCCCCCGCGGCAGTGACCGCCCGCCGTGACCTTTCCAAGGCCACTGGTCGGCCGGACGGAGCTGCCGGGTCCACATCGGCCCTCCGCACCCAACCCACATTCCCGCCTGAACTGCAATCGTGGCTGCGCCATGCACCGAAAGGTGCCGACAAGCATTAATTTTTATCTCTCATGTCCGTATTTTTAGTGGAATTGCCGCAGCTAAATATCGAAATCGGCAGAAATGAAAGCGTTTTTCAGTATTCTCACACCTATTCTCATTGCACTCCAGGAAACATGGTTTTTGCCTACTGATCCATATAACTTCAATCTTTTTAATTATTCGCTGTATCGTCACGACGAGGTCCGTGGACCACATCGCAGTGGCGGTACAGCCCTTTACATTAACAATGATTACACACATACACAACTTACACTTAATTCACCATTACAAGTAGTAGCTTATACTTTACTTTTTCATGGCAGAAACATAGATGTATGCTCACTATACATTCCACCATCTACGGACAACACAAACATTTTGACACAATTAGAAAACCTCATAACACATCTAAAAAATCCGTGCATTATACTTGGCGATTTTAACGCCCATAGTCCAGCGTGGGATAAAAAAACGTACACAACCAGACACTCGTGGACGCATTATTCAACACATTTTAGACCGACACGATTTAGTATTACTTAACACTGGAGAGCCAACTTTTTTCACCTCGGACACAACACAGAAACTGCAATAGATTTAACAATTTGTTCTCCGGCTTTGGCCAACGATTTTGATTGGACGGTCGACACCGACATTCGTGACAGTGATCATTATCCAATTAAATTAACACCAACATTTTCAACTGCGGCTGATACCACACATAGTTTTATCCCGCGCTGGAAAACTTCGAAAGCAGACTGGATCAAGTTTCAAGAACTCTCATATGTACAATCCAACCCAGATCTTTCCCCTGTGCAAAACATGAACTTAATCACAAATACACTTATCAAAGCAGCATCTGTGGCAATGCCAATGACAAAACTTTTTACAAAACGAACGCCAGTACCTTGGTGGAGTCCAGAAATATAACGTGCCATCGCGGTAAGGAAAAGAGCATGTAGGAAATATTTAAGACACCCTGATCAACAAAATGTAATCCTTCGTAACCACGAACGAGCTAGGACACGCCGCCTCATTCGCGACGCCAGACGTCGTTCGTGGTCAGAATATTTAAAACAACTCACTTTTCGAACACCCTTAAGCCAAATCTGGCAATTAATCTGACTGTCCGGACGCACGCCATTCAAATCACTCCCGGCCCTCAAAATCCAAAATATCACCATTACAGACCCAAAAGCAATAGTAAACACAATAGCGGACACCCTGGCTCAAAATAGCTCGGATAACAAATACAGACCTGAATTCTTACAAAATGCACAACACACTTTTCACACCGATTTAGCACAATTCAATTCTGACAACACTGAAACATATAATGCTCCTTTTCAACTTTCGGAACTAGAGACTGCAATTTCCTCCGCCGGTAATACTTCTGTAGGGCCAGACAATTTACGTTATTCTTTTTTTCAGACATTTACCCGACCACACGAAACATTCCATCTTACGAACATTTAATTAATTATGGTCAGGTCATATTTTTCCCGAATCTTGGAAATAATCTACCATCATTCTGATACCAAAACCGGGCAAAGATCACAGCGACCCCAACAATTTTCGACCCATTGCTCTCACCAGTTGTCTTGGAATTTTTTTTGAACGTATTATTATATAAAGACTGACCTGGCACCTGGAAACAAATTCTCTTCTATCTCCATTTCAATGCGGTTTTCGGCGAGGACGCAGCACCATAGATCACCTTATTCGATTAGAGATAGACATCCGCCTAGGCTACAAAAAACATGAACACACTGTATCAGTATTTTTAGACATAAGCAAAGCATACGATAAGGTTTTCAAACCCGCATTACTTTTCAAAATTCAGCAACTCGGCATAAAAGGACACTTAGCACATTATTTAGCAGGGTTTTTTTATCTGGTTCTCGTCCATTCCATATCAGGTACCGGTCAGCCATATCCCATCCACGTTTTCTCCAGAACGGATTACCACAGGGAAGTTGTATTTCACCAGTATTATTTAACATCATCATTAATGATCTTTTTGATAACATGCCTGCCAATCTATCATATTCACTATTTGCAGACGATAGTGCGATTTGGTGATCCGGTAAAAATTATGAACATTGTTTAATTCGATTACAAAACGCACTTGACCGAGTACACGAATGGTCCCTAAAGTATGGTTTCTTTTTTCGGCCCCAAATCTGCAACACTGATATTTAGCAAGTCGACACCCTGCCCAAACCCAGACACACTGCTTCACCTCTGTAACAACAACATACCTTTTGTAAATTAATTTAAATTCCTAGGGATTATTTTTGATCGTAGGCTATCCATGTATCAACACATCAAACACGTTCAGACCAAATGTTTTCACCGACTCAATTTATTTCGCTGTATTACTTCCTCCTCATTCGGAGCAGATCGTCATACGCTTTTACATCTCTACAAATTCTTAGTTCTTCCCATCATAGAATGTGGATCGCTTGTCTACGCTGGTGCCAGTACCTCCGCTTTGAAACTTCTGGACACCATACAAAATAAATTTATCCGTTTAGCACTTGGTGCAATGACAAATTCTCCCATCAATTCTCTACAAACAGAAGCAGTAATTCCACCATTAGATCTCCGAAGAATGGAACAAACACTTAGATATGCAGCAAAAAATTCAATTTAAAGAACACCACCCCACACATGCGTCACTACAAGTTTTCCCAAATTTACACCACGACTATTTAGGTCCCACCGAAAAGCGAACCGGCCTTACCATAGCTTTACGCGTCAAAACATTTTCTACACAACTCAATATAATATTCCACATATTACTGCTCTTCCTCCACCCACTACACCACCGTGGCAGATGGCCGAACGACACATTTTTTATCTGACCACCACCCCAAAATCACAACTTTGTCCAAAATACGCAAAACAAAAAATTTACCAATTTCGTTCTCGTTATCGTCATGTTCCTTTTATTTTTACCGACGGGTCAAAAGACGCCAACCTAACTGGAAATGCCATTGTTTCGGGTACACACACAAACCAGCATCGCTTGCCAAACGGAACCTCCATTTTCATCGCAGAGTTGCACGCCATTCTCATTGCTCTTCGCTATGTCCGCAACCTTTCAATTTGTCACCCCATGCGCAGTGTTGTTTTTTGTTCCGACTCCAAATCTGTTCTTCAATCACTTTCTTCACTTTCTTTTTCGCACCATTGCCATGTCTCCATTTACGATACCCTTGAAATACTTTATCTGATGGGCGCGTAGGTCCGATTCCTGTGGGTGCCCAGCCACTGCGGCATCCCAGGAAACCAAGAAGCCGACAAATTAGCCAAAGCATCATTACACCTCCAAAACATCACAGAAATTCCACCACATTTTGAAGGCATTAAATCATCAATACAACAGAGCATTCGACATTTTTGGAACCAAAACTGGACACAAAACACAAACCATACACAATTACGTTTCATCAAAACTGCCGTCGATACCTGGATCACATCATATAAAAAAACGACACGAAGAAAAAGTCCTATCATGTTTACGCATCGGCCATTCTTTTCTTACCCATCGATATATATATATATATATATATATATATATATATATATATATATATATATATATATATATATATATACACGGCTTCACCCCGACCTTCATGCCCATCATGCAACACATATCTTACAGTTCCACATATTCTCCTTCATTGTCAGAAGTGCCAAGGCCCACGAAAAACACTGACGGATTTTTGCCATGCACACAAAATTCCTTTTACTCTGCCTACACTATTAGGGGATGATCATCCAATTCTCATCAAACTACTTTTCAATTTTCTCAGCAATACAAACCTGTTCCAAGATTTATAAACTTAATTATTTAGCATAACACAATTCACATTTTCTCATTATGGCACGAAATGGCCCGAGGAGGCCGAAGTGCCCAACCCAACAAAACTCAAACTCAAACTCAAACCCTGATGACATTGACTGAACGAGGCCCCTGCGCAGTGATACAATGTACACGCCCACACTCTGTTCCTACTGGGCGGGTGCCGCATGGTCACGGGTGCGGTCTCGGCGCCGCTCTCGGCCCCCGTGAACCATTTCCCAATGGCACGTTCGACATCCTTGCGGGTTGTAGCGCTAGTAGCTCCAGTTCTCTTCACTGCTCCTGTAGAGCACAAGGCAGACACGGTAGCATCGCATACACTTTTATCCCCAATGTTGAGGTCTCAAACAACACAATGCGTTGACAGTACTTAATGACAATTCGATATAGACATCAACTGGTTAAAAACCGGAGTCCGACGCTGCTCACATACCTGGCCTTGCCAGCCATTTTGAATCTTTTTATACATAAATTTAGTCTGAATTCTTGTTGGGGTGACCTTACAAACTAGGGTCCTATTGCCAAGCAGAGCTTGTTGTGTGAACCTTGGCCCCACCACACAATCCATGATTTACAAACAGCAGAATTGTGATAGACAGCTTAATGTGCCATCAATGCCCATATACAGCCGCCCCGGTAGCTCGTTCCCGACCCTATCGGGCCAGTTGCCAACTAACCCTCCCAGCCTGGGACTAGATGCGAGCACGTGAAGCGACTCGAACCCTACCTTACCAGAACAGGGGAAACCAGCACTCTAACCAACTGAGCCACCGGGGTGGAAATTTATCAATCATGGCTCAATTTTATACAGACCTACTGCTTTTCGACTTGATCCCAAGACAGGCTTGTGCATGACCACTCAATATTGGTGTACATGCTCAGAAACCTGAGAAAATATGAATTGTTACAGGCATTGAGTAATGGGCAGATACTACAATAGAGGCATGATGTAGAAGTCTAAACACACATATGATCATATCTAAAAGACTAAAGAAGACTAGAGATATAAAGAAAGAAGGATAACAAATTATATGCACGAGAAACATCATGAAAAATAAAAATAAAATGAAAAATATGCACTCACTATTCACGACCTCAATCATTCTTGATGTTTAAAATTCGTCCTTCCCAAATTGCCACCAGACGTTCATGATAGCACTGGAGTGATTGGAGGGGATGGTGTTCATGATACGCCTCACCAGAGTGGTGCCACCAGTCTCCGATATGTAGGACCTATAAACAAAGTGAAACAGTGACCGTTACAGGTTTTCGACACAACACTGATATTTTGGCGCCCATGTAAGACAGACAGTTATAGCATAGTATTTGTACAGCAATGAACAAACAATACCAACCAAGAAGGCTCCCACACAACTACACCTGCAACACATGCCATGCATGTATCTTGGGTCATATCCACTTAGAAACCAATGCATGCAAATGATCAAATTTGGTCGAGGCACCCTGAGGCCCAAGCAACTAACAAGACCAATATATGCCATCATAAATTAATGGAAGTAAAATGTAGTCTAATACCACATACCAATTTCGTGCAGTCAAATTTAGAGGAACTGGCAAACGTTAACACTTTTAGGACATGTGCACTGATATGGCTCCTGAGTCATGACATGTTAATTACGTCCTGCATCTGCATTCCTAATTCATGAAATAATACATGTCATAAAGACTAAACATAGAAGAAAAAAACAATGACCAACAACATATCCATCACAATACCCATGGTGTAGTTCAGCACTGACTACACCATCAGCAAAAGCAGAATCTTGAAGCTTTGCATTCATGTCATTGAATATATTGATGTTGACTATGGGGAATGCCATCCTTTCAGGCAGGTGGACATCTGGTAGCAATCCCTTCTGGGCCTGAATGTTGGTTTGCAGCATTCGTCCACGTATTTCTTTAGTTTCCCGAACATACAGAAATCTCTGTGTCAATTCCATTGAAACTGGTAATGAAAATAAATATTAAAAACCAGCGCAACCCATACAAGATGAATTAACCAGGGAGAAATTGATTGTGCTTGGAGGACAATCCATATATTTGCACCAGTAAACATCTGATCAATCATATCATACTTTTGAGCTAAGTCACAAAATGCAACCATGTAATCCTATGGTAACACCCATGCATGCACACCTTTTACAATTGCCCAATTAACCATTCAGGTCATTACACAAATATTTACTGATTGCCTTACAAAGAAAACATATTAATCAAGAATGCCCAAATACATATTATTATCCAATGAGTTTCATGGAATATACCTGTCATTTTTGGTATGGAACCAACAATGCAGCATTGCATCCCATATTTGCATATTTGCAAATATTGGATGTGACATTGCATATTTGCAAATATGACATGTTTGCAAAGTACCTCATTCCCCATGCAGCTCATCATTTCCTGGTCGTGCCTGCAGATCCTGGCGAGTGTGCCCCAGCGGAGCAGGACAAATTGGTGTTGGTGGCCTGAAGGCCAAGCTGCCTGGCACTATAGGCTGGCAACCACGAGTGAAATCTTGGAAAATGAAAATTGTGTTGTAATAGACCAACATTTACAACACCCACTGCACAATCGACATTGCCAACCACTCATTTTCTGTGCAAATGCTTACTTTTAAGGTTGTGAGCAAAATAACACAAAAAAGCGGCTTGAAGTTAGGTAACATAGCATAAAAAGAAATGTTTAAAAAATCAAATAAAAATGTGACTTAACCTAACCTAACCTAACTTAACCTCCTTTTGGAGAAAAAAAAATTAAAAATCAAAGTTGAAAAATGTAAAATTTACTTTCAACAAATTCTCGACATTTAAAAACCTAACCTAACCTAACATAAGCTCTTTTTTAAAGAAAAAATCATTCTTTTGTATTTCAAAAATTTTCCAACTTAAAAAACCTAAACTAACCTAAACTAATCTAACCTAATCAAACCTAACTCATGTCTTTGCTTTATGGAGGAAAATGTGTGTAAAAACTTGTCTTGTAACCACCTTGAGGCATAATAATACCAATTTTACTTCGAATTAACAGTCTGGATATACATGCTACAGCTGCGCCACAATAGTATAACATTATATGCATACCGAAGCGAATTTGATGTGCATACGAAGTCACACGCACATATCAGCAACGTTTCACACATGGGGAGTAAATTATTGTTTTTATAACAAGCAATACAACAAATAAATAGCACCAAATGCGCTAGTGAGCAACCGTTCCACACGATACCTTCCTTTCGAACCCGACCTTCGTGACGTATCAGGCGGGAGGAGCTGGATGGAATAGTGTGAGCCATCGGCACGTTGTCGTTTGTTTATATTGCATCATTGTTTAGCTACTTATAAGTTCGAATTATCTTGTGCACTGAATCTTGTATTCTGACACGTAAAATAATTGTCCAGTGCCGAAAGCATAAAATCAAAAGTATATTAATATACGATTGAAGAAGTGCTGGAAGATAGTGGTTGCTGTCTTTTCTAAGGCTGGCATTGCGCGATTTAAATCGTGAATAAATAATGTGGTCTTCTTGATTTGAACTAAAATATGTGCATTTTAATACCTTCTTCTATGCCATTGGCCATAAGAAGTGCCATACCGGCCCCAATGCTAACAAGGCTTGTCGCATAAATGCTCATTGAAGACAATCACCTTGCCCAGTTGCCTCACATGTAGCCCACTTGCATCCCATCACATAGTTGATATTATTTTTATGATTAGTCTGCATTTTTTCGGTATCAGATGAAGAATAAACAAAATATAGGGCTATTCCTACCCACTTACAGGTAAGCAGATCTGAGCGCGATATCTGGGCATCCCATCTGGTTGGTTGGTTATTGGTTTTACGACACGTCGACCGTCGAGTCATGTAGCGTCGCCAATCTCTCACGCCGATTGGTCGCGGGCGAAGAGTAGCGACAGGTGAGACTCGAACCCACAACCTTTCGATTGTGAGACGAGCATTAGGGCATCCCATCTGGGACCCAGATGGAGCCCAGCTAGTTGCCCACTTACATCCCATATATGGGCTATCCCAGCAAGCCCAAATAGATCCCATATGGGTCCCATTTGTGAATGCTGGCTGGGTAATGGAAACATTTGATCATGCTGGCCTCAAACCAAAAAGTGCAATTATGCCTTTGTTAATGGAGTTAAAAATCCCACCTAGTCAAAGGAGTTTCAATGGAGAAAGCAACCAAAAATACCTTCGTATGATCCCGGTAGTGGAAGTGATTTTTCCTTGGAACGGTGCATTTTCATCAAGAAGAAAAAAGGTAGCAAGTTGACAGCATTTATACTAAGATCGAAGCGACAAGGAAGGCTCAAATGTTAAATGTTGCTGTGAAAAATGCATGCTACAAAGCCAGTGATTGGGTCGAATAACGGTAGTATTACAAAAAAAAAATATGACCTAGACTTGTACGCACATCACAGAGGAGCGGGACGACGCGAGCCAGACCACATGCCATGAGTGACGAGAGCTAGATATTCATTTGCGGTCTTTTCTTCGATGTTGCTAAAATGAGGAGACAGATATGAGGCCTTTGTAAAAAATGAAGCACACACACAAGGTGTGCAACGTGGTGGAATGTTGATCGGTTTTTCCTCCCCAGGCGACACTACCCCCTTTCCCGGGCTAAGTGGGCAGTTGCCACCCCCTGAGAGGTCGGAAATAAATCGCTAACATCACAACAAGAAGTGCAATTATGCTTTCTTTCCACATGCAGAGCATCATTTATATGGACGTACAATCGAACACCTATTGCAAGCCACTCCTTGCTGTCACAGTGCATGTAGGCTGTGCCCGTAAACATCATTTTCATAACTTTCATGGGAATTCATTATTCACGTTCTTGGGGCACTGCGATATGGACATTCCGCAAGGTACAATGTACTGCGCATGTACATGTACTGCACATACGTTAGGTACATGCAGTGGCGTCGCCACGAAATTCTTCCAGGGGGGCAAGGTCGAAAGGGGGCCCCCTGCTCCCCGAAAGGGGGTCTCCATTGTGTTAGGGTCTCATATTGTTTTTAGTCTCTTACTATGGTTCGAGAATAGGGAACATTATTTCATATCGGTGTTTTGTTTGCTCTTAGCATGGTGCATCATTTACTCCAAACGCAATAGCACTAATCATTTTCGCTGAAAACTGGACCATACCAGGGTATAAACAAGTCATATTTGGATAAATACCTAAGTGCCAAAACAAACCAACGTCTCAATGCTTTCTCGACCAGTAGAATCTTCCCGCTGGCCTCTAGATTTCAGCGAGCTGGCAGGGCTGGTGCTAAGCATATCTTACAGATATCTGCCATTGATCAACCCACATTTAAGTCCCCCAAGTCTAACTGAATATGGCTAGATTCATCACTACTGTTATTTATTCCCACCAGCTTGATGTCATAAGCAAAGCTTGAACGATCATTTATCAGTCCTAGGACGACAATTTCGCAAAGGTGACAACGAGAAGTGGATTTAATTGGTTTTCTGAGCGCTATCTTAGGAATTTGTTTCTTGTTATAACATTTGGTTCTGGCTGCAAGGCAACTGTCACACGAGCTAAAATATATCCTCAGCGAATAATTTCACAGCAAGAGACAAGCATTGACAAGCATTTAACAGCAATGCATACATGACAATGCAACAATGCAGCAATGGCAGTGCATGCATAATGCAAAACCTTCAAATTCCACGCCGTCACGCCCATGGTTTTCGCTGTGCTGTACCGTTTTGTAAATGACGTTGAGAAGGTATGGAAGCTGGGAAGCTCTTATCATGCAGGCTGTAGTAACAGAAAAGAAGTTTGTTGGAAGAAAATACATTTAAAAACATCATTCATCCCATTTTATATGGGGCATGTATAATGTTCTGTATGCTTGTGAGGGGTAATTTGTTCCCTCAATGTTGGCTTTGCCCCATGGGCGTATGTTTCGGAAAATTATTGAGGGACCAGTGAACTACCTATATTTGCGTCAAGCAGGAGGGGGCAAACCGATTTGCAGGGGGGGGGGCACCTACGCCCATTAAAAAGTCCTTGGATTTCGACCGCTATTTTGTAAAAGGCGACCTTTCGAAATAATATAATTAGTGATCAACTAAATTGTCCTGTGGAGGGGCCTAATCTACCACTATAGTTTCTGATTGGTCGGATTTCAACCCTAACTCCACCACCCAGTTCTAAGGTTTTCTTTTGGTATTGTAAGGCGTTTTACATTTTTTCCCAAAAGGTCGGACGCATAGATACTGACTTTCGCGCCGCCGCATGGCCGGGCGCCCTCCCCTAGCACAGCGTCCCCGGCGCAAACAAAACCGACCCAGAGGCAGGCCTGCAGGCGGCTTTGGAGGCCGACGGAGAGGCGGCCGGGCACGTCCCGGACAACTGCGACACGTGGTGAAGGGGAGAGGCACCAGCCCGCGGCGGAAGCGGGAGCAGCAGCCGAACCTTCTGGAACATTCGCAAAAAGAAAATGGAAGAGAGAGAGACAGAGAAAGTACCCAAAGCCGGAGGCGATGAAGGGAGAGTAAAACTCATGGGCGCGCCACGGTGAAGGGGAGAACAGGACGGAACGGAGAGAGACGCAGGGGAGGCAGACGCGCGGCGGTGGACGCCGGACCGGCGCACTCAGGGAAATCGGTGGCAAGATGGCTGAGTTTTCGGATGGAGGAGAAGAAGCTCTCAGCCGAGGCCACCTGCCACCCACCATCGCCATGTGAGTGATGCTCGGCGTCATGCAGCCTCACCCTCCACCACCACCGTCCCAGCGTCACCCACCCCACCGGCGCTGGCGTCTTCCGCGTGTGAAGGGGGGGGGGGGGATGTGTGTGTGTGTTGGTGGCAAAAGTGCGTGTGTGTAAATAGAAATAGTTGGTGTCCCAGGTGTATTTCAATGTCTTTCCTTTCTTTTTTCCTGTCTTTTTCTTGTCCCGTCTTTTTTCTTGTCTTTCCTGTCTTCTTTTCCTTTCTTAACCCTACCAAACGTCTTCGTCGTGCTAAACAAAACGGATTACATTGAAAAGGCCAGGAAAATAACGGACGATTATCAGAGCATTTCTTCCCAACCAAACCCTACCAAGCGTCTCGAAATCGAAACATGTACTATTATCAAGGAAACTTTATCAGGGAAGTTACATAAAGACACAGTGTTATCTCTCCTTCCTCATTCCAGCCGCACAGCGGAATTATACGGGCTCCCCAAAAACCACAAACTAGAGGTTCCACTGCGCCCTATAGTGTCGGCGAGTGGTGACCCCCTAGACAAGTTATCTTGGTTCTTGAGCAAGATTCTTGTCCAGATACTAGCGTTGGTTCCCGCCCATCTGACAAACACGGAGTCGTACCTACAGAGGGTGAAAGAATCGTTTCCTACCAAACTTCCAGAAGGCAGTATTGTTTTCACCATGGACGTGAAAAATTTATATGGCAGCATTCCGATAAAGGAGGGAATAGATGCTGTGATTCGTCTAATCGAGGACAATCTGGATGACATTTGTCTTTTCGGGATTTGGGTACAGGACTGTGTGAAATTACTAACACATATTTTCAGCAATAACCTCATACGTTTCGGTAACTCCATGTACAAGCAAACAAAAGGAGTGGCTATGGGTAACCGATGTGCACCTCCTTTAGCGATTGCTTTTATGCACCGCCTTGAGTCGATCTTCTTAGCTTCGTATTATTTTAAACCAGCTCTCTACATGAGGTATATAGACGATATTTTTGGTGTTTGGACACATGGCTTGGCCTCTCTGCTCGACTTCTTTGCAGAAATTAACCAACAACACTCCAGCATCAAGTTCACCTTAGAACACACTGGTCATAGCAGTTCGATTCCTTTCCTTGATACGTTGTTTGTAGTTCAGGCTGATTGGAGCTACACCACCGAACTGTACTTTAAACCTATGGTAGCCCCCATCATCTTGCACTATGATTCGGCCCACCCGATGGCCACTAAAAAGGCCGTTTTAACATCCCAAATGAGGAGAGCACCACGAGTCTCCTCCGATACTATTTCATGCGAGCGGAGCCTTGCGAAGATGACAACTCTTTTCCTGGAAAACGGATACCCAGCACATCGGGTACACTCCGCCGCTCGTGCTGTTCACCTTCACAACAGGAGTAGGATAAGTGGGCAACGTCGGCATCGAGCGGGTAGTAATCCCAACTATGTTTACATGAGACTTCCATTTGTCGATGACCAACTATGTCGACAGGTAAACGCAGCCATCCGTTCGTCTCATCTAAACCATGTTAGGGTAGCCTGGACTAGCGGACCTACGCTGAAATCGTACCTGGTCCGCTCAGCCCTGGAAATGCTGCCATGCCCTGCTGGTAGAAGAACGTGCCACACCTGTATCAACGGGCTCAAAGGTAGATGCACGCGAAAAAACGTAGTTTATAAAATAACGTGCAACCGCTGTCTTGGAATATTTTATGTCGGTGAAACCAAACGTAGTATCAGGGATAGGTACAATGAGCACTTGGGAGATGCCAGACTTCGGAGAGCATACACACCTTTAGGCGAACACATGATCGACAAACATTATAACATGGAACACAGCGACACTAACACAAACTTCAAAGTAGAAATTCTAGCAACAGCCAGGGACAACGCTGATCTAAAGGTCCTCGAATCTCTACACATGCGTAATCTACGGCCGCAACTAAACCCGCAAACGACGTCTTGGTATATCACTTAAATTACATAAACATCAATTATATTTTATGTATTACGCGTTATATTCGATCTATGTCTATATATGTGCATGAGTGTATGTATCGATATGTATATGGACCATCGGCTCGGGCTTCCTCAGAGGATTCTATCTTGACCTAGTTTGTTTCTGGTTTGGAGTTTCTTTAAGTGTCTGCACCACTGAGGAGGCTTTTCTGCATTCCACGTGTCTTTTGCACGCTTTTTTTTCTCGCGTGCTTTTTTTTCAATTGTTAAACTTGACATTTTTACATCACTCCTGACGATGGCCCCCGGCCGAAACGTTGAGTAATAAAGTATAATCCTTAACGTTACTTTTGATGTCAACTCAGCACCTACTGGTATATTGAAGGTCGTATGCTTTCTTTACACGCAATGTCTTTCCTTTCTTTTCTATTTTAGCGTAGGAATAAATGGAAATGTGGATGTTGTTTCATGTGAATAGACTTGGAGTCCCCTGAACTCCAAATACATACCTTGATGGGAAGGAAATGGATGCAAAGTTTCCTGTAAAAATCTGTCCTTGATTTCAATCTCAGTCTTTGTCTCTTGATTTCAGTATAAATATCTGTCTGTTTCTGGCACAGACAGATTCTTTTCACTCTCTCTTTTCACTCCGGCGAATTTACGGAGATAGGGGATGCACGAGAGAAGAGATTGACGACCCCCGCAGAGCGAGCGAGAGAGACAGTCTGCCAGCTGCCCTCCTATGGGCGATATGTCCTCGGGCGTCGACTGTGAGGGGCCTTTGGCCCTCTCTTCTTCAAAGGGGGGGGCACGACGAAAGGGCGTAATGACGAAACTCTCCTGATTGTTACTCATGGGCGCTATTCAAGTGGTAACTGCTAACTGGGCTCAGGTATCTGTTGACCGCAAAATCCCACTGGCCTTTGTGACCCAAGGGCGCAGATGAGGGGGCGAGCATGGTATGCATGTGGGAGGGCCCGTTAGAGGGGGCCCCACATTGCGTTCGCCGGAAGTTCGGCGCCGGACAATAGGATATATAGGCAAAACACTGCCGGGTAATGTGTCCGCCTCCGTTCGCTGTACGTGGGCACGGATGGTACAGAGGAGGGGGGATGCACCGGACTGGTTTGGCATGCCGTAAGTCCCGGGGCTGAAAGGGTAGGGCCGGCTAGGGTATAACGACGACCAGGGGACGTACCCAACGTGGTAGGGATCCGTGCCCACCCGTGGGGTACGTGACGCCGGTCGCACGTCTTTAACGTGTAAGGCCAGGCATGACGTCGGTTGGGTAAGGTTAGGTAAGTTTGCCATTGATACCTGAGTTCAGTTATAAGACAGCACAGAAGCCCAGGGAAAGTGTCACCGCCCAGTGTTGCAAAGCCTTAAGGCAGTAACGTCAATATACACAAATTATGCAATCAGGAGAGTCGCGTCAGCCGTTTACAAGTAGGCCTCGGAGCGGGTAACTAATATGCATTCGGGACTAACCAAGTCCCCAGTGAAAGGAAGTACGACTCGCTAAATGCTTGCGTAACACTGGAGTGGAAAATTGTGGGCGAACTCGTTTTCGTATTAGTAGGGACCGAATGATCGTGGGGAATGAAAGGAGCGAGTGACTGTTGCATACATGTTTAAAGGGGTAGTTTTAAGGACCAATGGAATTGGTTCGATTTCAACGCAAGTATTCAGCTGTCAGAAACCTCACTGCCAAAATTGTACTGGATGTTACCCGGGCCCTGCTTGCATCTGGCTGCCCCGAAAACGTCGATGCTGTGTGTGTGCGGGGGGAGGGTGAGTGGATGGTGGATGTGTTGTTGTCTGGGGGTACACGGGTGGGTCCTGTAAATGGACGAGTGCCGGCGGCGGTGGCAGTACCCAGGTCGTGTACCTCTATCATGGCCATCCATCAGTGTCACGTCACACCAGAAGCCCACAACCCCTCCTCGCTACATGACCAGCCGGGCGCACTCTCGGGCGTATGTGGTGTGGATAGGAGCCTGGCCTCGCTATATAAATTCGTGTAGTGGTGGCGACGGGCCGCAGCAAGGTTGGAAGGATGTCGGAGCGGTTGAAGAAGCGGTGGGCGAGAGGATACACGGCACCAACCATCCAGCCGGCCGCAGTCGCTCGCACAGCGACCCTCCCACCCGGCAGTGCCGCCAGTGCCCCCAGAGCCCGCTCCGACACCGCCCAGCCCGACGTGGCCCGGAACCCCCTACAGAACTTCGGTTGCGTCGCCAAGAGATGTTACTGAAGCAGGTCACATGTTTGAGAGCAGCCAGATGGCTGACCAGCGAGGACATGTCCACACCCACGCATGGCGAGGAGCTGGCCTGGACGTCGTGACCGCAGTGTGGGCGGGGCCGCAGCGAGCGCAGCTCCGAGCCGAGCCACTGCTCGACCGATGGCCACCAACTACCGGCGTCGTCGCCGCTCTCCTCGTTGTCCCGATGTGCCTTGCTGTCGTTGTTTGGATTGTTGATGTCGTGCACGAGCTTGCCGTAGGCGCGGGTGACGCCCAGCTGGAGACTGACGTCAGTCAGTAGGCACAGTCCACCAGCAGCTGGACCCGCTGCTCTGCTTGCTCTGTAGCGGAGAGACCTTGTCAGTCAGAGCGGGTCAGACCACAACATGTGTTCGTGGCATGTGCCCCGAAAGTCGACTCCGTGCAACGCATGGTCCTTCCAGAGGGGCGTGATCTGCGCCAGAGGCACCGTCCCAGCCATCAGCTGAGGAATGCACTCAGGCTGAATGCCCTCCACTTTACAGTCGGGTTGGATTTCGTTATGATTCGTCGTCCATTATGATTACGTTGACGAGGTTGACTAGATTACTCCACAGGCTGGTGCTGGTTTCCGGGCGACTTCAATACCTCGTTGGTGCGCTGCCAGTCGCAGCAGAGCCACAGCGGTACCAGCAAGCCTTTACATCGCTGTGCCATTGCCAGCTCATTGGCATTGGGCTTGCCGCTGATTGACCCAGCTGGTTCGTCGTTCTCTGCGTCGGAGCCGTCTGAAACGAGGAGCGATACGACCGAGTCCGAGTTAGAGTACACAGTCGGACAATGCGAGTTTCGCCACTGGACCTTCTCGTCGTTCCTGTCGTCGGTCAGTCCGCGGGCACGCGCCGGCGGCCGAGTCCCGCCAGGCTGCAATGCACGCGTCGGCGGCCGAGTCTGGTCAGACTGCGATGCACACGCCGGCGGCCGAGTCTGGTCAGACTGCAAGGCACCCACCGGCGGCCGAGTCTGGTCAGGCTGCGATGCACGCGCCGGCGGCCGAGTCTGGTCAGGCTGCGATGCACGCGCCGGCGGCCGAGTCTGGTCAGACTGCGAGGCACGCGCCGGCGGCCGAGTCTGGTCAGACTGCGAGACACACGCAGGCGACCGAGTCTGGTCAGACTGCGAGGCACGCGCCGGCGGCCGAGTCTGGTCAGACTGCGAGGGACGCGCCGGCGGCCGAGTCTGGTCGGACTGCGAGGCACGCGCCGGCGGCCGAGCCCGGCCAGGCCCACCGGAGCCGCTGTCCGCCGCCGGCAGGTGGCGGGTCGGGCGGTGTCGCCAAGCTGGGGAAGCGCGACGTCATACTTGTCGTTGTGCTGCTCATCATGCAGCTGAAGGCGGCACACAGGAAGGCGCGCAGTCCATCGTCTCTCTCGTCCATCTCGTCGTTCCTGTCGTCGGCCAGTCCGCGGGCACGCGCCGGTGGCCACATTTGACCAGGCTGCGAGGCACACGCCGGCGGCCGAGTCTGGTCAGGCTGCAAGGTACGCGCCGGCGGCTGAGTCTGGTCAGACTGCAATGTACGCGCCGGCGGCCGAGTCTGGTCAGGCTGCGATGCACGCGCCTGCGGCCGAGTCTGGTCAGACTGCTAGGCACGCGCCGGCGGCCGAGTCTGGTCAGACTGCGAGGCACGCGCCGGCGGCCGAGTCTAGTCAGACTGCGAGGCACGCGCCGGCGGCCGAGTCTGGTCAGACTGTGAGGCACGCGCCGGCGGCCGAGCACCGTCAGGCCCACCGGAGCCGCTGTCCGCCGCCGGCAGGTGGCGGGTCGGGCGGTGTCGCCAAGCTGGGGAAGCGCGACGTCAGACTTGTCGTTGTGCTGCTCATCATGCAGCTGAAGGCAGCCCACAGGAAGTCGCGCAGTCCGTCGTCTCGGCATGTCGGTCTCACCGTTGGACGATAATTTCCGCTTCCTTGCAGGCCTGCTCTGCCCGCCCACTTCCGTCTGCGATGTCCAGTGGCATCATTCATTCCAAAGACTTCCCTTTTGATTGACAGCTCTCTTTCTGTCTACAGACGTCCCTTAGATTAATCCCGTAGCTTATCCCTCGCTTTGGGCCACCCTTTATTCTTCTTCATGCCTAGGGTTCTTGCTTGCTTTCCCCTAGCTCAAAGCTTCCTCTGTTCATCGCAAATCTTCACTGGGTCTTGCACTTCTTCCTTTGGGTTCGGCAGCCTGTGCTAGTCCCCGGGCTTCATGACTGGCAGAGGCCTGAAACCCCACGTTGGGCGCCAGTGTACGGGGGTCCGGGCCACGTCGGGCTGGGCGGTGTCGGAGCGGGCTCTGGGGGGCACTGGGCGGCACTGCCGGGTGGGTGGGTCGCTGTGCGGGCGACTGCGGCCGGCTGGATGGTTGGTGCCGTGTATCCTCTCGCCCACCGCTTCTTCAACCGCTCCGACATCCTTCCAACCTTGCTGCGGCCCGTCGCCACCATTACACGAATTTATATAGCGAGGCCAGGCTCCTATCCACACCACATACGCCCGTGAGTGCGCCCGGCTGGTCATGTAGCGAGGAGGGGTTGTGGGCTTCGGGTGTGACGTGACACTGATGGATGGCCATGATAGAGGTACACGACCTGGGTACTGCCACCGCCGCCGGCACTCGTCCATTTACAGGACCCACCCGTGTACCCCCAGACAACAACACATTCACCATCCACTCACCCCCCCCCCACACACACACACAGCATCGACGTTCTCGGGGCAGCCAGATGCAAGCAGGGCCCGGGTAACATCCAGTACAATTTTGGCAGTGAGGTTTCTGACAGCTGAATACTTGCGTTGAAATCGAACAAATTCCACTGGTCCTTAAAACTACCCATTTAAACATGTATGCAACAGTCACTCGCTCCTTTCATTCCCCACGATCATTCGGTCCCTACTAATACGAAAACGAGTTCGCCCACAATTTCCCACTCCAGTGTTATGCAAGCATTTAGCGAGTCATACTTCCTTTCACTGGGGACTTGGTTAGTCCCGAATGCATATTAATTACCCGCTCCGAGGCCTACTTGTAAACGGCTGACGCGACTCTCCTGATTGCATAATTTGTGTATATTGACGTTACTGCCTTAAGGCTTTGCAACACTGGGCGGTGACACTTTCCCTGGGCTTCTGTGCTGTCTTATAACTTAACTCAGGTATCAATGGCCAACTTACCTAACCTTACCCAATCGACGCCATGTCTGGCCTTACACGTTGAAGACGTGCGACCGGCGTCACGTATCCCACGGGTGGGCACGGATCCCTACCACGTTGGGTACGTCCCCTGGTCGTCGTTATACCCTAGCCGGCCCTACCCTTTCAGCCCCGGGACTTACGGCATGCCAAACCAGTCCGGTGCATCCCACATCCTCTGTACCATCCGTGCCCACGTACAGCGAACGGAGGCGGACACATTACCCGGCAGTGTTTTGCCTATATATCCTATTGTCCGGCGCCGAACTTCCGGCGAACGCAATGTGGGGCCCCCTCTAACGGGCCCTCCCACATGCATACCATGCTCGCCCCCTCATCTGCGCCCTTGGGTCACAAAGGCCAGTGGGATTTTGCGGTCAACAGATACCTGAGCCCAGTTAGCAGTTACCACTTGAATAGCGCCCATGAGTAACAATCAGGAGAGTTTCGTCATTGCGCCCTTTCGTCGTGCCCCCCCTTTGAGGAAGAGAGGGCCAAAGGCCCCTTACAGTCGACGCCCGAGGACATATCGCCCATAGGAGGGCAGCTGGCAGACTGTCTCTCTCGCTCGCTCTGCGGGGGTCGCCAATCTCTTCTCTCGTGTATCCCCTATCTCCGTAAATTCGCCGGAGTGAAAAGAGCCTGAAACAGACAGATATTTATACTGAAATCAAGAGACAAAGACTGAGATTGAAATCAAGGACAGATTTTTACAGGAAACTTTGCATCCATTTCCTTCCCATCAAGGAGGTATGTATTTTGAGTCCAGGGGATTCCAAGTCTATTCACATGAAACAACATCCACATTTCCATTTATTCCTACGCTAAAATAGAAAAGAAAGGAAAGACATTGAAATACACCTGGGACACCAACTATTTCTATTTACAGACACGCACTTTTGCCACCAACACACACACACACATCCCCCCCCCCCCTTCACACGTGGAAGACGCCAGCGCCGGTGGGGTGGGTGACGCTGGGACGGTGGTGGTGGAGGGTGAGGCTGCATGACGCCGAGCATCACTCACATGGCGATGGTGGGTGGCAGGTGGCCTCGGCTGAGAGCTTCTTCTCCCCCATCCGAAAACTCAGCCATCTTGCCACCGATTTCCCTGAGTGCGCCGGTCCGGCGTCCACCGCCGCGCGTCTGCCTCCCCTGCGTCTCTCTCCGTTCCGTCCTGTTCTCCCCTTCACCGTGGCGCGCCCATGAGTTTTACTCTCCCTTCATCGCCTCCGGCTTTGGGTACTTTCTCTGTCTCTCTCTCTTCCATTTTCTTTTTGCGAATGTTCCAGAAGGTTCGGCTGCTGCTCCCGCTTCCGCCGCGGGCTGGTGCCTTTCCCCTTCACCACGTGTCGCAGGTGTCCGGGACGTGCCCGACCGCCTCTCCGTCCGCCTCCAATGCCGCCTACAGGCCTGCCTCTGGGTCGGTTTTGTTTGCGCTGGGGACGCTGTGCTGGGGGAGGGCTCCCGTCCATGCGGCGGCGCGAAAGCCGGTGTCTATGCGTCCGACCTTTTGGGCAAAAATGTAAAACGCCTTACAGTATCCCTTGATAAGTCACCTCACACTGCTGAAATTACACCTATACCACAAACACCGGATCGGTATCACAAAAAAAAACGAACTGGAGCCCTCCAAAAAAGGAGGGATTCCAACAAATAAATGTCCGGGTCAGGAAAATGGCTCTGGAGCACCGAACATTTTTTTCCAGATACCTTCAAAAATTGCGTATGGAACCGAAAAGCATACCGGTTCTCGAAAAATCGACGTGGGATACAAAAACATGGCGCCAGAGGCTCGAAAAATCAGGCCGGGATTCGGACTTTAAAAACAAAACAGAAAATATCCACAAAAATCGCGTTGAGCGCAGGAAACTGGCGTTGGGTCTCTGGAACCACGCGCCTGGGCGCGATAAGTCACGCTGGGACCCATACAAATCGCACCGAAGCCCGAAAATCGTACCGGGGCCCCATAAATGTGCGTCAGAAGCTCCAAATATACACAGCGGGACCCTAGGAGGACAACGGTGCCCGAAAATACAACTAACCCTCCAAAGAGCACCGAGTCTCCCAAATAGCGATAGGGCCTTAAAACATGCGTTGCAGCCCTAAATAAAATACCGGGAGCTCTAAAAAAATACACTGCAAGCTCGTAAGGCGCACAGGGGCCATGAGAACGCACAAGGGTCTGAAAAAGAGGCTGGGGCCACAAAAGGCAACATGGTTCCAAAACGTACAAAAACACCGGGAGCTAAATAAACACATCGGGATCTTCGAAAACGCCCTGACACGTTAAAAAAATACTCGGTGCACAAAAAAAGCAACAAAACCCTAAAACGAGCAGGGTTTCGAAAATGTATTAGGCCCATAACTTCAATTTAAAATGTATTACCCACCACTTTAAAATATAAAATTTCACAATTTCAGGCATTCCAGTTCATAGCACCCGGTCGGCACGACGGCAACGTCGGTGCACGTGCACACCCATCTTTCGCATTCGGTGCATTCGCCACACTTCGTGCGATGCTACGGTTTCTGCTAGGCCTTCTGCGTTTTGCTAATTGCGGCCACATGATAGACTTGCGCCATATTTGACGTGATGGAATGCTTCGGATGGGCGTTCGCTGCGAAAAGTCGATTGATTAAATTCGATCATTAGTTTCCTACTTCCCACATTTTCTGGTACTTATGAAATGCGGATTCCGCTGAGCTTTGGTGCATTTCATAGCTTTGCTGCTATCCTCCCATATTGGCTACCGAACCGAGGCCCTGCTTCAACGTTCTTTTTTGGACCCGTTGCATCTTTCTTGGTCTATTATTGTGTATTATGGCTCCAATCCATTTTTGTTACGGGCCTAAAACATTTTCAAACCCCCTGCTCGTTTTAGGGTTTGTTGCATTTTTTGTGCACCGAGGATTTTTTTTTACTTGTCAGGGCGTTTTCGAAGATCCCGATGTGTTTATTTAGCGCCCGGTCTTTTTGTTTGTTTTGTAACCATGTTGCCTTTTGCGGCCCCAGCCACCTTTTCAGGCTCTTGTGCGTTATCGTGACCCCTGTGTGCCTTTAGAGCTTCCGGTGTATTTTTTAGACCTCCCGGTATGTTTATTTATGGCTGTAACGCAAGTGTTAAGGCCCTGTCGCTTTTTGTGAGACTGTGCGCTTTGGAGGGCCAGTTGTATTTTCGGCCCCCGTTGTGCACTTAGGGTCCCGATGTGTTTATTTTGGGCTTCTCACGCACACTTGTGGGGCCCCAGTACAATCTTGGGACTTCGGTGCGATGTTTCTAGGTCCCAGAGCGACTCATCGCGCCCAGGCGCGTGGTTCCGGAGACCCATCCCCACTTTTCTGGGCTCAATAGGATTTTGTAAATATTTTCTGATTTTTAAAAGTCCGAATCCCGGCCTGATTTCTCCAGCCCCTGGCGCCATGTTTTTGTATCCCACCTCGATTGTTCGAGATCCGGTATGTTTTTCGGTGCCGTACGCAATTTGTGAAGGCATCTGATATGTTCCGTGCTCCAGAGCCTTTTTTTACCTGGGCATTTAGTTGTTGGAATCCCTCCTTATTTTGAAGGGCTCCAGCTTCATTTTTGTCGGATACCGATCCGGTGTTTGTGGTCACACTGTGCTTTCGTGTGGCCCTAGACGCCAATTTGTGGGAGCCTCGATGGGACTACCAATGGGAATTGTGGGTCCCGAGCGCGATATTTGGGGACCCGGTTCGAGTTTGTGGGACGCGTTGTATTTAGCTGTGGCCCCAACGCAATTTTGGCGGTTCCTGTAGCAATTTTGTCGGGCCTCGGAGCGAGTTTTCCCGGGGCTCGCCGTATATATTTGGAGACCCATACGCGAATTTTGGTGGCCCCAGCGCGATTTTTGAGGCCCCGGCACGATTCTTGGGAGCTTATCCCTCTCAGGATGGAGGGGGCATTTTCCTCTTTGATATAGCACTGCGGCGACTGAAGGAGTGTTTTTTTTTGTCTCAGAGTGACATTCCGGTTAAGGATTTATTTTTGGGGAAGCTGAAACTTTTGGGGCACCGGCGCGACCTTCTGGTCCTCCAGTGTGATTTTCAAGGGCTGCGACGCGACTTTTTTTTAGTCCAATGTGATCTTTTGGGCCCCAACGTCATTTTATTGGATCCCTAGCGCGAGCTATAGCGGCCTTAACACTTTTTGGGGGTCCAATGCGTTTTGGGGGCTTTTGGCGTCATTGTTGGGCCCCCAGGGTGATTATCCATGTCCGGATTGTTTTTCGTTGCTCCGGCTTCATTTGTTTTTGTCCCAATGAGACTGTTGGGGCACGGTACGACCTGTGGTGCCCCTGGCATGATTTTCGTGGTCCGGGCGTGAATTTTTGGTACCCCCAGGCTCAGCGTAATTTGCGGGGGCCCCGGCCGGATCTTTTGGGGCCCATATCGTGATTTTAAAGTACCCCGACACGACTCCTACTATTTCTTAGGGGCTTCTTCTTGCAAACTATAGGCCTCCTGTGGCGTCTTAAGGGTCTCGTCGCATTTCCTAGAGCCTGTTTACCGGTTTTTGACGTCTCCTTGTGTGTCCTACCCTCCTCCATATTCAATGGTCCTCCTCTCCCGTCTTGGAGGGCCTCCTCTTGCATTCTGTGGCCCCTTTATCATGGCATGGGGCTTCCTCTCATGCTCCAGGGGCATTATCTGCCAAATTAGGGGCCTCCTGCCACGCCTCGTGGGCCCCCTTTCTCCTGGCAAAGTCTTACCCGTCTTGAGGGATCTTCAATTTTGGAAACCTCATCTCCTTCCATACCTGCTACCACTCCCATCTTAAGGGCCTCCTCTCAATTCCTGGTAACTCTTTCCGGTCTTTAGGGCCTCATTTGCTCCTGGAGACCTACTCCCTCTTGAGGGATTCCTCTCGAGTCCGGCAGGGGCCTCATTTCTCTTCTAGAGGCCTTCTTTTTCAAATTATGGGCCTCATCTCACGTTTTGGTGGCCTCCTATTCTGCGTGTAGATTCGATCTTTACCCATCTTAAGGGTGGTCTCTTATCTCCTAGTGGACTCCTCTTCTCTCCCAGGCGCCTCCTCTGCCAAGTCTCAGTGGCCTCAGTGGCCTATCTCAGTGGCCTTGTTATTTCCCGGGGACCTTCTTAGCCGTCTTCGAGCCTTCTTTCCCGCCTTGGAGCCACCTCTCTTATCCAATGGCCTTTCTCTCCTATTTTAGGGGCCTCCTCGTTCATCATGGGGTCTCATTTCCAATCTTGTGTCGTTCTCTTCCAAATTAGGTGCCTCCTGCCACGTCTCTGGATCATCCTATTCTATCTCGGCCTGCTTTTGCGTCCCCGAAACCTCATCTCATATACACTGGCTTCCTTTTCCGTCTTAAGGGCCTCCTCTCATATTCTGGGGCCTCGCTTCCGGTATTGGGGCCTCCTTTGCAATCCTGGTTGCCTCCATGCCATTTTTGACCCTCTCGTGATTTCTGCGGACCCCTACCCTCTCCTAGGTGACTCCTTTTTCAAATTAGGGGCCCACTCTCACGTCATGGGAGCCTCCTCATCTGTGTTTGGAGCGTCATTATCCTCTTAGCAGGGTGCTTTTGCGTCCTAGTCCTAGATCTTCTCTTCTAGGGTCCTCCTCTTCCAAAACATGGGCCTCATCTGGCTGGTCTCGGTGGCCTTCTCTCATTCCTGCGGAGACCTTCTTACCCGTCTTGGGGCCCCTCTTGCGTCCGGAGAAATCTCCCCTAGCATGTCTTAGTTTTATATTGCAGTGGCACCCTCTTCCGTCTTGGGGTCCTCGTTTTCCAAATTAAGAATATCCTGCCACCCATCGGAAGCCTTTTCGTTTAAACTGGGTGGCTTCTTGCCCGTCTCGGTGGCATCCTTTCCGTCCTGAGGGCATCCTTTTCGTCCTGGGGGCCTCTTTTCGTCCTGGGGGCCTCCTTTTCGTCCTGGGGGTCACCTCCCAATCTCTGTTCTACGTCTTAGGGGCCTCCTTTTCGTCCTGGGGGCCTCCTCCCAATATCTGTTCTACGTCTTGGGGGGCCTCCTTTGCGTCCTGGGGCATCCTTTTCGTCCTGGGGGCCACCTTTTCGTCCTGGGGGCCTCCTTTTCGTCCTGGGGGCCTCCTTTTCGTCCTGGGGGCCTCCTCTTCGTCCTGGGGACCTCCTTTTCGTCCTGGGGGCCTCCTTTTTCGTCATGGGGGCCACCTCCCAATCTCTGTTCTACGTCTTAGGGGCCTCCTTTTCGTCCTGGGGGCATGCTTTTCGTCCTGGGGTCTCCTTTTCGTCCTGGGGGCCTCCTTTTCGTCATGGCGGCCTCCTTTTCGTCATGGGGCCTCCTTTTCGTCCTGGGGGGCCTCCTCCCAATATCTGTTCTAGGTCTTTTATAGGGACCTGATTATATTTCCTGGGGGCCTCGTCAGTCATGGGGCCTCCTTGACAGCATGATCTTCTGTCCCGTCGGCCTCCTTGCTCACCTTTTTTTGCTGTGCATTTCCGGATAAGGGCCTCCTCAAATTTCAGGGGGGCCAGTCTCACGGCAGGGGGGGGGGCGATTGCCCCAATGTCTCCCCGGTGGCGATGCCCCTGGGTACATGAAAGCAGATCAAACGGCGTCGATTTGGCTTTGATAACGAAATCGTTACAAACGGCGTCGATTGCGATGTTCGTCCAAAACGAATTTTTCGGGTGAGCATGGAATCTGGGGCCGTGGGCACCTTAGGAATTGTAAAAAATGGAACTTCTGGGGAAAATGTATTTTTGCGTGATGGGCGAAGTCGGACGTTTTCAGGCTGTTTTCTTTTATTTCTGGTGACTGCAACGCCTAGTAGAACATTAAATCTGGTAATGAAAGCGGGGCAAACAGCTTGGAATACCAGAAATGGCTGTTTGAGAGAGTAAATATCAATTGACAGATGATTTCAAGACGGCATCTGAAAAAAAACTCGTCCTGCTGCATGGCTTTGGTCTGGGATTTTTTGTACATAATGTGTAAACGTTTTTTTTAACCCTCGGTTAAAGTCTTGGAGGGAGGCCTTTTTTCACCATCCCCCTCCCTGATATTTTCCGCTGGCGGTGAAAAACGGCTCGCGGTAGCGCGCCAAAATTTTGCACACCTTTCTCCACGTTAATTTTCCATGTTGTGTGAAAACTTTTAGGGCCGGTCATCTACAGTCAATGAGTTATTGAAGGACAAGCAAGGTCACCTGCAAAAAGGTTCAACCAGTCATCACGCTTTAACGGATAAAGATATTCGAATAAAACTTTCAGCGTTTGCTTATCTTTATGGATGCAACGAAACACACCAGGTCAATTTTTTTCCGCTTTTGATGACATATTAGTTTTGCATATATGTCCATTATTGCTAAAATCGAAGATTTTGTCTAAGGTAAGCATTTGCATGAGGGCAAGTTGAATTCGAACAACGTTTTTCGATCCGCTCTACCCATTATAAAAAGAACAATTAAATAAAATGGAAAACTCAAAATTTTGAAACTTTAAAAAATGTAAATGTTGATTAGTGGGTGGCCAAACATTTTAAGGCCTTGGTCGATTTAGCCTTCCCTTTCTGATTCCTTTTTTAAATCTCCCCAAAAAAATGAACTCCCAGAGCCAAAATATAAATGTCAGTAGTGACGTCACTTTTGGGGATACAATTTTGGTGGTTTCGGACCCTACTCGTCGAGCGCTTTCCGATGACACCTCTTTTGTTTTCGTGTGACGCCTAGTTTGAAGATTAGAGGGGGCATTTATCATCCCCCGGGGTCGACGGGGTGAGAGGATCTGATCGGAAAGACAAGATAATTCTGAGCGGGTTGACGTGGGTCAACGATTTAATTTTGAAATTGCATGTGCTTTCAGAAATTTGTAGGGCTTTGAATATGGCATATTGCAAGGACTTATCAACAGGTGCAGATAGCCAGCAGCCAACAGAACATATTTTATTCGATGGAAAGTCAATTTTTAGTTCAAACATTTCCGCAAAATGAATTTTATATATTTGTTCGTTTTCGAACGTTTTGTTCTTCTAAGCCTGCCAGAGTTCTGAACTTTGTTGGCATCAAATTACCCTTCGGTGAATCCTTTTCATTTCTGACGCCAATTATCAAAAAGATATTCTTAAAATCGAAACATTAAAAAAAAATATTTCCACAAATTTCAACTTGGAAAATTAACACATGAAGCCATACCTCAGGTAATGTGAGAATCGTTCACGTTTTCAATGGGGCTTACCGATACTTCAGCAACATTTTTTTCTTAGATTCGCTTTGTATGGCAACGATATGGATCGACACAGTGACGATCACCATTGCTTGTAGCTCTGTTGTCCGCCGTCATCGACGCCGGCGCATTTATCTCTCTCGGAACCGCCACCAGGCTGGAGAGCATTGAACTATGTACGGATGAGGTGTACGGATATATGTACGGAGTACGGATGAGGTGGGAGGGAATACATACGCGAAACAAACACGTCGGCTTTTATTTGCCGTTAGCATTTAATCATCAGCAGTCCACAGAGACGCAATGCTTTTTCTTTAGCATAACATGCTAAACCTACCTAACACTTGAACGCTGGACACACAGTGATCGTCATGTCTGTTATGGGCACCTATCTACCGCGCCAGATTTATTATGTAGGTAATAGAACCTGATTTAATAGAGTCAGGTTGCGTTGTTCCCATGTTTGATGTTATTCAGTACATATCAGCTGTTCCGAAGTACGATTGTGTCGCTACGCGTAAATACACCAGTGGGTGACCTATCGCTAATTAGTGACATTGAAATTCGTGATGGTTTTTAAGAATAACTATAACATCTACATTAAATAGGCATGAGTGTTTTTCTCAGAAAAACGTTTTCCAATCATATGTCCGTATGTCATTGTTCTACCTCATGTAGCTTTCCAATGAAAAAAAGCTTACACGAAATCCGCCCTACCCGGAAAACGCAAAATCGCAAATCGTCATGAAGAGCGGATGGCCATATCGGATATTTATAAGAATGCATGAAGACAAATAATGTGTTTGGTCAGCGAAGTCATCAGGGGTGAAAAAAAATGCCGAAGCTGTCACCGACGAACCTGTGAGCTGTCTCAAATTCTTTACATATATGGTTACTAAAACAAGTGCCTCACACGCTTGCTTCGCCGCGTTGAAAAAGCATGTTTGATCCTCACTGCAGTTGATACATATTTCAGCTAGAAATTGGAGAGTAGCACTTTTTATGTTTCGAATCGTGAGTTTTGTCACGTTTAAATCGACGAAATATTTGTGGGGGCCGCCGGTGGAGGCGGCATATAGCATACAAAGTATAGCATACAAAGTTGTAAGTAAGTAAGTAGCATACAAAGTTGTTGTAATATAGCATACAAAGTAACATTCAAAACAAAGAAAATATAGGTAACATAACCTAACCGAGCTTAACCTTCCATGCAATACAAATTATCGGTTAAGAAATGGATAATTTCCAAACAATTCTTTTCTTTAAAGAATTGAAGAGCAAAAAACCTAACCAAATCTAACCTAACTCAGCCTAAACTGATTTTGAACGAAGAATACTTCAACATTTTTTTTTAATTGCCAATTTTACCGCCCAAAAAGCATAACTTACAACAAAAGCCTAACCTTACCTAACTTAATGAAAACTAACCCCTTTGTATGTTTCATGAAGTAAAATGTTTGCAAAACTTGTCTTGTGATTACCTTAAACTGCAATAATACTAGTTTGGTTAGGTTAGTTTTGGTTTCATAAGCTGGAAGTCTAAAAAAATCAACAAAATCGCCAAAACGAAATTGGAAATTGTTTTCCTTTCAAAGCATATTATGTTAGGTTTAATTAGATTGTGTTAAGTTTTTATAAGTTGGGTAATTTGAAGAAAACAAATTGTTTGAAATTTTCCAGTTTCCTTTTTTGGATTTTTTATTCAAGGACAGGTCAGGCTATGTTTAATTTTTATTTATGTATTTTAATCATTCACAGTTTTACTGTTAGCTGACCCAAAGCTTCTTTTTAGTGTTATTTTGCTTCCAAACTGAAAAATATGCATTTGCACAAAAAATGGGTGGTACCATCATCTTGGTCACCGTCACAAATCTTGCACTGAAAAAAATCAGGTCCAATAATTTTTTTTTTTTTAAACACCTTCCGAGCACAAATTTACCACGTTGTCTTGGCTGGCTTAAGGGTAAGAGCATGAATACGAGTTGATCTAAAATTGTAAACATATTTGTCTACGTGTCATGGATGGCTAAATTTTGCTGAGTTCCAATTGGCCACAAATAACAATGATGCAGTTGTGAAGGATGTGATAACAGTACACAATACCTTTTGTGGTTGCAGTAACACACAAAGATTCTGATTTAGTAGGAATAGACATAATTGGAATGGTAATACCTATTGACATTACATCATTTAAAATTTAAGTGGCACAACTAGATGTATTAAATCCACATCAAATAAAGTCAGCCTGCTGCCAGAAGTTGATGCTAATTTGTATCTTGGGAATGTGGACATGGTACAATATTAAAAATTGATTATTGATAGATATTTGGCACCCAGAACATCATCCTCTCCACAAATTATTATCTCATTCTTCTCATCTGGGGGTTGAATGGTATTGTTTGACAATTAACAGCTCTGCAATAAAATGCTCAAGACTCACTGGACAGCACAGAGATTCAGATGTCGCAGGCTGAAAGAAAAGCAACCTCTCCACATTTCATTACTCCACAACTTCTTGTCCACATTTAGGATTACAAAGCACAAACAGAACCCTGTGGTAGGTAGGCACCTACCTACCTACCTAGGTACGTAAACCTGGTCAGCAGGCATAGCCAGCACAAGAAAATAAATTCCTTGCTTGCATGGAATTGTCCAGTGGAATTGTCCAGTGGAATCACCACAAAAAAAAACATTAATTACATGCTCCTGATGATGCGTTGACATCGTCATTCGGCACCGGTCTGCACCATCGGTCCCACTTTCCTCCAACACCGAAGGACATATTCTCTACGCGCAAGGGCTGGCCTCCGTTCCTCAACTTGTGCCTCTTTATGTTGCGCATTTCTCCTTCATAATTATAGCTTTCATAGCTGCAAGTCACCTTCTTCCTTGACGGTGCAAAAGGCGTCAACTTCCCCATAGTTCCAGCTCCTCTCAAGGGCAAAAAGAACACAGAATTGTTTTTATTCCCAACGAGGACTTGATGAACGAACCAACCGGTGGACAAAGATCATGGGAAACCCAAGGCTATTTCATGCCATTCAAGGATATTCAATTTCATGCCATTCAAGGGGTAACCATTCAAGCCACCAAGTATAATTTGTTCTCGAAATGACGTCACAGAAAACTATATATGTACCCGCGGATCAATGAAAGAATGTGGTAATGTTTTTGGTATCTGTTGGGAGTTGCGTGATAAAAATTGTCTTCGTATTCATTTGCTTTTTTTGTTTCACGAATTATCGCGCTAATTAAGGGCAAGCAGATGCCCTTAACTTCCATGACGTCATTTTCCAGGACCCGATTCTACTTCGTTCAGCAAGGTCATTCAATAAGGTTCAACGCGCCACAAATGTCCCGCATGCTGTCTCACCGGCATACCGCCGATGTCTATGAGAATTTAGCATAGGCCGCCACCTGTGCCGCATATTTTTTTCAGCCAGCAGCTGTCTCATAAGGACGCTACGACTAAATAAAATATGCCATCTTCTAATGTAAGCTAGCCCAGAAATGGACTGATACGATTTATTTTCCAAAAAACGTTTCTTTTTCAAGCTTGCAAAGGAAAAGACATGTCAGCCTTTGGCTGTCTCATTAGTCTTCCGTGTCCCTTTAGCTGTCACCGACGTGCGTCGGCGTGTCGTTGGCTTTTTTCGCCTCTGGAAGTCATACCCACTTTTATTTCTGCCGTCAAATTTGTATATTTTGAAGGGCTAGGGTTCACAGGAGGTCACGAGGACACGGGGTCATGAGGTCACGAGGTCAAATGTAGGGAATATTGATATTTTATTTCGGAAATGTTTCAGTTGATCCTTTTCTTCTGAAATATATATCATGTGCCACTCTTTCCTGTTCTTATTCATGAGATATCCATCGTCAAACCAACCCATGATATTTGACCTAAAAATAATGCCGGAGTTTATAGCTCAAAACCGTTGCCCGAATCGGGCTGCAATTTGCATAGCTGTATTCAGAGCCAAATACTACCATGTCAACACATTTTTGTCTCAATTAAAATGTTTGGGGTGCATTGGGGTGCATTGGTCGATCTGTCGTGGAACGCACATCCTAGTGCTTTAGAACCGCTTCCAGCGATGATCCGTTCGGCAAATAAGCTCATAAGAGAAGGTTTTTGTACGTGATGTTCACAAAGGCTAAGGAGTGTATGCAAGTGATTCATGTTGGGAATGGTATGGTTCGTGGCATGGGTGTAGGGGCGTCCGCAAAACAGTGGGATACTACTGAGATGAAGATATCGAGCTGTATGTACCTAGGGGCACACCAGCTCCGATGGTGTGCACTAGGGTGACCCCTTCTTACATTATTGTTTGTTTGATCTTCGATTTCCGCGAACCATTCGATGTGTTTTTATGCTTGGTTCAAATCATTTTTGTCCATAACTTGACTTTTCGGGATATTTGCAGCTTAAGGTAATTTTTCATTTCTTGACATTTCTTTTTTCAATACGTGCATGAATTTGCTGAATATTATGTTGTTGTGCGTGTGTCGCATGTGCGGAGCGCGGGCCGTGGTTTATGATTATGGCACCACGGACGCGCGACCCACTCCCGACTGTCCGCCCCGACAGGGCCAGTCGCGTCAGGGCAAGGCTCGAGACAACAGCGTGCATAGCCAAACGTGTACAGTGAATAAAGAGACCGTGATCATCAGTGCATCGCTAGCAGACAGTGAAGACAAAGCGTGCACTACCACATATGTGACCACTCATTTCCTCTGCAGATGCATACTTTTCAGCTAGGAGGTAAAGTAAACCCTACATTGGTCAAGGAGTTTGGTAATATAGCAGAAAAAGTAACGTTCAAAATAAAGAAAAGCATGTAACATAACCATAACTATAACAACTTCTGTTTTTAGCGGATTTTTGTAATCCGATTTTTTTTGCTTGGAATGATTTCCCCAAAAAAGGTTTTTACTAAGCTACAAGAAAAGCCGAGCTTAATCAAACCTGACCACTTTGTTTGCTTCATGGAGGTAAAATGTGTGTAAAACTTGTCTCGTTGTTACCTTCAACTGCAATAATACTATTCGATGTGTTTGGATTCATGCTCAGTTCAAACCATGAGTGTAGCCACGGTTTTGAAATGGGAGGGGGGACAAATCAGGAACGCGGTAAATTTGGACAGGATAGAGGGGTAGTCCCACACCCCCCCCCCCACACACACACACACAAATAAAAATCCTGGGATTTCAGCCACTTCAGTTTCAATGTCTGGTTTTCATATTTACCATTGTTAAAATGATATTTTGGGGACAAATAGTTCCGCCAAAATTAGCAAGTTTCAATCCTTATCACTGCCTATGAACATCTAGCTTTGTGTGCTGGGTTCGATTTCACAATCACTATAGAGCACTGCTGTAAGTATGTTAAACGCTGCCCTCTTGTAGTAGGAAAAACATAAAATATTGGACGATTGTTTTATTGTAGTGAATACGGACGTACAATAAACTTTCCCATGCGTTCCTGTTTTACTGGGACATATTTCGATGCAATGACAACCAAGGGGGATAAAGGGTGTAGCAATGAGGGCATGTGCCCCCCCCCCCCCACATGGAAGGTGGCGTCCCTCCGGCCAGGAAAAGGCACCCCTCTGAATAGGATCCAATGCACAGGTTCGAGTTTTTCAGCCAGAGGTGTCCCTGCGAATGAAAATGGTAGCCCCTTGGAAGGAAAGGCGCCCCTTCGGGAAGGGCCGAGTATATCCCGCCCCCTCAATTTTTGTCATCCAATGACGCCCCTCCAGGTGCTTTCGCAGTTGCGTCGCTCCAAAGAAATGGCGCCCTTCCGGACAAGTGTTCCCATGACAATTCCTGGATCCACCCCTGATTACAACATTGCTCTTTCGCGTTTATGAACTCCGGCAGGTTATAAAATCGTGCGCATTCACGTGTGGCTTCTTTTGCAAATTTGACAACTTCCGTTAAACCATTAAGAGGGAAGCGGACAATTTGCAAAAGGTCTATATCTTATATGTCCGGAACATCAATGTGGCAGTGCAAATTAAATACCAGCGATGACAGCGCCGTCCGAGCAGGTTATGACGGATTTCTTGTGGGAGCTCCTTGTCATATATGACAAGTGCCTGCTATCACAACGGCTGCAAACAAAAAGAGATTTGATCCTCCTATTCCTATTACACTCAATCATTATACACACACCGGACCTTCGACATCATCGCATTATTTCGATATCTCAACATTCGGATACCGTGCGGCACGCCTCGTCGAATGATAACTGCTTAATGCAACTTGAAGCCATAGTGACGAAACGCGGGGACCTTAACAAATTAAAGTCAACCTTTGACCTTGAGGTTTGACCTGACATGTCCCGGGTTGCCTACTGGCTATCTCTTGATACTAAGCATGGGTAGCTTTGGGACAAAACGAACAAAAGCCGAAGAAATGAGCTCGAACTCTGACTTTCCAAGTTCATGTGATTTCTGAACGGTTTGCTAGGTTACTTCACGGCACGTGGAATGACACCCACTTGTTGAAAATTGAAGACATATCAACGAGGCGCGAGGACTTCGAGCAATTTAAGCTAACCTTCGATCACGTGGTTTGACATTGACATGTCCACGTTTTAAATGTTACTCGAGGTTCACCACGGGCTATTGCTTGGCACTAGACGTGGGTAGGCTAGGGCGAAGAAAAAAAAGCGAGGCGACCGAAGACATCGGTTTGACCGTTGACCTTTGAAGTTAGTTCGATTTCGTAACAGCATAATACTGCGCAAGCCACGTCGAATGACACCCACTTGGTGAAAATTGAACCCATAGCGACGAATCGTGAAGACTTCGAAAAAATCATACTACCCTTTCACCTTGAAGTTTGACCTTGGCATATCCCGGTTACAAAATGTTACCCATGGGTACACCATGGGCTATCGGTTGATTTGGGTGTAACTGCCATTGGCAATTGCTGTCGTAATGTTAGCAGAGGTACCAACCCAGTAGTTATAGCAAAAAACATTTAAAGGGTTAATAATTAAGAGGATTGAGGTACATGTACACCGTGCAAAACACGTAAGCAAGAAAATGATGACTGTTAATCATCTCTGGACATGCTTGCAATGTGCACTGTTGCTCTAATGGTCCTTACTTTCTTCTTCAAAACCATTGGGACGGCTCAAATCCAGATTGGGGTGGATCAAGTGAAAGTTGGTGTGACTTGAGCCATCCTAAGAGCATGCTAAGCGACACCCCTGCACGATGGTATTGTAATTTTCCCAAGTTTCCCAAAAATGGTGCGGCTGTTGCATCTGTCGCCTTTAACATACTCATATTATCACAGCGTATGCAGGCCTCAACAAAGCCTAGATAGTATTTCAAGCGCCACCTGATGATACTAAAACTTCACCCATGCATATGCTACGCTGGTGAAAAAATGATGGCATTAGTAGTAGCAAGCACTGACACACGTGCTGTGGCGCTAATGGTTGAGACCTTCCCCGACACCACTTGGCGTGATTCCGCTCACCCGTTATAACTTGGCCTATCTGACCTGACATGACTTGGTCCGATTAGCTCCGAGACGATCCGACCTTATCTTTCCCGATTGAACAACGCACGTCCGACGCGATGCATGACACGACCCGATACGACATGACACGACACGACATGACATGACACAACATGGCACGACCCGACTCGACATAACACGACCCGATACGAGACATGATACGACATGACACGACACGACATGACATGACACAACATGGCACGACCCGACTCGACATAACACGACCCGATACGAGACATGATACGACATGACACGACACGACATGACATGACACAACATGGCACGACCCGACTCGACATAACACGACCCGATACGAGACATGATACGACATGACACCACACGACATGACATGACACAACATGGCACGACCCGACTCGACATAACACGACCCGATACGAGACATGATACGACATGACACCACACGACATGACATGACACAACATGGCACGACCCGACTCGACATAACACGACCCGATACGAGACATGATACGACATGACACCACACGACATGACATGACACAACATGGCACGACCCGACTCGACATAACACGACCCGATACGAGACATGATACGACATGACACCACACGACATGACATGACACAACATGGCACGACCCGACTCGACATAACACGACCCGATACGAGACATGATACGACATGACACGACACGACATGACATGACACAACATGGCACGACCCGACTCGACATAACACGACCCGATACGAGACATGATACGACATGACACCACACGACATGACATGACACAACATGGCACGACCCGACTCGACATAACACGACCCGATACGAGACATGATACGACATGACACCACACGACATGACATGACACAACATGGCACGACCCGACTCGACATAACACGACCCGATACGAGACATGATACGACATGACACGACACGACATGACATGACACAACATGGCACGATCCGACTCGATATGGCATGCCACGACACGACACGACACGACACGACATAACACGACACGACACGACATAACACGACCCGACACGACATAACACGACCCAACACGACATGACACGACACGACTTAACACGACCCGGCACGACCCGGCACGACCCGGCACGACCCGACACGACATGACACGACACGAAACAACATGACACGACATAATACGACCTGACGCCACATGACACAACCCGACACGAAATGGCGCGACACGACCTAATAGATAGTGTCCCGTACTGTTTGTCATCTCACCGCCCCCCCATCCCGTCTCATACTCCCCCCCCTCCCGTCTCATCCTCCCCCATGCCCAGACCCTGTCTGGTCCCGCTCCGCTCACCTGCGTTCCTTTGCCGTCCCGCATTATTTCACAACTTCTCATCTCACCCTGTCCCAAGGCCTATCGAGTCAGGTTGGACAATAACGCCAGCTGACTAGCCCCCAGAGCGGTCCGAAGCGTAAACAAGAATGACCTTGAAAAACTCCCATTGCCTTAGCACGGGATGCGTGAGGTGCAGTGCTACAAAATTAATAGAACTAAAACAAAAGAGCTAGAGACTAGGAACTACCTGATTGTTGTTCAGAAGTGTTTTCTTGACATTGTCTTGAAATAAATACATGAAATTAGCTCTTATTTTACTTGAACTAGGCCGTCAAACACAACAATTATTTGCATGCCCTAGTCTATTCACACACATGGCATGCAACGGTTATCTTACAACCAATTTGTGGAGGAATTTAAAGGTATGTATGTATGTATGTATGCATGCGTGAATAGCGAATATTCCAATAATATTATTATTACCTGGATTTTCCGTGTATGTGTGTGTGGGGGGGGGGGGTATTCAGTGCATATGGATTTTCCGCGTATCCGTGATCCGTGTAGGTGCCAGCATATCGGGGCGCTAGAACTGCTTTCATAGGGGCTATATCGAGCGGTCCATATTGACTCCCGTTTAAAGTCAGGGTATCCAGGGGAGGGGGATGGAGATGTCCCGGTTGCCGTTCCGCAAGCCATGGTGGATGCATCGACGATGCATGACTGATGCCATAAGCATAGCGTATTCCTGTCTTAAATAACGAGTCCAAAATGAGGGCTTGCCTCATGTCCAAACTAGATCCCGCCACCTTTGCTCCCAAAGGGTAGAGGCTGCGAGAGGGCTATCATTCGATCCTTATCGACTCCCATGCTAAATATGGGCAGCCCAGGGTGTGTGTGTGTGGAGGGGGAGGGGGGGAGCAGCAGAGGTCTCAATTTTTCTTATCGTGCTTCCCCTCGCATTGGTGACGCGCGTTTTGCTTAGACCCATACATTTGTATCGAGAGGAACACGCATCGTGGAAGCGGGTGGTTCCGGCTTGTTTTAGTTCATAGTATAAAAATTCAAATTAGTCAGACTTCAACCAATTTGGCTCTAGAGGGTTGCCACTTCCCGAACGGAATGGGGTGGTGGAAGCACTTGTTGCTATATATATACATATATATATATATATATATATATATATATATATATATATATATATATATATATATATATATATATATATATATATATATATATATATATATATATATATATATATATATATATATATATATATATATATATATATATATATATATATATATATATATATATATATATATATATATATGTATATATATATATATATATATATATATGTATATATATATATATATATATATGCATATATATATATATATATATATATATATATATATATATATATATATATATATATATATATATATATATATATATATATATATATATATATATATATATATATATGTATATATATATGCAAACGTGGGCACGGCGCACGCAAATTGCGCCGCTGCGTCGCTGCGCCGGCGGCGCACCTTAAAAACCGGCGGCGCAGCGGCGCCGGCGCGAATTCTAAAAAAACCGGCGCAACGGCGCGCGGCGCAAGTAAAAAATCCGTGCCGCTGTCCGCGCCGTTCTTTAATATACTCTGGTCCGCGCCGCTGCCCAGCTTTAGCGAGCGATAAAAGACGTCCTAAGAATCCGACGCGGCAAACACATATGTACCTGACTACCTGTTACGTGTGGTATTATAAGTAATTATACTAACCATATACATTAGTAAAAGTAATTACCTGTAAAGTTCTATATACATTATTAAAACTTTTGGTAACCTTTAAAACCTTTTGACCAGCCCAGACGCCAGGACATTGTCGACCTACTCATGGACGATGAGGACGCTCCTGAGGAGGGGAGGCAGGACCTGGATGAGGTCCTTAACAACGCAATGCGGTCCTGGAAGCGGGCCCACAGTGAGGACCCCTGACCATCAATATGTTCCCCATGGAGCACAGGGAGGCCTGGGTGGACATGTTCATTAAATACAACACTGCCCTCCCCAGCTCTGCTGCAGTGGAGAGGCTGTTCAGCGTCGCCGGGGACATCTTGAGGCCCAAAAGGGCCTCCCTGACGGCCTGCAACTTTGAGCAGCTGGTCTTCCTCCGCGGCAACCTGAAGCTTATGGGGTACAAGTACTTGGAGCCTAACATGGAGGACAAGGAGGAGGACATTGAGTAGAAGGATGAGTAGAGACAGAAACTCACTCAGTGGGCGGGGCCAATCTGGCATTTACCGCCGGCCGAGCAATATATCTCACGGGCCATAGTTTAATCTTTAAAGTGAATATAGGTAACTGTGATGCCAATTATAAGTTGTATTTTCAATAAAAATGACTTTTTTATAGCCTAAAACTGGTTTTTTGGGGGCTAAATAGGTAGAAACTTTGGCACTGCACATAGTTTTTGTATAGGCATACTTAATTAATAGCGGCGCGCGGCGCAGCGGTGCAGCGGCGCAGCGGCGCGGGGCGCAACTGCAGGGGCCAAAAATAGCGGCGCAGCGGCGCGGGCGCAGGTGGGCATCGCCGCCGGCGCATGGGCGCGGGCGCAAGTACCAAAATTCAGCGGCGCGCCCACCTTTGTATATATGTATATGTATATATGTATACGTATATAAACATCGCACTGGTGAAAAACCGTGTCGTCCGCGTAGTCCACCATTATACGTATGCAGCGGATCGTGCAGATACTGTGATGCCTTACAAAACTCCGTCGGGTTTCTGGCGTCTCGATGGGGTCAGTTACAGAGAGCATGTCAGCCTTCTGCAAGCGCTCCTCAGCTGTTCTGCGCGCCGCGTCAGCTACCGCAGTCAGCTGTAGAGCGCCAGGGGCTCAGTGCTGACACTTGGCCACCTCTCCTGCAGCAACTAGGCCAGGCCTTCGGTAGCCCCAGGAGCCCGACTAAGCTTATTCATCGCCTGTTTAGGGGTCCGACGCACTACTCCTTTGCCAGCATGCAAGGCACAAAACACGACCTCGAACTGGTCGAGGCACTCCATCCACGGAGCGGACGGAATGTGGAGTGCACCGTGACTCAGCAGTCTGATCCACTCGGCGGCTACCAGCACCTCCTCCTCTGCACTGTCTCTTGTAGAGCAGATAGAGCCCGGTAATTGAGGTTCCTCTTTGCGCACTTAGCGCCGATGTAGCCGGCGACATAGGCCATGTCATATCGAGCAGCCTGCTGCTCGCGATCAGATAGCTCTGTCGCGGCCGTCTCCTGCACACCCAGCTGTTGCAGATAGACGATCTCCGGTCCACCGTCCAATTTTCCTCCGACCAGCTCTGTCCTCTCCAGGACCGAGCCACAGCTGCTTCTGAAGCACCGCAGGTCACCTTCTGCGCTGCCGGTCGACGCCTCCCGGCTAGTACCGCTGGGCCGGTCGAGAGCCGAGCTCGGGAAATCGGCTAACGACCCGGCCTCCGGTCGCACCGGCGCCTGGCATGACACGGCCGGGGCGGCACCGATGCGGCAGTTCGACTGGTGACGGGCGACGTGTTCTTTTTGTGAGAACTTTGAGCATGTTCAGCATCTTCCTGGCGGCAGTGAACTTTGCCACAATCAATGCACCCTGAAACTGGCTGAGCTCCTGCTGAAGTAGCTCCAACTGCTTCTTCATGTCACCCTGTGTTGGTGATGGACAGCTGGGATTGGGACCAGCATCAGCATCCTTAGGTTCAAGCAGAACATCATCATCAGGCTAGTGAACATAACTGTCTCCAGTGTGCTCTGCTGCTGGCTCAGGATTTCCAGAAGCACTGAAACATCAAAATAATATCGTCAAAAAGTACTAATGAACAAAACAGTGTCACACATAATGCACAGATAAGAAAATCAGATTGAACTACTTTGGTTATTAATAATATTGTTGTAATGCAATTACTTTTAAGTTCGTTAATAACAGGCAGTTAAAACAAATCAAACATGCCACAAAGGATTTCCATAAATGGCTGAGCAAACATTGGAAACAAAATGCATTCAAAAATTTGGAGAAATAGTTATTATACGCTTCAAACAGGTAAGACTGACGCAGCCACTTCTGTTGCAGATGCACTCTTACTGTGACTTATAAAACTGCAACAGGAATGTTCCAGTTCTAGAGAAATGTGCAATTCTATTTTTATTTGTATGCCAAATGGCACAAGATGATTTCACACCAACTCAGGCAATCAAGTGCAACTCTACCTATGCCCTCATATTATATTGAACCTTTGTCCATGCACTACATGGGTGTTTGCATGTATCCTCCATGGAAAATACATGAAAACTTGAAAATGTAATTAATGTGCTACTTAACATCAAAGTAGGACCAAAGGCAAAGGCTTTTCAGAAATCCAATTTCTAAAAATATGTTTGCATCTCAGGTAAAGCTAGAAAGGATCATAATGGGCTGCTTTAGTGCTTTAGTGTAGAAGTTTAGGTAGTAGAACATTGGAACCCGCTGCCAGAAACCATTGTCAGTAGCAGCACATTGAACATCTTTAAAAACAGCATAGACACACATTATAAGAAAAGAGGGCTTGCTTTTCGGTATTCCAGGGAGGGCTGATCGACGGATTTGGTGGGCAACTGGTTCAGTGCCCAGAGTGCAACCAAGAAGGGCCCTTGTGGCTCATAATTGCACTGATCTTTTATGTCTTTATGTCTTTAACATCAAAGTGGGACCAAAGGTACCTTTTCAGAGATCCAATATCTGAAAATATGTTTGCATCTCAGGTGAAGCTAGAAAGGATTATAATGGGCTGCTTTAGTGTTTTTTCCCTGCTCATAAATATACCTGTCAACCAATCAATGTAAAGACATCACATTCACAAGCATTGCAAAATTTCTTCAAATTCTGCTATTCAAAATTATTCGGTGTTATCTTGTCTCCCAACTGAAAAGTATGCATTTGCAGAGGAGATGAGTGGGTCAGATCATGTTCAGCACATTTATAAACATTGCAGTAGACAAATAATTTCCAAGAAATCAGAAATTACACCAAACTGGAAATTCACAAATTTACTTAGAGTGGTCAGATCATGTTCAGCACATTTATAAACATTGCATACAATTTTTGTTTCCAAGAAATCAAATTACACCAAACTGGACATTCACAAATTTTCTTATTCAAGTTATTTTTTGCATTTCGTGCATGTATTTAATCTCCCTGGTGCAGGTTTTTGTCCTTTCTGTGCATTTGGATGCCTATTTTTTTACTGCTGGTGGGCTTCATAGAGCTGTTTGCCATACTTTGCAGTCTGGGTATACAGCATATGTATGGTGCATACCCACAGCCAATATATGCCCATAGGCTTGTGGTGGAGATGGCATATGGTGGTTATGATCTGAGCATGAGGCCTAAAAATATATCCAAGGCTCCACCCCTGATTGTCCCACAGACCAGAAAGCTATTTCCCATACTTTGCAGTCTGGACCATGGCCACTTGTCTTTATTAAAGTATAGGATTAAATTTAAAAAGTTTTAGCTTAAAGTAACATTAAAAAGACAGGTGACATATAGGTGTGTAACTACTTGATGCATAACAAGCAGGCAGGTGCCTATCTACCTCCCTATTCATGGTAAATAACTTAAAAGCAGCGGTATTATTGGAGATACCGAAGCAGCATACCTCACAGCTAGCTTCCATGCATGCATTGGCGATCCTCGGATTTTTCGTAAACCGGAAAAGCTACATACTGTACCAGACTGATGGCTATATTCTGGCACAAAACAAAATCATATTTCAGGGAGGCGAAAATCACCATGCACAACATGCCGGCCCAACTACGCAGCGTATCGATAATAATAACCAACAATAACCATTCCAGAACACAACCTATCCAACCTACAATGCACGCGACTCACCTCAGGTGAGTCACTCATACACGAAGCGTTCGACAAAAGCTATTCTTGCCATTTTCACAATAACACTGCACTCTGATTGGTCAATTTGGCGCTGGTGGATGTACAAAAATGACATTGATCATAATCGCCTAGAAGCGTCACATATGTAGCTAAACGACACCCCAGCAGCTGATTGCTATTGTCCAGGGCTGCCCTGTCCCTACCCTGTCCCGTTCGTCCCGTGCCGCCACGTCCAGTTTCGTGTCGAGATATTCGAGTTTGTCAACCCTGTCTCTTTTCGTCTCTTCCATATGCGATGCTGAACCTTACACTTTCCCCTCATTTTCCTCTCCAGTCAATCTCATTTATGTTCTGGTGCACATTTATCTTCTATGCAGCTTCTTCTTCTATCCCTTCCAGATTCGCAAAAAGAGCTGTGTCCTGGATTTTCGTCATCTAGAACATTATTCACTCCAGGAATGTGTGCCCTCCCTGAGGTCCCTTCTGCTACATTCTCTGTCGACCTTCCTCTGCAGAACATTATCATCTCCAGGAAATTGTGCTCCCCTGAGGTCCCTGCTGCTACATTCGTTGTCGACCTTCCTCTGTAGAACAACATCATATCCAGGAAAAGGTGCCCTCCCTGAGCCCCCCCCTGCTGCATTCGTTGTCGATCTTCCTCTGTAGGAGGATCGACGAAGACGAAGATTCTATGGTCAGGGGCCTGTTTTAGCCGTTGAATGTTTTCGACTGGGAGAGCCCCTTTGACTGTCCATTCGCCCTCGTGTATCGCGGGTCCCTTTGAGTGTGGGCATCTGCCGGGGGCCCCCACCGTTGTTGGGGGTCCCCTCGCTGTCCGGTCCACTTCCTGGCTGTCGGGCGCTTCTGCTGTCGGGAGCCACTTCCGCTATTTGTGGCACTTTTGCTGTTTGTACTTCCATCGGCTATTGGAGGCAACTTCTGCTGCTCAAAGGTCTTTCCATTGTTAGGAGCCTCCTCCCGTTGTTGGGAGATATTTTCAGCTAACAGGAACCCTTGTAACTGTGACTGTCCGGGACTTGCTCCGCCCCTACTCGCATAGCACCCATTCGGGTCTGTCAGGAGCCCGAGCAGTCTGTCTGGCCACACCCAACAACGGAATACTGCGCTGTTGTGTGTAGGCTTCGACTGCCTGGGGTGTCTTTGGCTATGGGGAGAATTGCACCGTTAGCGGTCATCCTCAGTCCTGGGAGCGTTGAGACAATGGAGCTGTTGCATGTCACCTAACGCATGGCTTTCTTTTACTCTATAGGCATAATATGTATGTGAAAAATTGTAGTAACATTCACTGTGACCAGACATGAAGAAAAACATTATTGAAACTTGATCAATGCATACATATCGGTTCCCTAGATCGTACTATGATTGGTCGTGGTGTCACGTCTGAACCTTGGCCGGAAACGAGAATTGGCGGGTGCAGTGAATCTCTGCATTTCTTGGTACACAGATGGTGTGAAAATGGCAGAGAAGGAGCAGGAGCGTCGTTATTCTTAATTCCTACCAATGTACAGGAACACCACAAACATTGCGCCCGAAGACGCATTAATTGGTTCTTCTATCAACGACCAGAAAAGAAGGATATAGAGCGACGAAGGCGCTTGTCAACCGCCAAGGGTGCAGCATGCTGTGAGGATCATTTTGGTGGTCGCTTGCCATCTGCCAGCGGTGCAGCTGCTGTGAGGATCATTTTAAGGTAGGTTTTGAGCCTTCAGTATTAACAGTTTTCTGCACTCGTTTTTTTCTGCTGAATGGTCGCAAACATGCTTAAGATCCATTGGCCACCGTTGTTATATGTTGTTTTGGGGCTGTGAAGCTGTGTAATCATAGGGTCTGTGGAATCATGGATACAGCTAGTATTGCAATGGGCAGGGTTATTTCATGTTTCATATGGGGCTTTGGCAGTGCAGCCAGAACTTCCATAATGGGGTACCAGGCCAGCATTTTCTGAGCCTGAGACTCAAATACTGCCAGTCAGATAATGCCAGTCTGGCCCCTTGGATATCTGGGTATCTGTGACTCATTAGATGTTCTGCAAACTGGCATTGCAGCTAATGCTATGGGTAAGGAATAGAGTTGCCAGGTTTTTTGGCCTGGCAACGCAGCCCATAAAATCGTACGCATGCGTTTTGCTATGCTATATCAGAATTTGCAGTGCCGACATATCCTTCACAACGGAATTTCAGTATGTATGTACATATATATATATATATACATATATGAAATTTATACCACTGTTCCGCCAGAAAGTTGCCTAGCAATATAAGTCTGTAGGAATACGTTTTTCAGCAGGCCCGAAGCGACAGCAGCCGAACGCTCCACCAAGGTTAAATGTGTGCCAGCAGTGTGGACACGACGTAGAACGCATTTATGTGCTTAAATATGACGTCACCGTCAAGGACAATGATCTTATCATGATCATCAGCATGATCATCATGATCTTAATACAATGCCAAGTATTAAATCCCATATCCTGCTAAATATCATTCATATATATAAAATATAATATAAGCGCGTTAGCATACTTAATGGAGCTCAAAAACCCACATCGTGCACCATTGGCTAAGAATCCTTTTGCTGTGTGATCTCCTACCGCTGTCGCCAGCCTCGTCCGCTGTTGTGGGCACCTCTAGTTGATTGTTCACCATGAAGGCGAGCTAGAGGTACCTGACACCAAGCTAATGCTGTGTCGTGCGAGAGAAGAGGCTCCTGCCAGTGTCTGGGTCAGTTCTCCGGTCAGTGTCAGGAGTCAGTTTTCCGGTATCTGGCCACTGTCATGGGTAAGTTATCTGGCCAGTGCCCGGGGCCAGTTCTCCAGCCAATGGCAGGGACCAATTATCCGGCCAGTGTCAGGGGTCAGTTCTCCGGCCGATGCCAGAGGTCAGTTCTCCGGCCAGTGTCAGGGGTCAGTTTTCCGGCTAGTGTTGGGGGCCAGTTCTCCGGTCAATATCATGGGTCAGTTCTCCAGGCAGTGTCTGTGGCCAGTTCTCCGGCAGGTCAAAGTCAGTGAGAATAAGAGTGGAGCCAGATAATGAAGCCACTTCCATGCCAGAACCTGTATCAGGACTGCCACAGACAGGACCGAAGTCAGCGTCTTTCTCCTGACCTTGATCCAATTCCTGGCATTGACGTTCCACACTAACGCCCAAGTGATCGCAGCCCTCCCAACCTTGGAATTCCGGCTCCGGGCTCTTTACTTTTCCCGGCTGGCCCTGGCTGTGACTGTGATTCCTAGTACTGGCGATTAGGGTGAGTTTGTATTGGGCAGTTCTGGTATTCCTGTTTTGTGTAACGCAATTGTTTGCGGTAATTCCGAAGATGACTCAGGTATCAAAATGTCTCGCTAAAAAAGTTCATTCTTGGCGTCTCGAAGTTTTATTTTACACTTTGGTATTGCTGCAGCTTTTCCTTCTTGTACGCTACTATTTTGTATTTAAATAGAAAAGCTCGATGTCGTCAATTCGATACATTATGATAAATTAGTCCGAAGGTAGGTCCTGTCAATTACTTAGTAATCATCCCCGAAGTTTATCGCTCTGCCGTAGTTCTGTAGGTGGCGCTGTCATGTTATAGATGGCGCTAGGTTCACGGAGTGCCGCACGTATGGTGACGTATATCAATGACTTCCGAGCTAGGATGAGGTTAAAGTATATTTATTTATGAGCATACCCGTTTACAGTAACCAGGAGTCACCAATAGATGATGCAGAGCCAGTCATGGGCAAGGACGTAGATACGAGCCAATAAATTGGCGAGACGTTCTGGAAAAGACGCAACCTGATAACGACACCATGAAGCTGGCTGAGATAGTGGGCTGTGGCGTGGGAATAACCGATAAAAGAAATACAAACACAAAAGGGTGTTGTGGCCTGCAGCCTGCAGAAGATGCCGGACAGCCGGAGTGCTTAAGCGCCATTGGAGGAGGGGGCAGTGGTGTCAAGGTAGAAGGGCATATAACTATGGGCCAAAATCCTTCAAACGGGGAAGGAATGAAGCTCTGGGGTGTTTGTGGCAATGCATAAAGTAACCGTGCAGGAAGCATAGGCGTTTTTATGAAAATTATTGGGAGAGGGAGGGGGGGGGCAATGTGCTACAGGATTCCCGATATTGTAATGCAACCTTGTGACTTTGTTAAAAATCAATAAACGCACCCAATGCTGCACAAAATCGAAATCAGTTAGTAAACTTAATAATTGCGGGGGTGCCAAATCGATCGACCTGGCGGCGGCCGGCGAGCGTTCAAGGTCACAAAGGCTTCATCGGTGCAGTGGAGCGGCAGTGTGGTGAGGCAGCCGATCACGACCTCACTTGACCTTAAAGACCTTAGGGTCATGAAATTGTTAGTTCACTACATCAATAATCTACCCTCGAAGTTGTGTGCTTATAGTCTTAGTAGTTTCCACAAGTTTAGGTGCAGGGGCCGAACCCCCCCCCCCCTTCCTGTGTGTGTTATGTGAGAGGCCCTCCTGCCTGTTAATCGACCATGTTCGCAATTATGTTTGCATGCTACATTTTAGTCCACTTAATCTGCTGATAGGATCAATTCACAATTCATGTGATGCTCCAGATAAAACTAAAAACACATCCACACGTTTAGAAGGCCAGGTTATCACTGAAGGGGTATGCAATTGTCCGACTCAATTGAAAGCCGACAAAAGAACAGCGAATGCATTCTTCGAAACGTTCCGTTCTATCAGTGTGCCTGAGGTCCCCAACCACGATTCCTCCGTTGCTCATATGTCAACGAATAATATACTAGCCCACCCATACACAAGCGTGATGCCGAAATATTAACATATTAGTAATATGAATTCGTTCTTAAATTAGAAAATTAACATATTAGTAATATTAAGACGTTCTTTTGCAGACAGAGAGGTAAGCAAGCCGCAATACGATTCGCTAGAGTCTGGATCTATGTTGATGCAGAACATGAATCACACGAAAAGGAGAAAGTTACTCCAGGTGTATAACTTATAAATGTTTAGGATAATTCGCTAATCATTGATGGGTATATGTGAACTCCTTTTCACGGCAAAAATGTTCATTGAACATTACCAGGCTTCCACGATGGGGCAAACAACGTTTACCGTGCCATTAAGGGAAACTCGTCCTCAGGCTTCGTACAGGTCAATACATGTTTTGCCCTTGAATGCTGAGGGTCGGGTAAGCATTCGGAGGTGTAAACCCCAAGTTAGTGCCGTTAACATGCGCCCTGGAGGGCCTCTGAAAATTACGCGCACTGGAGGGGGGGGGGCGGATTCCGCCCCCCCCCCCCCCGCCCTGAGATCTCGGCTCCTATTAAAGCTGGAGTAACAAAATTCGCAGGGTGGTTGGGTACGGTAATGAATTATATCGTGTGCAAATTTATGACCTTAGGTCAACATCTTCAAGGTCAAATAATGTCACAAATGTCAAAAGTGTCTTGTTTTGCATGGCTTGGCTTGTCATTGTTATGGATCGCTGTGAGTGTGTTTAAATGCTCCAAAATGGGCATCAATGATGTTTTGGGCTTTACTAATAATGGAATACAGATGCTAGACGCGGTATTTGACCTCAGGTCACCTATATAGCAGCCCTTTATCAGGTCAGTTACATGTTCCAGTTACCGGAGCCCGGCCATCCGCCCGACTGCTCCGTCGGGCAGCTCGGCGCAATCGGCTTTGCGAAGAAAGGAGTGAAGTACATGAATAAAGTATGCAAACGATTAGGTACACAATGACAAACAGTAGTTTTCAGGATGTGTACGGAGCAACATGCAAAGCGACATCAATCGCATGCCAGTTATTTGCATTTATGGCAACATTCCAGTTGACCAAGTTTGGTTCCATTAACCTGTCATGAACTTGACCTGACTTGACCTCGGTGACCTAACATGACCTTGAAGCTATATAGCATAACAATATACATCAAACAAGTCGCTAGTGTTGCCAAGAACACTTCCCTTTTGCCAATATACAGGAAGCGCATCAGCGCCGATTTTCGTGGTCTGGCGCTACGAAATGTTTTGACTTTAACTGGAGAGACTTGACTTGCCCGTAACTGGAGAGAAAAAAATGTCGGCCGATTTCCGTTTTTCTTGCTTTAAACGACGCGCCGGACATTTCTAAGCAGGTATGCAATATGTATATATATATATATATATATATATATATATATATATATATATATATATATATATATATATATATATATATATATTTATTTATTTATTTGTATATATACTTATCTACATATATTTGTTTTCATCTTTAGCAGAAGCGAAGTGCCATCCGCTGGAGATTTGTTACGTTAAATAAGAGTTTACGTGGCATCCGGTTATATCAATTAAGAAAGAGAGGAAAGATGAGACGCTGGCAAACAGGAACGTGGCGTAAAGGGCCGGTACACAGGTGAAATATACAGACATACATACATATATACACGACAATTAGAAGGACATTTGGAGGGTGTACAGCTCCGTCGCCTGCGGAGAGGATCCACTGCCCACCTGCAACCTGAAACGCGAAATGGAGGCCCGACGTCCAGGGCGAGTTGTGGGCGTCAGGCCCAACCTTGTATGTCTAGGTGTATGTTCAAGTTAAAGCTTGGAAAAACCTGAGAAGGGGAAAAACCGAGCTGCTTGGAAAACCCGTGGGTAAAAACCAAGCGCAATATTACAAGGGACCGTCTGTTTTAGCCAAATTGGATCGGTCCCTGCCTACCTAGTGTGAAATAACCTATATGTATATGTTTTACAACGTCGTAGAGGAAGATGTGCGGAGCGGAGTCATACAGCGAACGAGGAGTGCGGCACGTGTCATATAGTTTTAACTTCACATCAATTCAGTTTGGACTAGGTAACGTACAACAGATAAATCAGATCCGTTCGCAAAATTTGGTGTCATGTAGTGTAGAAAGCGGAAAAGTAACTGGAGGAGCGCCGAGCTCATCCCCGAGGAGAGGCCGAAGTGAAATTTGCGTATGGATGATGGTGAAATGCTGGATAATAGCACGACGATGAGGAGGATATGCTGGACAGGTAAGTAAATATATACATATATATACATATATATATATATATATATATATATATATATATATATATATATATATATCCACCTATGTCTATCAGTAATGACTTGGACCTAGCTCCACCTATCTCCATTTACGTCTGTCTATATCTATCTATCTCGATATATCTCTATATAGAAAAACGCATAAAATAACCTTATGCTCATATTAAAACAAAGAAATAGATCCAGATTCGCACCGTATATATTTTGGCCACGGGTCTTCCTCAACAGTCCTCACTGTTGAGGAAGGCTCGTGGCCGCGATATATGCAGTGCGAAATTGGATCTATTTCTTTGTTGTAATATGAGCATATTGTTATTTTACTCGTTTTTCTTACCCATAATCATGCTCAAAACAGCACTGCACCTAATCAAACATATCGATATATCTCCATATCTATATATCTACACCCATATCCATATATACCTATAGATGTCAATCTATCTCTTTCTATAAAGATATCTAGATAACGACATAGATAGAGAAAGAGATAGATAGCTATATATATATATATATATATATATATATATATATATATATATATATATATATATGTGTGTGTGTGTGTGTGTGTGTGTATGCACTCCTACGTGGCTGAAAGTACTCGTGAACTACTAAGGTAAGCTCACATGCCGAATCGCCGGCCGAAATTTCATTGACGACGCCAATTTTTGTGCCATTGCATTCTTTTACAATTTTCTACGACACGGGAGCATTTCAGTGTTGTTCCCAACATATCCATCAGCTCCAATTGTCTTCAAATCATCTTTCGATGTCGCATTTCGGTATTATACATGTGCTGCATGAGAATGGTGTGCGCGTGTCCAACTATGTACAGTTTGGATGCAATCATCCGCACCTTGCAACCATAGGATGATCCATTCGCGTGATTTTGGCCAAAGGTGTGCTTGCTATACACTTTTTCCTATAAAGTTGCTTATATTTTGCTTCAAGTTCAGGATCACGTATGCACATTTTTCCATGATATTGGGACGTTTAGGGGGCGTGGCCGGGTTGACTACACATTGGATCAGGTAATGATAGATCAAACGGTCAAGCTCATCACAGATCCCTCCACCAGAGCAATGAGTCCCACGGCAGGTGACGCCACCTGACTGCAGACTATGGCCGGGCCGAATCACCGCGGCGTCGATCTGTTGTCGGCTGCCACTCGTGTTGGGCGCCTGGCGCTTGGGAATGTTTTAAAAAAATGTATTTATTCACAAATCACGTTTTCCAACCACGTGGCAAGGTTCGTATTACCTCGCATGGTGGGTGAAACGCCTCCGGGGAGAGGGCGGCTTGCTGCCTACACCTGGCGCCCTACGCAGGCTTGTGCTTGATTCAATTTCGATTCTAGACGGAGTTTTTGGCAATAGTGGCCGATTTCTTTTCACCCCGTATTGATTGGAAGATTACACTGGCGGGCTGGGATCGTTGTCCACTCGCTGGAATGTATTTAAAGTTAAATTATTCTTAATTCAATTTAAAAGCGAAAGCTATGAATAATTTGGGTCCAATGTTTGAATTCAATCAACTCAAGCACTAAAAATTCGTTCCTCAAAAATACAAACAGACTTCCATCCCTACCCCTAATATTTTGTAGTTCCAGATATATTAAACGTCATGCAACATTGGTGTAGAAGCTTCATCTACGCACAATGACACCACAAATATTGCGGACATTTTGTTTCACCTCACTGGCAGTGGCCAGGGCCATACGGACATCTCATGACGAGATCATTAGATCAGAAGTCGTCAAGTGGTCCCGGGTACGGATCCCACCGGCGGACTAGCTTCTTCTTTCTCCGGGCTCAATGCGGGCAGCCCGCATGGTCCCTAGCCGTTCGGTGAACATTTCGCTAATGAGCAGAGGGGCGGTCCCGATGCGGTCTGCCAGCATGGGAGCCGTAGTCTAGCCCAGGTGGGGCTTCCAATAGCTCCGCACGGTGCTGCTTGCTGTGTACCGGCCTGCGTGCACGCATGGTGAAGGTGGCCACGGTAGTCGGCCACTGCTAATTCTGCAATTTGATTTCAACATTGTCACGCGGGCATAGGTGTTCGACATTGTGAAGTTTGGCGGTAAGTGTACGCCGGCAGACACCGCCTCCACCTATATCTGAAAGTCTTCATGACACCATCCATTGCTGCTGAGGTGTGCTCGGGGGACGATTTGATACATCAATTTTGGTGGTACGAGCGGCACTGGCAGTGACAGCATTCTAGCTCACTGGGAGCTAAATTAACTTCCAACAAACAGAAGCAGATCTCAATGTATCAAACCGTTCTTGGTCCTGGAGACAGTGCACTGTACTGCACACGGGCGTGAACACCAAGGGTGGAGGGGGCAGATGTATGGGTCAAGTCCGCTGATTGCTCTGCTGTTGTTTGAGATTTAGCGCTCTTGGACTAGGGGTTGTGATCATGTGGCGCCCATAGCTCATTCCGTACGGTCAGTTGGCAGGAGAGAACATAACCCCACCCCACCCCCGGGTGCCACGGGTGCCTGCTGCCATAGGATCAATTGGCAGGAGGGAACACAATGAGGTGAAAGCCACAAGGGGAACTCTGTTTTGGTTTTCTCCTGCCTGTCTAATGCCGCGAATGAAATACGTCGGCCCGTACATATCCGTCCGCAGCGAAGTTGCCAATAATAAATCACATTTCTTCCGTCATATAGCCCTACTGATCTGCTTAATATCTTCATGTTTATTACTACTGAGCATGTGCGCTACACTATCATGACCAAACATCTTCCATCAAACTACGGAGGTCCGTCCCCCTTCGATACACCTGGAATATCCAGCCATGTCTAGAATGAGCCCTTCAGAGGCTGGGTTAAGCTCGGTCATCAGAGGGCTGAACACATTGGGTGTTTAGTGCACTCTGGGCCGATTATCTATTACATGTCGCGGAATTGACCAGGAGCAAGACATCGACTTCCATTGAATTTGGTTATTGAACTGGTACTGATGACGGATGTCCCTCACCCTTTCTGTTTGATCCCTCCGGAGTCGTCCTTTGACCGCACACATTCCCTCTTGTCCCTCTTGCTTACTTGTCTCTCCCTCCGGCTTCCTTTGATGACTGGTAGGGGAGTGGGGAGCGGTTGGCGAATGGAGCATGCCTCAGTAAGTCTGACCCGCTAGCGGTGGTCAGCACGCTGACTATGTCAACGCGTGTAACCGGAAGCTGGCCGCATTCCGTTGCTGCGATTTGGACGATTTAAATTGGAGAGAGTGGGTTAATTGTAGCAATTTCTACATTCTTCCAGAGGAAAATTAAGTTGTCCCTAATACTGCTAAGTAAAAATAAATAGAATTGGCTCCATTGAGAAAACATTGTGGTCTAATCCGGACTTGTTAAGAAAAAAATGGAGGTAGATGGGACCATTCCAAAACGCTTGCTTTCCCCTGACCTTCACCATCTGTCATTATAATATCATTGTCATCATCACGTCGCCGCCGACTCAAAATGGTCCCCTTGAGCCAGGGGAGTAGGATCGCAAGATCAGTAGGGGGCTCAGCCCTGGGTCCATCAACCTAGGGTACCCAGAAATACCAATGTCTCACCGGATTTGGGCTACCGTATTTTGCCATCTAGGAAAAACATTAATTTGTAACCGCTGCGAATGTATGTGTAGCATTTTCCTTTCCTGAAAACTTCGAGGATGGAAGGGTGCATTCAAAGCCTTTCCAGAGTGGCGCCTTTCCGGGCCGTAAGGGCGCCACCTTTAATGGGGCACGTGCCCCCAGCATCCCCTGTAGTAAATAAAATATAATATAATACAATTCAATACCCGCCCCTGTTCTCAGCGGAATATGACCCTAGGTATAACGCATGCATGTTGTGCGTGTCGCATGTGCGGAGCGCGGACCGTGGTTTAGGGTTATGGCACTAGGGTGGATTGAATGCAACTTTTTTTTCGCAAATCAACTTCCGCGGGCTCAAAACACGTGCGCGTGCATCGGTAGAGACAAGACAACACGATTGCAAAAATATATAATATGTTCTAGATACTGCGCACGAATCGTTTTCAAAAATATTTCTTCGCCGCCAGGCGTCGAAGTCTCCATTGATTGAAGCATGGCACGTAAAAAGATAGCACCACGCGCGTCGGACTCCACAGCTGGCGCGGACCCCTCTAACGTGTCGCACGTGAATAATGGCTGGAAACACGATCTCCGGAAGGGACTGCCGGCGTCTCCGTGTCAGTGTGAGTCAGTTGGCATCCTGAGACGCGATCAGGTCCAGTGCAGTATGTGAGCTCAGCAAAGAGCGAGCGTGTCGAGATCTGCAACGCCAGTGTGCAGTGGGTCGTGATTCGTGCGTAGTGTTGCGCGCCGAGTGAGTTGACCGCGACGTTCAGGTCGTGTTAAGTGTTGCATACAAAGACTTTAATCCGAGATCAAAAGACATGAGCAATCCAGGACCATCGACCAGGCAAAAAACACAGCATCCTTCATTGAAAACACGCCCTGCTGCTCTTCCAAAAAACCAGCTACCATGCAAAATGGACGTTTATTCGTTCTACGTAAAGACACGCGACCAAATGACGAGTGCTAGTGGCAAGAAACCGACAAGACGAGAGGTCGCTGAAGTCGTTAAAGATGCTATTATTGAAACATGGGATAGAGCTAATCTCATCAGCTGGTCGGACGAAGGGGAAAAGACGAACATCATTAGCGAAGACAGGATTGTTCGTAACATCGAAAGCCTAGCTGGGATGGGTTTGGACCTCAAGAAGTGGTCCTCAGGGCGGAAGAAAGGCAAAGGTGAAAAGTACACAGGTAAAATGCAGGCATACGATGGCTTATTCGACATCATGTGGTGCCGGTGTGACGTTACTAATACTGACGTTCCTGTGCCCAATGTCCCGCTGCTAAGAGGGTCCCAGCCAAAGAGGTGGCTTTTCTGGTGGATCAGAGAACAGAGAGGAAACTGCACATAGGAGGCATTGACCGGAAAACAACCGAGGAAAATATCCGGAGACAAAAGAAAAGAGGGACGGGAAAGAAACAGTTGGACAAAAAGGGCGTGCAGCAAAGTTCAGAGGCGAAGCAGCTCAGTGACATGGACGCAGACGTGGAAGAGAGCAGTGAGGACTCTGAAATGAATGGTGTGGAGGAGGCTGGTGCTAGCTATTCTGATTCGCTAAGCTCTGATGACGACGTCTGTGGTAGTGGAGGACAAAACCGCCGACAGCTTCCCAACTTCTCGCGAATGTGTGATCGGTATGGTACCTCTGACCGCTCCGCTGCCGGCTTGCTGAACGCATCTCTAGTAGATTATGGGATAATCACACACAACAGCAAGGCTGAGCTGGTTGACCGCAATAAAATCCGGCGACAGAGAGACAAATGGGGTAAGAAGGAAGTGGATGAGAGCTCAAAGGAAAACCGACGTGATCGCCTGGTGGGATTTGATTATGATGGTAGGGAAGATATAACGCTGAATAGAGTGGGTAACAAGAACAAGATGGTCAAATAACTGCATGAAGTAGTCGTTGCTGAACCAGGCCACCGGTACGTCGACCATGTGTCTCCACAGAGCGCCGGTGCTGCGGACATAGCCAAAGAGATGTTGGCTGTCATTCAGGAAAATGATGCCCATCCAGTGGTGATAGGGTCGGACGGCACATCGGTGAATACAGGCCGCAATAGCGGTGTTAAGAGGAGGATTTAATTGGGTGTTGGTCGTCCTCTCCAGCAAGCTATTTGCGGCATACACACCAACGAACTGACGCTCAGACACGTGTTCAAGGACGCTGATGGCGAGACGAGTGGCCCGTCCTCCTTCAAAGGGCCGATTGGTAAGGCCATTCAGGGTGATTTGACTGCACTGCCCCTTGCTCAGTTTAAGCCTGTGAGGGGTCAAGTGCCTCCCATTCCAGCCGATGTTCTGAAGGAGATGAACAAAGACCAGCAGTACCTGTGCAACATGTGCATGGCAGTCCAAGCAGGACCAGGACAAGTCCTCCAGCGTGTGCTGTCTGCAGACCCTGGTCCAATCCATCAGGCCCGCTGGGTGACTCTGGCGAACAGGATCCTCCGCCTGTACGTGTCGACGGAGTCGCCAACGCCGAAGCTAGTGAGGGTGGTGTTCATGATACTGAACCAGTACGTCCCTGGGTGGTTTATGTACAGAGTTCGCCCACACATCAGTGATGGAGCTAAAAACTTGTTCGAACTGATCCGTCTGTCGAGGACGTTGCCTGAAGATGACCGCAACATTGTGCAAAAGGTTCTGAAACGCAACGGGTTCTGGGCACACAGTGAGAACATCCTCGCCGCCATGCTGACCGACAGCCGACAGGAGACGAGGGTGGCGGCCGTGGAGCGGATCAGGATGTGCCGAGCCAAGAGACGCGAGGACGATGACCCGGATGACATCAGACAGTTCGTCGTTCCGGACATCAACTTCGATGCCGATGACTACCAAGAAATGATCGACTGGACAAATGCAACAGAGCCACCACTGCAACAGACCATGGACATGTCAGACGAGGAAATCACAGCGGCTGTGCAATGTGAACACCCCATGGACTTCAGCGCATTTCCATGTCACTCACAAGGCGTGGAACGTTGGGTAAAGTAGGTGACAGATGCGGCACAGAAGAAGGCCGGGTACTCGGCACGCCATGCTCTGATTCTGGCCAAAGCACGGTCCAGAGCCGATCTTCCGGTGATGGATACAAAGAAGGACTTTTACAGCTGGCTTCAGGGAGCCGGTCGTTCCTGAGTTCAGCTTCGCCATTCTGAGGTGACCTGTCGCCATGATTTGGTACCATAATCTATTGCCATGCGTTGAAAGTTGAAAGTGTTTCCTAGACAAAACGCACAGCCGATATTCAGGACGTCTGTTGATGATTGAAATGATGGTTTAGTTGATATGGTGTTTAAATGGTTGCAAGTACAGAGTTAGGCAGACTCGTATTTATGTTCCTACATAGATGGTGGTGATCACAAGTTTCCGAAAACTGCAATGCAATAACTGCAATAAACCTCGGTTGAACGTATCTCTTGTTATGCAAAACTGAAAACGTGGCCAAAAATGTAAATATTGTGCACCTCTAATCACGTAATTGTTGCTGACGGTTCATTACATAATTAAAGCTTCGGTGTTATAGACATGCAGACACTAGTAAGCTTGGCAACGGTAGCCGAGAATTAGTGGGGGAATAGCGTGAACAAGACTTATGGTGTTATGTTCTTATAACAAGTCAAAGACTAATGGAGACTTCAACGCTTGGCGGGGCTAAGAACCGTTTCAAAAACGTTTCGTGCGCGGTATCTAGAATATTTTTGAAAAATGTTTAGCCGCGATTTTCCGTCTATTAACATTCACGCGCACGCGTTTTGACCCCGCGGAAGTTGGTTTATAATTTTGGATCCACCCTATTATGGCACCACGGACGCGCGACCCACTCCCGACTGTTCACTCCGACCGGGCCAACCATATCATAACATCCAGAGTTCATAACGTCCAAAGTTTATAACGTCCAAGGATCACAACGTCCAATGATCATAACGTCTAAAATGCTAAATAAAGTCCAAGAAAGTTCAAAATGTCTCGTTTAATACAACGAAGAATGGCCCTTAGATGCTCCTGGGTTTTAGACATTACGTGCAAAGCAGATATAGGACCTTCAATATACCAGGAGTTGCTGAGTTAATATCGAAAGTAACGATAAAGGTTATATTTTATTACTCAACGTTCCGGCCAGGGGCCATCGTCAGGAGTGACGATGGCCTCTGGCCACCGTTTGCGCCAGGGGCACGGGTATTGAATTGTATTGTATGATATTGTATTTACTACAGGTGGGTATTGAATTGTATTGTATTATATTGTATTTACTACAGGGGATGCTGGGAGCACGTGCCTAGGCCATCCACTCCTGACGATGGCCCCTGGCCGAAACGGTGAGTAATAAAATATAACCTTTATCGTTACTTTTGATATCAACTCAGCACCTCCTGGTATATTGAAGGTCGTATTTTTTTACACGTGATGGCCAAAATGTCTCGGTTAGGGTGCGTTCATAAAGTCCAGAGTTCATAACGTCCAAGGATCACAACGCCCAAAACTGGCTTCAGAAGGAGCGTTCATAACGTCCAGGGTTCATAACGTCCAGAGTTCATAAAGTCCAAAAATAGTTCCCCAGTTGTCCGCTAGAGGAGCCAGCGGAACCCTGGTGGTGAAATCGTGCGGCTGTGTCTCCGCTTGCTGTCAACCGGTGGCAGAAGTGTGCGGTTATTGTCGCATGGCACCTCGCAAATGTGCTGCCAAATGTGGTCTGGTGGTTTCTTCAGGTGTGGATTCCGAATTTTATCCAGTTCCTCCAGGGGACGAATACATTTCCTCAGAGGGTCGCCTTCGGTGGGAAAATTCGTTGAGCGGGTGCAGGGGCTGCGCTTGAGAATACTGACGGGGCACCTTTTCCTCCGAAAAGAGCGCCTTTCGCTGGAAAATTCGTTCCAAGGGGGTGAGGGAGGGTCTTTCCCGGTCGGAGCGGCGCCACCTTGCTCTGGGGAGCAGGGGTAAAGAATGCCGTGGGATGCTGGGGAATGTATCGGGACGTCGCTGCTTATCAGTTATCAGATATCTGAACGGTCCTCCAATGCCGAAACTCTGGACTTTGACCATGACGGGTGCGGCTCACCGACGCGCCGGGCCGGGCATCGTAACAAGCGGTGGGGCATAAGTTTTAATGCATACAGTTCAGTTTAGTGAACACATAGCAAAATGGAATGGGCGATGCTTTGCATTCGAATCCAGGGATATATTATTGAGGCATAAAAGCTAGGAAATCCATTTTCTTCGCGCATTCTTATTTTCCTCGCGTTATTCACAATAAGTAACATCACGGCTTAGGAGAAAATACACATAAATTGTCATGTGCGCTGCAGGGAACATGAAAATACAAAATACGCCCAAATAGGGAAAGCAAAATTGGACTCATTTCGGCCGGATGTGGTGAATACACGACTAAAACTGCTTGAAATGGTTCGTGTTCACTCTGGTAGAGCATTATTGCAATGCGCGGATCCAGGCTGCAGGGTGGGACGCATACGGTGCAAAAGATGCCTTTTATCTGATCGTATTTGCAAGGAACAGCCGTGCATCTATGTCGACCCCTCCTCGTTATGTCGTATTTCCGCCATTTAGCGGGAAAAAAAATGCTGATTGCATGAAATGCATCCATACAACAACGGCTTGGCGGTTATTTGAGGTACTTTTATACTCATTTTAAGAACACGACATCCCTTATTTGTTTGTTCTGGAACCGCTCCTGCCCTGTCCGCGAAGTGCAAATAAAAATATTGCGAGGTGTATCCAAGGAACCAAGCCCATTCAACGTCAAATCTACAAGTGAAAGGGCCAAAATAACACACAATATTTTATATTTTGATGAAAATAATTATGTGGGGCTATCTGATGCACCGAATCCAGCTGTACCATTCTTAGAAAGAACAGATCAATGGTGAAGGAGTTACAGACCGAGGCATTTACCGCCCCGGTAGCTCAGTTGGTTAGAGCGCTGGCCTGCACTGGTCTCCCCTGTCCTGACAACGCAAGCTACGAGTCGCTTCACGCGCTCGCATTTAGCCCCCGGCTAGGAGGGTCAGTTGGCAGCTGGCCCGATAAGGCCGAGGACGAGGTACCGGGCGGCCGTGTCGGTGCATTGACGGCACGTTAAACTTTCGGTCTAAATTCTGACGTTGAACTGGAGTTCGTGGATCGGGTGGTGGGCCGGGATTCACGCAGCGCAACAAGCTCTGCGTAGCAATAGAACCCTGGTTCATAAAGCCACCCCAGCAAGAATTCGGATTAAATTGTATGTAAGAAAATGGTGATAGGTCACCTAACAAGGGTGTTTTTAAGGTGTTTAACTCAATAAAGAACAATCCGAATTGTGTAAACGTATATATCGGTGAACTCACAATAATCCACTGCATCTTTTGGCTCTTTGAGGAATTTTCCTTTACGGGCTATTTGAAACGTGACATCGTGACCTGCGGTCACACGACCTGCTTTAACTTTCCGAACAATCACAATACGATCTTTAAAAAAAAGTGCAAAACTGAACTTCGATATTTTATCTCTCGAAGCAAGTAATTAAAAAACAGGGTTTCCCCTAAAACTCTACATATCCGCTCTAAATTAGGCATGCATGGTTATTGTTTTGCTGTATCTCTGTGCCATCTTATTTTTTGGGGATCCAGCAGAATACGATATTTTTGTCGAGGCTAGTTAGGAATTTTACGATGCATATAATCCTTTGGACAAGCCTGTTATCCGAGTGGAAATACTTCATTGCCCAAAGACTGCTCAAGGAGTCAGTAAAACCACGTGATTTGTGGACTGGTCATCCTGGATATAGTAAAGAGCTTGCAAGATGGCATATAGTTCAGCAGTAAAATTGACGCCTGCTTCGGTAAGCAGAAATATCCAATACCGCCTCGACCGACGCACGTGCATCCCACTCCCGACGAGGACTTGGAGCCGTCTGTGTAGATGCGAGATAATTCAAGGTACTGGTATATTTTCTCCAACGCCAGCATGCGGAATTCTTCGGAGTTGACACTCCCCTTCTTCGAGCAGGACAGAGTAGGGTCAGTCTGCACTGGGAGAACCTGCCAAGGGGCGTTTTCGGAGTGACAGCGCTTGCCACAGAACCTGGTTTAACGTTGCATTTACGAAAGGTCGGGGCCATGCGCGAATAAAAAGGTAGGACACGCTGATTACGGGAAGACCGGCGTGGCAGCGATGGCCTTGAAAATATCCATTGATAGGCTGGGTGCTTTCGGTTCTGTGCGACCTTACACGAGTATCTCGCTCCCAGTAGTGTACGGCGTAACGCAAGAGGAAGTTCATCAGTCTCAGCCATTAAGTTATCTAACGGTGAAGTACGGAAAGCTCCAGTGGCAATACGACGGGCTGTATTGTGGATTACGTCCAGACAGCGTTTCGGTGTAACGCACGCCCCATCATAGATAAAACATCCATAGTCGATTTTAGAGCGTACGAGCGATCGGTACATAAGAAGCAAGATAGCTCTGTCTGCTCCATACGAGCACCTGGCGACAGTACTCATGACCTGCAGTCTCTTAGTACATTTCTGCGCAAGATCTTTGATGTGGGTGCTGTACGTCAGTCGGTGGTCCATCCATATACCTAGGAACTTGCCAGCAGTCTTGAATGGAATATGACGTCCGTTGAGCATAATAATGGGGTCGGTGCAAGAGCGTCTGCGGCAGAAGCGCACAGCGATGGTTTTCGACGTGGACATGACGAAGCCTGTTTTATCATACCAACCCTGCACCTTCCGGACAGCCAGCTGCAGTTGCCTCTCTACCGTGCGAACAGAGCGCGAAGAGCACCAGACGGCGAAATTATCTACAAATAGTGCTTTGTTTACGGAAGTCGGCAGTGATGTACCCACATCACTGTTAGCAACAACAAACAATGCTACACTTAATACGCTTCCCTGCGGGACTCCGTTAAGTTGTGAAAACGTACCAGAGAGTGAGCCGCCTGTTCTAACACGAAACGTTCTGGAAGCTAAAAAATTGGTCAAGAAGAACCCCATGGAGCCTCTGACACCCATTGGTCACTTGTTTGGATCCCTTGCGGTGGCTACGACACGTTTTTGGGGGCCCAACAAGTTTTGTGGGCTTTTGGATCCATTATTGAGATCCCAGATTGATTTTCCGTGTCCGGACTGTTTTTCATTTACCCGGCTTCATTTGTTGGGTGATCTAAACGAGACTTTTAGAGCCCCGGTGGGACCTGTCAGGCCTCTAGCGTGATTTTCAGGGGCCCGGGTGATAATTCTTAGAACCCCAGTCTCAGCGTGATTTTCAGGAGGCCCCGCCCCGACCGTTTGTGGCCCCCGTCGTGACTTTCTTGAACCCCGGCACGACTGTTTTTGCGGCCCCAACGTGATTTTCAGGGGCCCAGGTGCAAACTTTTGAGGCCCCAGCGTCATTATCGGGGGGCCCTGCGCTACTTTTGGGGGCCCCCAATGTCATTTTTCTGAGCCCCGGTGCGATTTTTGGTTGACCGAGTGCAATTTTTAGGGAGCATGGCGCATTTTATTCCTGAGCTCGGCGGATTCTTGGGGGCCCCACAACCTATCAGGAGGGGGGGGGGGAGGAAACTGCCCACAATGCCCCCCTCCCCCATTCGGTATGTCACTGTGCCATGCAATGATGCAACATAAGAATCCGAGGAATAGTTCATCTGTTTCATCACTCACATGTGATTTCAACTCCCCAGTTATCCAGACAGTTTGAGGAAAGTCAAACATCTGCTACATGGATCAGCAAGGATGGATTGTAAGGCAACATGGATACCATGGAATTCAAGTCACAGTAGTTATGCTGCAATACATTTATTTATTTATTTATTTATTTCACAATACATGCCCTCCACGTATAGTGGCTATTATGGACAGTCTGGGTATAACTCACAGATAATTACAAAGAAAGGATAGATTTGTGGTCAATAGTGGGAACAGATGCGCAACAAACATTCATACACCAACATAATACAATACCCATATCACTATATGCACTACACACACCGTGCTTGCAACACGAGCTGTAAACGAGTAGTTTATGGAAGTGATATGAAAGCGATGGCCTAAATGTGAGTGCTTGGTGTACACAAATCTGTTTTGCAAGTTTTTGTTTTGTGTGACTAGTGTTGCTCGTGGAGATAAGCTAGTGCATGCTTCTTGAAGTTAGACAGCTTCAATGTTTTTGTTTCAGTAGGGAGTTTGTTATAGTGGAAGACAGACGAGTAGAGAAATCTCCTGCGGCCCACCTCTCTGTGTATGGCTGGCAGGTGCAGGTGGTCGTCTGCACGCGTATGACGGTTTCGCAGGGTAGAGTTCGCAGATATTTGACCCGCAATGTGTGTTGGCTCACCCGTCAGAATGATCTTGTGGAGCAAAGTAAGGCTGTGAAATAGATGCAGATCAGCTGCAGTGAGGAGACCCAACTCGTTACGGGCATCAGAAATATGATCAAATTTCCGTAGACCTGACACGACTCTAGTGGCGAAGTTAATGATCTTGTCTAGTCTGTGGATGTTTGCTGCCAACCCGTTCCCATAAACAGATATGCAGTAGCGGATATTGGATATAACTAGGCTATTGACTATAGTGAAGAGGGTACTGGTCGGCAGATGGTGACGCAGATGGCTCAGGGCCAGTAGGAATCCAGTGCACTTGCGAACCACAACAGCTACATGGGAATCCCACGACATGTGGCGATCAAATGTCACCCCAAGGTTCCTACACGAATGACTTTCATCTATCACGGCGTCCCTAAAGCACACTCGTATCGGGGTAATATTGCGAAGATTTTGACGCGATCCGAACGTGAGAAGCTGAGTTTTGGTTGGGTTTACCTTCAAACCGTTTTCCAGGAAGTAGTCGTAAAGTTGGTTCAGACATGTCTCCATCTGATTTATCAGATTTGCGACCGGAGATGAGGACCTGGGTGTCGTCTGCGAACTGAGTGACGTGTGCTACCGGGACGTGCAAACTGAGGTCGTTCGAAAAGATGCAATAGAGGAGTGGACCTAGTGATGAGCCTTGAAAAACACCTATGTTGTTTGGAAGAAAGGAGGAGAGATGCCTGTTTCCGCGTTTATCTGAGATGCTAACAGTCTGCGTGTGACCTCCCAGATAAGCCCTAAGCCAGTCAGTATCGATTCCATGGAGTTTTAGTTTAGTGAGCAGTTTGGTGTGATCTATTACGTCGAAGCATTTACTGAGGTCCAGAATGCAAAGGAGAGCTACTTCCGAACGGTCCATTGCTGCTAGTATTTTGTCCGTGACCGAAATCAGAGCGGTTTCTGTAGAGTGGCGTGGTCTGAAGCCGTGCTGAGTTTGGGCCAGTAGGTGGTTTGCGTTCAGGTAGTGATAGAGTTGCTTCTGCACTACCCTCTCTGTGATTTTGGCGATAACCGGAACCAATGAGATGGGCCTAAAATTAGAGGGATCCGAAGGATCTCCTGATTTGTGAATGGGAGTTACTATTGACTGCTTCCAAGTGGAGGGGATATCAGCTGTAGTCAGGCATGTGTTTATAATGTCCAGCAGCACTTCTCCGATAAAAAGAACAGAAATTTGATGACCTTAATACAGATCCCGTCGGGTCCGCAAGCACTTGTGCTCCTCATATCCATGACAATTGTGGTTAGCTGTTCGATGGATATGGGTGATACTTTATAGGAGCTGGTAGAGACGCGCGACAGCCGGCAACTGGGAGGTGTGTGTTCAGACATGTTTGCCTGGCGTTTGACCTCTGCTGATACCTTAGGTCCGACACTAACAAAGTATTGATTTAGATGCTCAGGTAGGACCTGGGGTTGAACTCTATGAGAGCCTTTTTTGGTGTCGATAATGGGCTTTATAGCACGCCACGCAGCTGATGGGCTTTTCTGTGCTATCTTTCTGCTAATATCGTCCCTACAGTCAGCTCTAATAGCTGAGCGAACTTGTCTGTTAAGTATTTTGTATGTGCTTCTATCTTGCAAGTGCAAAGCTACATTTCGCCGGTGCATGAGCTGTTTGGTAGCTTTGCTGACATATGGTGCTGTTGGGTTCCGAATTTTGATGTTTCTGAGGGGCAGGTGCTCGTCGAGAATAGGTGTCAGCAATTTCAGCAGGGTGTCCCATTTGTCCGTTACTGAGATGCGCCCAGTGACCTGGACCCAGTCGATCTCACCAAGGTCAAGGGTCAGTTCCGAGGTATCTACTCGTCCGTAAGAACGTGACTTTATCACGGTGTTAACTGAGGCAGGCCTGTTTACTTTAATGGAACATATGATAAATTTATGAGGACTGTAGTGGCAGAAACTCACTCTGGTTCTGCCGACGGAGATGGGCGAGTTTGTTAGGATGACATCCAATAAAGAGCCTGTGGCGAATGTAGGGTGCTGCACTGTCACGGTAAGTGAATAGTTGCTGATGAACTCAAGCAGGTGTGTTTTGCTGGGGCTATTAGCCGTGTCGAGAAGGTTACAATTTAGATCACCTGCGAGGTAGAAGGTGCCGGTAAAGTTCAGTGTCGCCAATTGAACCTGTCTTTCAAGCTCAGCGAAGTCATCATTTAAGGCAGGAAGAGTGTTACGAGGAGGCCGATAGATTGCCGCTAGAATGAAATATTTTCCGCTCTTGCCTTTGACTTTGGCCCAGAGTGATTCTAGTTTGGAGCTAGAGTTCGGAGGCGTAGAAATTTTCAAAACGGTAATAGTTAGTGCTGACTTGGCGATAATCGCCACCCCACCGTAACCACTAGAGTCGGGCCGGTCCGCGCGTTTCACTTGGTAACCGGGGAAGTTAATGAGACGCGTGGGGGTGCTAGGTCGCAGCCAGGTCTCAGTCACCACAGCTAGGTCTAGAGAGTAAGTATGAAGGTCGTTGTGTAGTTCAAGTAGCTTAGGTTTGATAGATTGTGCATTGATGAGTCCCAGGTGGAGCTGTCCTTTGTGCTGTTGAGCTGTCGCATGGCTTGCTCCGCCCCGCGATCCGCGTCTTCTGCCGCCCCTGGCGCCGCGCCTGCCCCGGCGTGTTTTCATGGGCGTTGTTTGTATAGCGGCGACGCTCCCCTCGGTCGGGTTGGCCGAGGGGAGCCCCAACTGGTGACTTGTGGAGTCGGTGAAGGCTGCGGCGGTGATGACGTCACGGACGGGACGGCAGCGTGCCCGTGGCGAGCCCGGGGCACCGGGGGACGTGAAGGCGGTTAAAATTTGAACGAGGGCGATGGATAGCAACAGCCTGATGATGTCCGTGTGCATGATGAAAACTGGTAGAGCTGTAGATAGACGATGAAGAGCACTATTGCTAGAGGCACAGGAATTCCGAGCGGCACCAAGGCGTCAGTCCGTCAGCCTTCTCCGCTGCAGTGTCGGAAAGAAGACTAACCACGGGCAGTAGCTGATGATTTAAGCAAGGAAAGTCAATATAGAGAAAGGCGCTGTCACTTCTCCACTCACTCAGTTTTTCAGGCGTCCAATCGCTGTGCAATCATTGTCCAATCACTGCACAATTTCCGTCAGGAATGACCAGAATAATTTTCACCAAGGAGTTCAGCCACTTCGCGCACGTGTAGCGTATAGGTACCCCGGTTTTGGTTTGCCGATATCTCACTTCTTCTTTTTTTCTGGTACACTTCACTCTTTCTGCTTCACTACTCACTCACTCTCTCTCTGATGAGGTTCACACACCCTATATACAAAGGCACAAAGAGGGCGAGGGAAAGGCTGGACGAGCGACCGAGACGCGTCTGCTCGCGGCGCCGCGCTCAGGCCAACTACATACCTTCTTCAACAGACTGCTTTGGAGATGGATGAGCTCCTGAAGTTTGGTCAGGGTTGGAGTTGGAGATGGATGGAGCAACACTGTGAAGGACATAACATATGGTTCAAGAGACTTCTGTTTCCATTAACAATACTGGGGATGAAGTAACATTTGCATTGACTTCTATGGTTTTCATTGGCTTCATTGATTTCTATGGTGTCCTGAGTAAGTAGGACAATCGAGATGGCTTTCTGTTATATGCATTGTAGAAGCAATGTTATGATGTAGCTTTTATACCCCAGTGAGAATGGTATGGATTCACTCATAAGTGAATTTGCAAACATACTGATATATCAGTTAACCACAATGCAGGGAGCTATGTGATCAACATGGTCGATGTGCCCTAAAGCCCAAATAACTAAGTAACAATGCAGGGAATCTGCTGCATAACAGTTTGCCCATAAATTAGCCATGATATATGGCATCATACTTCCCATGCTATTTAGAATAGTGAGCTATATTTTGTGTACAAACATCAGTACATTAGAAATGTTAATTAAACGTTACACACATCAGTTCCTTACAAGTGTCAGCAATACATTTCCTTCATGTGCTTTAAACATGATTCAAGAAAGCACTGTCGTCGATTTTAAACTTGCAAAAAGAGTGGGTCGCCTGGTGTTTTGAGTGCTATTTGAGTGAATTTGCTGTCTTGTTTAGTGAACTGACCACTTATTGAGATATAAGTACTATAACTTTGCCTGCTTCTGTCATGAAACATTTTTCATGTTCCAATACATCAGAAATCATCAGAATAACTTCTTGTCCACAAACCGGTGTATGCATTTCTATGAATTTTTCATATTTATTAACACTAATGATGTAGATCTAATTTGCAAATTTATTACGGAAAATATCATCAGCACAGGATTCCATTCCTGAAACTATAGTACTTTCAACATGTTATTGTTCTTTTACATTTCAACATGTTAAGTTGGGTTACATTTTTTATTGTAAAAAAAATACATTGCTTGAAATTTTTACAACTTTATCTTTTGGTTTTGTTTTTCTTCAAAGGAAGGTTAGGCTAGGTTAGGCTAGGTTAGGTTAGGTTATGTTGCATTTTTTTTTATTTAAAAAAAATTGCTTATCCTATGTCACCTAATTCAAAGCCTTTTTTGGTGTTATTTTGCTCACAACCTGAAATGTAGACATTTGTATAGAAAATGAGTGGTGCCATCATCTGAGTCACATTCAAAAGCATTGCATTTAAATGATACATTCCACGAATTCATAAAACACCTTAAAACACAAATTTACCAAAATGAGCAGTAACATCATGTTCATCACCTTCCTAAACATTGCATTAAAAAAAAATTCAAGAAATCAGAAATTACCTTAAGCTGTAAATTTACCAAAAGGTGTGCCAACCCCTGAACGGAAATGCAACACTAGGTGCCCCAATCCTGGGCAGAAAAAGCACTAAGAGCAGTGGAGTGAAAATATTAATAAAAGTAAACTAAAAACAGCTCTTCTTGAAGACAAGCGTGGTAGTTATGTGATATTAACATGGAAACCCCGAGCACAACTCAGAAAAAGGCATGGAATGGACTTGTTCAAGCTTACCTGCCAACTTCTTTAATTACTGTTCCTTTGGGAATTAAATATCAGCAAGCTATTTAGTCACTATTTAAAATCACACCAATCTGCAGATACATCAGAATGTGCGAAGTACAAAAACGAATCAGTACGACGTCACATGAGATTGGCCCCCGGATTAAACACTGCGCGCAATTGCACCACAAATGTCTCACCTCCGTCACATTTGTCGATCGTAACCTCAAATTTAGACTTTAGGTGCTGGAATTTCTGTAACTGGAATTTTTTATTCCGATGTTACGATTTTGGATGTTCTGAGGAACGCCCATCACGATTTGTGGCATTTAATGCGCGTCTATCAAGTCTCTCCAGACACATTTGGTGATGGGTTTTGACCTTATATAACTTACAAGCAGGTGTTTGTCACTTCTGCAACCGCCATAGGGCCATATTTCTGAGCTGTGACGTCACGAGTGCGATTGACAGGCTGCGCCGAATTTCTGCACCGAATTTGGAATATGCCCGATTTCTGCTCGGATGCGTCGGTAAATAAGCCTCGGTAAAGCGACGATAAACTATGTACCGCCTTGCCAAGGATTAAGGTTGCAGTTAGCGTGTTCAATATGTTTGATGGCACGCAGTAATGTTCCTACTAATTTAAAAATGCAAAATAATGCGGTTGAAAAAGCAGGATTCTTGGAGAGCTTCGAACCCGCCAACTCTGGATCTCGAGTTTGAGTTCATACCTCTGCGCCACACGGCTGGGCGTAATTGCCCCGAAGTTTGGGATGGGCAGTGTGCAAGAAAAAATACTTTGACGCTATATACCGAGATAGTTTCGATTGCTAGAGCAAAAGTGGTAGATAGATTGGTGAAAGAAAGCGAAGCGATCCTTTTGCGGTGCCAGAATCATGTGAAATGGCGCAATATAATCCGATATATGTTTTTTCGTAAATCGCAGCAGCTCCCTGTACAGCATAGGAATCGGGCTATATCGAACTGGTTACGTCACGATCAATCAGTCCGAAGCGTTCAAATCATCTATTAACTGTATCTGATTTTTTTAAATAATAAATTTAATCCGAGTTCTTGTTGGGGTGGCTTTATGAACCAGGGTCCTGTCCTATTGCTAAGCAGAGCTTGTTGCGTGAACCCTGGCCCCACCACCCGATCCAGTAATTCAAGTTCAACGGCAGAATTTTGACCGAAAGTTTAACGTGCCGTCAATGCACCGACACGGCCGCCCGGTAGCTCGTCCCCGGCCTTATCGGGCCAGCTGCCAACTGACCCTCCCAGCCGGGGGCTAAATGCGAGCGCGCGAAGCGGCTCGAACCCTGCGTTGCCAGGACAGGGGAGACCAGAGCAGGCCAGCGCTCTAACCAACTGAGCTACCGGAGCGGCCAAATGGCGGAATGGCTAAATGGCGGATTCAATGGCCTTACTTACAAGGTTCGTTTAGAAAGTCTTGTAAGCTACGGCCTAGTACCTACCTATTGCTTTCTTCAAGAATGGTAATTATAATACAGTGTGAATGCAGCTTCTTGCTGACTTTTTTCTTTCATGGTATCATAAGCTAGCAGATATTACATGTTGATGTGGCTCTTGGTGCAGGTCGAGACTGGGATGCTGCGTGTCAATAATGAATATATGCACATTGTCATTAGGATATAGGTGGTACCTAGGTAAATATCAAGCTTATAGTACGATGGATTGACTGCTGAAGACAAATATAGTTTGCATATCCACAATTTCAATGAAAACTGATTGTTGTTGACTGGACTGGATTGTGTGCAAGTTTGACGATTACTGGAAATTGAGGGGGATGAATACAGTTCAAGCTCTTTTCTTCTTTTTTCCTTTAACTTTCTTCTCAGCATAAAAATAGCATAGGCTATTTGGGGGGGGCAAATCAACATTGAGGGGGCCAAGATCAACATTGGTGGGGCCATGGACCCCAAAAAAGGATACAAATCGACGCCCCTGCTTTGAATAAAAATATTAGAAACAAAAATTAAGCAATATATATTCTGAAAATTTTATAAATTGAACAACCGAACCCAACCTAACCGAACCTAATGTCAGCTGCTTTTGAAGGAAAATTTACGATTTTTTAAAATGTAAATTTATGAATTTGTTTTCCAACTTATACAACTAAACTAGCCTAACCTAGCCAAACCGGTATTATTGTGCTTTAAGGTGGTTACAAGACAAGTTTTTACACACATTTGCCTCCATATAGCAAACAAACGGGTTAGGTTTGGTTAAATTAGGTTAGTTTAGGCTTTTCAAATTGGAAAACTTTTCAAAAGTTCCAAAAATGTCTCCCCCACAAATTGCGAATTATTTGGCAACTTTGCAGTTTAAGGTGTTCTTTTTTTCCTCTTTTTGAACAATTTTTCTACACAATACCATGTTTATGAAGGTGACTAAGATGATTGGACCCCCTTATTTTCTGTGCAAATGCTTATTTTTCAGGTTGTGAGCAAAATAATGCCAAAAAGGGCTTTGAGTTCGGTAACATAGCATAAACATGAATGTTTTTTTTTTAATGCAACAAAACCTAACCTAACCTAGCCTAACTTATCTTTTGAGAACACAAAATTAAAAAAATTCAAATGTCAATTAACTTATTCATGTTAACGTTAACTACGAGCTTCAACGAAAAGTGATCGCAATCTCAATTAACTTATTTTCTGAAAATTATCCATCTTAAAAAAGAAACCTAACCGAGCCTAGCCTAACCTAAGCTGCTTTTGAAGAAAAACAAAATTTGTGTGAACATGTTTGTAATTTTTGGGGGAAACTTTTCGGTGTTATTGTGCTTTAAGGTGGGAACAAGAAAAGTTGTATAGGAGCTGTATGACCAACGCAGTCAATGCGGCCGTAAACCAAAATAACCAACCAACCAACCAAGAAAAGTTTTTACACACATTTGTCACCATAAAGCAAACAAATGGGTTAGGTGTGGTTAGGGTAGGTTGGTTTAGGCTTCTTAAGTTGAAAAATTTGTCAATTTTTTTTCTTCAAATTAAAATACAATGAATTTGCACCGAAAATAAGTGGTCCCATCATCTTAGTCACCGTCATGAACATGGTATTCTGAAGAAAAATTCAAACAACAAAAGAAAATCACCTTAAACTGCAAATTTACGAATCATTTTTTATTCAACAGCAACTTATGATAGGTTAGGTTTGGCTGTGTTAGGTTCTTTAAACTTTGAAAATTGAAAGTTGTAAAATGCTTTAACTGTCTCATGCGCAGTGAAATTGAAACACGCCTGATTCTACCAATTTCTTCAATGTAAGAGAAAAAAGAACTATGACGTCACGAAAGCTTGAAGGCGAACTTTGGTGTACCTTCTAAGGTAATAGTGGGTGGCACATTTAATGCGGGCTGCCAGATACTGGTCTTATATGACTCTATAGGGTTTGTTTAGGAAGTTATGTGTGGCCATAGATTAATACCTATTGTTTTTCAGGAAGATCAATTATAATGAAGTGCCTATATGGCATCTTGCTGACTTTTCTCTCATGTTTTCATAGGTTGGCAGATTGGCTCACACTTTGATTTTGTTGGTTCAGTTTGAGATTGGGTTGCCCCATAATTGGGCATGTAGGTAGGTACCTTGGTAAATATCAAGCTGATGGTGTGATGGGTAGGTTGCTAAATATAATTATAGTTTGTATATCCACAATCTCAATGATAACCATAATTTGCATGCAAGTTTGACAATGACTGGAAATTGAGAATGGAATTAATCATGTTGAAGCTCCATATGCATGTGGTTTTGCCATTGGTGGTGTATACAAACATCAGTATGACCATGCAATTGTCGTTTAGTTACTTAGCAGATTTTCTTTCAGACAATCTGGTTTAAAATGCATCAGCATCGCTAATCTCAACATTTTATGATGTAAGCTGTGCTTCCATAGTGGAGGGAATTCCAGCTATTTTGTTTGTTTTTGCACACAATTGTACATTTTTCAGCAAAACGTGGAGAGTCAGTCCACTGTCTAATCCAAATCTGTTTCTTTTCAGTACAAAATGTGCTGGTTAACATGAATGTTTCTACTTAGCATGGTGTTTTTCATTTTTTTCCCTTTAACTTTCTTATCAGCATAAAATAGCATAGGTTATTGGGGGAGGGGGCAAATCAACATTGGGGGGGGCAAGATCAACATTGGTGGGGCCATGGCCCCCACAAAAGGATACGAATCGACGCCCCTGGCGGTGACCCTAGTGGAACACCCAACAGCTTTGCTCCTGGCCTTGTGATGCTTGTTTTTGTGTGCAGTGACCCTAAGGGAACATCCAATATCTTGGCTCCGGGAATTCTGATGCTTGTTTTTGTGTGCTGTGACCCTGGGGGAACACCCAACATCTTGGCGCCGGACCTTGTGATGCTCATTTTGTGTGCGGTGGCCCCTGGGGACATCCAACACCTTGGCTTCGGGCCTTGTGATGCTTGTTTTTGTGTGCGGTCACCCTGGGGGAGCACCCAACATCTTGGCGACGCGGTGCGCATTTTCTTCTGTGCCAATTGTCTGCTCGCAGCGGAGACAAGCTCCACCATGCCGCTCGATAGAGTTTGATTTACTGCGAAGCGTGCTGTGCCCATATCCTCCCATGTCCTCCTATTTCCTCCGATTTCCTCCGATTTCCTCCGATTTCCTCCAGTTTCCTCCCATTTCCTCCCACTTCCTCCCATTTCCTCCCATTTTCTCCCATTTGCTCCGATTTGCTCCGATTTGCTCCGATTTCCTCCCGTTTCCTCCCGTTTCCTCCCATTTCCTCCCATTTCCTCCCATTTCCTCCCATTCTCATGAGAAGTGCATCGCTGCTCACCTTCATTCGCTTGCAACAGCTGACCGTTCAGCCCTTCCTTTGAAACGCAGCGCTCTCAATGACGTCATCGGAAAAAATTAGCCCAGAAACGGAGCGTTTGAGGGGAAAGTGAGGCGCACGACTCCTCACCGCCTTGTCGGGCCGTGGACAGTCATCGTCTAATCGGATTTCCATACTACTACACTGGCTCGTAGCGATTGAGTTCACAGTCATCCAGTCTTCAGGTGCGAGAAATCGTGTCGTGCTGAGGTGGATAGGGTTAGATGTGGTGTTGCTAATTATTGTCTGCAGTAAACTGTAGGCACGTGTTACAACCTCAGGTCTATGCTGCTATATCTGTCAGCAACGTATGACCACAACGTCTTTCGTCGACCATAACAATGCCTCCGTTCGTGTGCAAAGCAACGTTTGAAGCGGATCTACCAATTGGCGGACACTTGCGTAACAGGAGGTCCCGGGACAACACAAAAAAGACATCGAATGCCACATGAGGTCCTACGTGTCATAAGTGTCACTAGAAAACGTTTGAGAGGCGACGGAGGCAGTGAGAAGTACTGTTAATCCTAAAACGTCAAAAGCATCTCGTAAAGAGCAATAAGAGGACACTTCTAGCTTTTCCCCTCTGAACGTCATAGGGTTCCTCTCATTGGAGCCCTATGACGTCCGACGCCCGACTGTCATTGGACGCTAGGGAAACCTCAAATGACAAAGGAGGGTTCTCGATGACACAGGATGACACAGGTTCCAATGGCTGGTGAAGGCCCTGAGAGCTGCCGTCACCCAAAGTGTACAATGTTGTGATTTTTTCCTTACTGGAAAGGATTCAAGCATACGTCAAGGAAGCATGAATGTTTGATTGCTCACCTAACAAAACTTCTGTGAGTATTTGTGTTCATCTCATGACCTGAAAAGTAGCTATGCGATTGCTCTTTTACCCAGATTTGTCAGGTGTCTTCCTGGTAACGCGAAGTTGCAGTCAATTTTGATAGACGATTTCGGTAATTTCCACTGAACCCCGGTAATTTTGGCAACGTGTAATTTTTATTTTGAACATATTTTTTAATCTTCAGGATAATCGCAGTAGCTACTCGATTTCAATAGCACAAATGGCATTGTCCATCTTGCAGAATTCTGAATCACATGCAAGCAGGCATCGTTTAAATAACGAAAGCTTTCCTCAAGTCTCCGCGGCTCTTGAAGTCCATTGGCGTTCGTGAATTTCTCTCTCTGCAGTGGCAAAGCTTACTCTCCAGCGACCGGACTTCGCCGCGCAGATAACCCGCCCGAATTGGAGTGTAATGAATACCTCAGCAACTTGTGCAAAACAATGTCATATTCTGGACTGTGTCATGTCCTTGTAGTTCGGATTGGTAGTTCGGATTGGGATTCATCATTTGGTCCGGTATTTCGACATGGGTTGCAGCACGTGCAAAAAGCTGATGACATGCAGGCAAGAAGGAACGCTATGAAATATGATTGAGGTCACGCTCGCGTGACAAGCTTTACCTTGGGCGAATCACATCACACACATCATGCAGCAGCCTATCAGCTTTCGAAACCGCCCAATTATCCAGGTAATGCCCACCAAGTATTCGGCTTACCGATGAGGTCATGTTATTTCAGCCACCAGAGCGCCGTTGCGGCTGGCTGACAAGCTGCCGTTGGCGGTATCTCGTCCGATCGTGTGCCTGCAGAGGGGCAGCTCCAGAGCCCGTTCCGCGCCCTCGCTCGTCTGACGCTCCCAATATGGCGCCTGATGCTGGTGCTAGGATGCGCATAGTGCGTTTTATGTCGGAAACGGTGGGTCCAGTGTACACAATGTCTAGAAAAATACATGGGAGCGAATGGAGGTTTATGGACATTGTGCGCCCTGGACATTTTGTCGTCTAGACATTGTGTCGCATCGTACTGTTTGAATTGTTGGACATTGTCAGCCTTGGACATCGCATCCAAGGAGGACACATTGTGGTACCTCCTCTAGCTTTCCGCAGCACTTCTGCATGCCGCGATATTGCACACTCCATGCGAACTTGAACTGTGTGTTGGGCTACTTTTTAGTGTGCGAGCGTCGTGCGCAAATCTAGAGCCATCAATGCTTCTGCTACGTTACACCGGGAAATGCGCGCGCCATTTCAGGAAGCCAGCGCATTACAGAGCCATTACATTGCACTGCATTTCTAGGTGAATCTTGCACTGCCTCAGAAAGCCAGCACGCCTCTGCTGTGCCGAATGGGACGGTGACCGCTGTTGTGCTGTTTCAGAGAGCCAGCAGGCGTCCGCTGTGTCTGCTGGTCTTCGCTGTGCCGAGTGATGAGGTGGCTGTTGTGCTGTTTCAGAGAGCCAGCAGACTGCTGCTGTCTGCTAGCCATTGCTGTGGCAGCTACATCCTTCGCGTCCGCCCAAAATGCTGGTGAGTGAGCAGAAGGGTGAGCAGAAAATGCCTGGCTGATGTCGGGCGTTGACCGCCAGGCGAGCCGCAGAATCTTTCACTGGCACTCGCGTTCCTCTGTGATTTTTGCAATACTATTGGCCTGTTAATACTATCTAAAATATGCGCATCACGTTTATTGAAGTTAGATTTCTTCGAATATATTCTATGGAAATGCGCGAAAAATAGAGATACATAAAGCACAATCATCCACCACATGCCTACCTTCTTCAAAATCTTCCCCTCAAAACTGTATCAACATTCCCACGGGGTTGTATTTTTCTTTTCCCAGCGTTGAGCACCAATACTGGTATACAAATTCTAGCTGCGCTGCTGTCATACAAGAACTAACGAATCGCTAGCAAGTACGTTCAAGAGACACATCTACTCGAAATAAATATGCTCTATTCAGAAGACAATGCAAGAAATGCGTACTAGAAGTACAACTTCACCGAACGCTGGGGTTGTTTTCGTTTTATCTATATAATTATGCAAATATGTAATAGGGAAGGGGTTCAGGTCTCCACTCACATGAACATGGTGATGGTGTGTGATGAACACCATCGGCTGCTGCAATTTATATATATATATAGATATAGGTGTGTGTGTGTGTGTGTGTGTGTGTGTGTGTGTATGTTTTGTGCATGTGTCTCATTTTATTAATGTTTCTTCCTGGCTGTTGTGGGCGTGTCTCCGACAGTCAGTCAGGCACGCCATTGGCTGACTATGTGTAAACGTCACAAGACGTGCTGATTTCACTGATTGGTCGACGCAGCGGCAGCAGCAGCTGACTGAGCTGAGCAGCATTGTGTAATTCCGCACTTCTGAGTTCAGTTCACTTACGACGTTGTCACGTTACAGACAGTCTTATAGTGTCAGCGACAGCAGCGTACGTTATCGCTTATCGTTATGGAAAGTGAAAAAGTTTCTGTTCCGCTTCAGGATGTTGGGCCTGTTGAGGAGCCTGTAGAGGCTGTGGGTAAGGTGGAGGCCGCTCTGGCTGAGAGCCAGGAGTCTCAGCACCCGTGGCCACACCTGGAGGACTACTTTGTCCTTAACATGCGCCCTAGAGCGCCTCTGAAAATTACGCGCACTGGAGGGGGGGGGGCGGATTCCGCCCCACCCACCCACCCCCTAAGATCTCGGCTCCTATTAACACGCGCCCTGGAGGGCCTCTGAGAATTACGCGCACTGGAGGGGGGCGGATTGCGCCCCCCTAAGATCTCGGCTCCTAGTAAAGCTGGAAGGAACGAAATTCGCAGGGTGGATGGGCACGGTAGTGAACTCTATTGTGTACAATTTTCGTGACCTTAGGTCAATATCTTCAAGGTAAAATGAGGTCACATATGAAAAAAATCCGTATTGTTTTGCGTGGCTTGGCTTGTCATTGTTATGGATCGCTGTGATTGTGTTTAAATGCTCCAAAATGGGCATCAATGATGTTTTGGACATTACTAATGATGCAATACAAATGCTAGACCCGGTATTTGACCTCAGGTCACCTATATAGCAGCACTTTATCAGGTCAGTTACCTGTTCCAGTTACCGGAACCGGGCCGCCCGCCCGACTGCTCCGTCGTGCAGCTCAGCGCAATCGGCTTTGCGAAGAAAGGAGTGAAGTACATGAATAAAGTATGGAAACGCTTAGGTACACAATGACAAACAGTAGTTTTCAGGATGTGTAGGGAGTAACATGCAAAGCGACATCAATCGCAGGACAGTCATTTGCATTTATGACAACATTCCAGTTGACCAAGTTTGGTTCCATCAACCTGGCATGAACTGGACCTGATTTGACCTCGGTGACCTAACATGACCTTGAAACTATATAGCATAACAATATACATCAAACAAGTCGCTAGTGTTGCCAAGAACACTTCCCTTTTGCCAATATACGGGAAGCGCATCAGTGCTGATTTTTGTGGTCTGGCACTACGAAATCTTTTGACTTTAACAACCCCTAACTCGCAAAATTTTTGACCAAATTCCGTTTTTCTGCTTTAAAAGACGCGGCGTACATTCCTAAGCAGGTACGCAAAAAATAGCGTATATATACCGGTAAAATCTGGAGTTATGTATGAAAAACCGGAGGGGTGGGTGGATTTCGCCGCCCTCCCCCACTCCAGTGCGCGTGTTAAGGCAAGGAATAAGAGGAATGCCAACCTCTTGTACTTCCGGTGTATCATGTGCCAGCCCAGGAAGACCAACACCAAGTGACAGGCGGCGAGCCTCTACAACTTAAAGTCGCATGTCGAGAGGAAACACTCAGCATATGCCATCCAGTTTGAGGAGAGGATCCAGGCCGGCTCTTCCCGTGGGAAACACAGGCAATCTTCTGGTAGCAGTAGCAGGAGCAGCAGCCAGTCGTCGCAGCCATCTGCAAAGAAAACACGCCGCCAGCCCACCATTGGCGAGGAGTTTGGCCAATCAGCTGCTGGCACTGGCGTCCGTCAGTCTGTGGTGAACACAAGGATTGTGGACCTGTTCGTCTGCAACATGCTACCGCTGCATGTAGTGGAGTTCCCCACCTTTGTCAGCGTGATCAAGACGCTGAACCCCAGTAAGACGTCGATGTCCCGCCGCACCCTGGGCAGGAGGATCTTAACCAGCCATAAACAGCTGGAGGAGTATCTTTTAAGTTATTTATAACTTATACAAATTTATTAAATTATTATTATGACATCTTATTCTTCTTTTTTTTTTCTTCATATTTTCACCTTTTTCGTTGGAGGCTTGCAAGTTATGATACGCTTAGAAGTACAGTCCCTTTCCATTGGCCCACAAAATTACTAAAATTTACCTTTTTATCTTAATTTTTCTCATTTTGGTGCAACCTTGTCTCATTAAAACCTTTATAAATACAATTTCGTTATATTTATGTTGACTTTCATACCTTTTTTAATCCTAACCATATATAAAGGTATAAGGTATTACAATTGTAATCCCAAAATCGATTTGTAATGATTTTGGTCGTTCTATCGGTGTTCATGATACGGTATTGATACCTTAACATTATTACTAATTGTTGTAATGTTATTTAGTACTACATTTATATTTTCAATTATTAAAATTAATCAATAGACATAGCCATTACTCATGCACTCAATATATGTTTAACTTTACAACTTTTATATGTATGTAACCTATGTCTCTTTACAGTTTAACATTTTTAATTACAGATTGCTCAAGGATGTCCCCTGGGTGGCGACCACCGCGGACTGCTGGTCGGCCCACAACAGGTCCTACCTGCGGATGACGGCACACTGGCTGCTCGCACAAGACCCGCACAAGACAGCACGCCGTCCTGGCCTGCTCTCGGCTCAGAGGGCATCACACCTTTGATGTTCTCGCCGAGGCCATGGTGAACATCCATTACAAGTTCCACCTGCAGGACAAGGTGACCAGGACCACGACGGATAATGCCAGCAACTTCGTCAAGGTGTTTGTGCAGTTTGGCACAGAAGCTGAACTCTTGCCAGACATTCCTGAGCCTGCTGCCGATCGGGACGCGGAGGGCGTCGAGGATGTGGACCTTGACGTGGATCCCGAGGCTGGGGATGTAGACGAAGTTGAATACATCTCTGTTGATGCCGCCCTTGGCGAATCCAGTGGCCTGGGCCTCAACCTGCCAGTGCACATGAGGTGCGCAGCCTACACCTTCAACTTGGTAGCCAGCGTGGATGCCCACAGGGCTCTTGACAGCGCTTCGTTCAAGTCGGCCTACAGGAAGGCCATGTCCAAGGCACAAGCGCTGTGGAACCTGCAGAGCCGTTGCACGGTGGCGGCAGACAGCATTCTGGACGAGTTGAAGAGGAGACTGGTGAGGAGCGCTTGTGGGAGGAGCGCTTGTGCCCAACAGTACCAGATGGAACTCTACCTATGACTCTGTTTTGTCCTCAACAACCTGCTGGAGAATAAATGACGCAGCTGAAGCAGCAGACCTTCACTGATTCTGGGATCGGTTTCCTGACGGAGTATGCCCAGGTGATATCCAATGTTGCCAAGGTCTTGGATAATATTCAGGGGGAGGACCAGGCCTATCTCTGGAGCCTTCTGCCAACTGTAGCGGCTACCGTCATGAAGTTGAAGGAGGCCAAGTCCAAAGGCCTCCTGTACTGCAGTCCTCTGGTAGACGCGATACTGGCAGGCATCACAAAAAGGTTTGGGCTCCTCTTAGAAAACCAGGAGTGCCAGCTGGCCGCTGCCTTCCACACCAAGTTTCCGCCTGTTTTGGCTGGAGCAGCATAGTAACAGCCAGCTTAGCAGGGTAAAGAATGCCATGGAGACCGTCGTGGAGAAAGCCCCGATGGAGACCAGTGAGGAGGGCAGAAGCACCACCAGCAATGGGGATGACGAGGAAGATGACTTCTTCAGCAGCATCACTCAGTCCCGGGAGAGCAGGAGCCACATTTCACGGAGGTCCAAGGCACAGAACTTGGTGAAGACCTGGCTGGAGGCCGGCTCGAAGGAGGTCCTGACTGAAGTCGCCTTCTTGGGTGAGCAGGTCTTGATCGACCTGTACGACAAGTCTAACACCGCCATACCATCCAGTGCTGCAGTTGAGCGCCTATTATATATGGGCAAAGATGTATTGAGGGCCAATAGAGCACCATGTCAGATGGCAACTTTGAGAGGCTGATGTTTATGAAGGGCAACCAGCGTCACGTCGAGGCGATGGAGAAGGCCCAGCCAGAGTGAATGCTATTTTTTGTATATTAAACTATTAAAGTTTATTACTTTTTTACAGTAAATAAAGTCAGTGTATGTTGAAAGAATGTGGTTGTAAACTGATGTATAATTTAATTTCAATAAATCATTCCTGAATTGAATTATTTATGTTTTTAAGGGTTGTAGAGTCAAAGAACCAAACCGAAGCTAAATTCATATAATACAAGTTAGCGGTTAGCGGTTACCGTTAGCTTCTGTTACATTTTTTTGTTTGCGGTTTAGCGTAAGCGAAGTCAACTTTTAGTTATCGGATTAGCAGTTAGCGAAGCTAACTTTTCGGTTAGCTGTGCCCACCACTGCCAAATACTAACAGAAAATACAAATCCACCTCTTCACGTCCTCATTTCCGGTCACACTGCATATATCTCCATAAACAACTTTAGGAACATATCTACTAGACTTCTAGAGAAATTTAGTAAATATTTCTACTAAAATCATTTACCTTCTTAGTAAATATACCTACTAAACTTTCTCGAGGATGTGTTGGTATTTCGAGTGTTTCGTAATAAAAGAGGACGAGCAACAAAACGCGAGTTGAACAAAAAGAATTGTAGGGGAGCGGCTGGCTCATACGTACTTTGCGGAGACGCTAGAGGAGCGTGTTTCTTGTGCCTTTATTTATCCGTTTGCTTCCGGCACATAGCATTCCAATTTGACATATTCCTTGAGTGTCGTGAAGAGCTTAGACATCTGCTACTCGTGTACAGACATTGGCACAGCGGCTCTGCACAGCATCTGCTCCCATATTTTGTTTTTGGGTGACTTCTACATCTTTCAAGATGATGGCCCTTGTGAATAGATTCTTGGACTGGATCAAAGGTCTGTTTTGGAAAGAAGAAATGGAACTTACTCTGGTTGGGCTACAGTACTCTGGAAAAACCACCTTTGTGAATGTCATAGCAGTAAGTATGACTGGTAGTTGTCTGAGAATGGCTATAGATCCATTGCATGATTAGGCTACGTGAGCCAACTGCTCAACATGTTTGTGGTTTGATGAAGGTGAGGTGGTACAAATGTTATAATTTCTTTGAAAGGTTTCTTTAGGAGGCTCAGAGTTTGCAGGTATTATTGCAGTTGAAGGTAACTGAGACAAGTTTTATACCTACATGTTTTACCTCCGTGAGGAAAGCAAAGGGGTTTGGTTTGGTTATGCTAGGTTAGGTTTGGTTAGGCTTTTGTTGTAAGTTGGAACACATTTTTGAAAAGATTGGATAATTTTTGCAACAAACATTTCATGTTTTTCTTCTTCAAAAACAGGCTAGGATAGCCTCAGTTTTAATCTTTTTAAGTTATAATTTAAAAAACATTTCCTTGAAAAATTGTCAGTTTTAAAAAGGATAAATTGGCAGTTGACTAATATTTGATTTCTTAGAATTTCATTCTCCAATTCAATGCTGAGGAATGTTCGTACACTGGCGTAACAATTGCACGATGGGTCTGTACTACCAATCGTAACAACAGCATGCACGGTCTGTACCAGCGCACATAGCGAGCGTATGTATGAACAGTACCTACCGTTTGACAGTGGAACGTGCATACTTTCTGTATGTACAGGCAGTGCCAGCTGTGGTGGAATGGATGCTGATTGTGACCTCATTTGACTCTGAAGACATTGACCTGGGGTCATGAAATGTATACTGCAGCAAGTTCACTACAGTTGTAATCCTCCAAATTGTGTGCTAGTTTCAGATCTTATGTGGCCGAACCCCCCCCCAGTGAACATTATGTGAGAGGCATGTTGACCAGGGATCTTTTGCACTTCCTATGGTAGCATTGCTTGCACTCAAAATGTAACGGAATGTGGTGCATACCGAACCGGGCTGTTGAATTATACAATTAGAACTGGATATGGATGCAATGTTTCATGGGGTCACAAACCCTTGCTGTGAGGTAGGTGTATGACCACTGGTTTGAAGATACCAAAAATTGAATGCCTGCAGAAAGTGAGAGGTCTTACAGTAGGGCAGTGTGAAGCTGTCATGGAACCATGTCAGTGGCTCCAGTTCATCAGAATCACTGTCAATTGTTTCTGGGACAAGGGTGGATACAATGGGCAATGGAGGCATGTGTCCCCAGTGTCCCCTCAGGTTTTCAGCCAGAGTTGTGCATTGAAAGAAGTCTGACCTTCAGTGTGCCCAAATACCCCCTCAAATTTTTCAGCCAGAAGTACCCTTCCAGAGACAAAGTTCCACAAGGACAATTCCAAATGGTCCAATGGGACATTCTTTGCATGAGTAGGCTTTGAGTATTCCCCCTACTTACTTTCATGGACAAATATTACATCAAGCAACTCATGATAGTGTAAAGTAATCTAAAGTGCAACATTAACCAACAGCCCTGACCGCTAAGGACTGTGTGATCGGGTTAAAAGTGTATCAGTGCCGATATTTGAACTGCCACCATCCGTATGGAAAGCCGAAGCATTAACCATCTGCACCAATCGTTGACATGGTGTGGCCTGAATACGTGATATAGAGCATACTGACTGAGGAGATGTTTAATTCCTCTACAATCTCAGATTAAGTTTTGCATGTTCTTTACACACCACCATGTTCTTCTCATGATGTGACCACTCATTTCTTCTGCAAATGCATGCTTTTCAGTTGGGAGGCAAAATATCACCTAAAAATTGGCTTGCAGGTGGGTAATATCAATATAGCATGAAAAGTAATGTTCAAAGTAAAGAATGGAATTTTAACATAAGCTAACTTAGCCTTACCATCCATGCAAGAAAAAAACTTCATTTTTAACTATGGAAAATTTCTGCAGATTTTCTTCCCATTTTTTTCAACTTAAAAGTCTAACCCAATCTAGCCTGAACTGGTTTGAAGAAAAATAAACACATTAAAAAGTCTTCTGGAAAGATTTTCCATCTTACAACAAAAACCTAACCTAACCTAACTAACCAATCCTAACTAACACCTTTGCATGCTTCTTGGAGGTAAAATGTGTGTAAAACTTCTCTTGTGGTTACCTTAAACTGTAATAATACCAAAACAAGAACTTGTTTTCTTCCATGGAAGGTTAGGTTAGATAATGTTTCACTTTTTCTTTATTTTGAATGCCACTATATATGCTATTTACCCAGCTCTGAGCCCATTTTTTGGTGTAATCTTGCCTTTCAATTGAAAAACATGCATTTGCAGAGGAAGTGAGGGTCACATCATGTTATCACATTCATAAACATTGCATTGGAAAATAAATTTCTGATAGATACAAAATTGCCAACTGCAAATTTACCAGATTGTGACCCTGAATTCCCTTCCCTCCTCCCTGAAAACCTTCCTACCCTATGATCTTTAGAACAGCTAGGCAATAAGACTTCAATACCTCACCATGGTTACAGATGAGATCAATCATAGTGTTCAGATGTTATAAGAGCTGCATGGGCCCATCTGGGTTAAGTCTGTAAAAGGAAGATACTATTAGCCTGAACAAAAAGATCCTCAACAATCCAACCCAGACTGCAAAGTATGGCACTTTTGATAAGATCTCATCTGTGCAGGACAGAAAGTCAGCAGTGTTATGGCTGATAATGCATGGACAATTCACACACAACCTAAATTTGCATCAAGAAAAAGTCACAACAGTTGGGGGAAAAAATGCCAAAATGACCAGAGTACACTATGTTTCTCTCAGTTGATAGTTGCCAATGTGTTTACTGCATAAAAATCCCTGTTATCAAATTCATTTTAGTTAAAAAAAAATTGAGGCCTCTTCACTCTCTTGCTTCATGTTTTTTTTAAAGCATGTATTTCATCTATCTTATGCATATTTTTTACCTCCTGGTGAGCTTCAGTGCATTTTTTTTTCTGTGGGCAGTGCACCGTGTCGAGCTGTTTGCCATGCTTTGCAGCCTGGACCCCAACCAATACCAAATCATAGATTCCAAAGAAACTATCCACCAACAGCATACACACCTACCAATACCCATGTGGTTCAAAATAGCAGGGTGGGAAGTGTGGGAGTTGTTAGCAAGTTGTTTGCCATGCTTTGCAGCCTGAACCCCAGCCAATACCAAACCATAGATTCCAAAGAAACTATCCACCAACACCATACACACCTACCAATACCTATCTACCTACCTGTCCATCCATATTCACTCAATCCCACCTGACACATTTGTGGATTGAGTGTGCCACCAGTAATTTTCCAACTCCATCCATGCCTGCTTAGGGGCCTGTACTGAGTACACTCACTAGCATAAATCTCAACCCATCCAACACTAATTCTAACTGAAAAGCAATAATCTCAAACTTCAAGAAATGTCTGCTATATGGTGGTGTTCAACAACCAAATATAATGGTGCAACCTACTGTGTTTAGCAACCATATATGTGGTCACTCACTTGTTGTAAACACTGTGTGCTTGATGCTTCTTTTCACTGACACTGCACCCTCAAGAAAGTTGTTGATCAGTTGGATATCTTATTTTGCTAATATCCTATTTTGTTGAAGATTGGCTGGGGTAGAATTTAAATTTGAGTGCAGAGATTCTGATATCTGTGTTTCTCATATTTCTCCAGTTGGAATGCTCTACATTGGATATTCACATCCTGGCTGTCTGGATGAGCAGCATAATTAATTGAGGTGCTGCTCTTCTGTACCTGTGGTGGGGTTTCATATCCAAGCATGAGCAACTTTTAGCCTGATCTTACAGTGGACAGTTACTGATGGCCAGAGCTGTTGGTTCCTGCTGTGCTCGATCACTAGGTTATTGTAAACTGTCATAAGTTGCCTGATGTACTAATATTTTTGTATGGAAGTGATGAGGAAAATACTCAAGGCCTAACCATGCAAACTATTCATCTTCATATCGGGAGCCAAGAGGGAAGATGCATGGGTGGCAGGCATAATCTTCATTTTCACTAAGTTTTGAGGAACATGCCCCTTGTTCCCAACTGTTTTACACTCATTATTATGGATAAGCTATCAGAGGACAATTTAAATGTTGTTTGTGTATGCATGCAGTTTGTGAACAAACAGTGTGATGGAAATCACAAACTGTTAAATCACATTTCACAAAGTTCTTGGTTTGTAACCACAAATAGTGGAATCCAGGCAAGATTATGTGATTTCTTCACAAATGATGGGATTTTGCGATGCCTTTCAGCTAGAAAACATGCATATTCAAGAATAATATGTATCTCCAATGGTGATTCAGTGATGAAATATTGTAAAATAAATAATATGAGTAATTAAAATGCATGGGATTTCATGATGTAAAATATTATTTCTTTTTAAACCATATGTTTTTCAATTCCATAAACCCTGCATGAGAAAGTCAGCTGCACCCAGGATGTAAACAAACCAACCTGCATTCCATCACAGCTGCCACACCATTAAAATATTGACATTAACGGTGCAAGCATGATGGCCAACATTGAGAACAGGCTTCAACTGTTGAAATTCATAAAATAGAATAAGCATGTAAGTACCATATCTGAAATCATAGTCACATCAATTCATCCATTTTTCCTGATTGACGCTACTCCCCATCAAAATTAACACAACCTAGAATGTGTGTTATCACAAGTGGTGCATTGACCAACATTGTTGACAATGAAAAACCTTTGTTAAATACAGACGATGTAATGGGACACATTTTTCCAGTTTGTGATTAACAAACAATGCACTTTGGATTGTGTAGTTTTGTTAACTCATGATGTCAGTGAAGTTCATAAACTTAAGTTCATAAAGTGTTAATGCTTAATAAGGGCCACAGGGGCTCATCTGGGTTAAGCCTGTCTAGAAAATATACTAGTTAAGTACATGCTCACACCCCAATCAATCCCATTATTTCAAGTTCCAAGGGAACTATATATGCCAGCCTCTCTAGCACCATCCACCTGATATTGCATAACACACTCCTCAACAATTCCAAACTCCTCCAATCATGCCCCATTGTGCTACCATAGTCATCTCATTAGTATCACATCCTGAAGGAAGGTGCTGAATCCACTGCTAGGTACACCCTATATAGTATAATATACTAGTAGTATAATGTACCCTGCATAGCTAGTATAATACTCAATTTATTAGCATGATCAAAAACACAATGGTCTAAGTTTCAACAATAACACAGGGACCAACATCCCCCACACTCATCAATGTCTTTCTACCTTACCTATCCAGCCCTATTCACTTGATCTCATGTAACAAATGTGACCTGAGTGCCCTACCAATAATTGTAAGACTCCATCCATGCCTGTGTAAAGGGGCCCATATAGTGCAGACTCACTTAGCATAGATATCACTCCATCCACTACCCCTTAGAACTCAGACAAGATTTTGCAACCTAAAATAGTTGTCCACCCTATTTTTGAATACATTCACTGAGGAACTCCCATATCAGCAGGCAGGCTATTCCACTGATCAACAATCCTTGGACTAAAGACCTGTTGGCGCTTAGCTGTCCTACACCTTGATTTGTCTAACCTGAATTGATGACCCATATGTGATAGTCTAAATAGAATGGCATCATTCAGATTGACCTGATCTAACCCTTTAATAATTTTATACATTTCAATCATATCACCCCTTAATCTCCTATACTTGAGTGAGTACATATCTAATGTCATAAGTCTTTCCCCATATTCTAAGTTTCCTTGTCCACTGATGAATAGTGGCTTTGCACTGCACTCTTTCTAGCATATCTATATCTGTTTCTAAGTAGGGGCTCCATTCCTGTACATAATATTCTAAGTGGGGTTGCACATAGGTCAAGTACAGCATTTTCATCACTTCTTTGCTCTTATACCTTGCACTCCTATTAATGTTTTCAAGCATTCTGATTGCCCTGTTCCTATCAGGACACATTGTTTTCTACTTTGGGTGCTGTATAACCAATGCAGTTGATGTGCCCAAAACCCTGATAACTAACTAACTTGTTGTATACTTTAGATAATTTGAAACTAATACACCTAAATATCTTTCCTCTTCAATAACATCTAATTACCATCTCCCATTGTATAGCTGAATGTCTCACCTCCAGACCTAAGATGCATAACCTTACATTTTTCATAGTTGAAAGACATCTGCCATTGATCAGCCCACTTGTTTAGGTCCTCCAAGTCTAGTTCAATATTACTAGATTGCTCACTACTGTTAGCCACTTCTACCAATTTGAGTAATCAGCAAATTTGAACACCCTATTCCTCAGCCCTACCTCAATGTTATTTACAAAGATGATAAAGAGAAGTGGCCCTAGAACAGAGCCCTGTGGCACTCCACTCAGAACATCTTTCCATTCAGATTTGCATCCATTTAACACTACCCTTTACTTCTACACTACCCTTATGCAATGAAATGAAAAAAGTGAAATGACATCTTTACAAATAACAATACACAAAACAATGTATACACACTGAATATGGTGTGAATTACACAGTTTTTGCTTTTAGTGAAAGTTGCCTCAGAACAGGTTTGAACTGATGAGAGTTGTCAAAATATAGCAAACATGTACATATGCAGTACCTAAATTATTCGGCCCATCAATAAACAAAAACTATACAGCACATAAATTATATACCACTAAAAATATACCATATAAATATCAGAAGCACCAAGACCGACACCACAATATCCTCTCATGCTGAGGGTCTTGGCTAATATGCTAATGGTGTTCTCTCCCCAAGTTGAGTTGCAATCTCAATACTCGAGCATTACTTGGGTGTGGTGGAGGGGGAAATTGGCATCCATTCATGTCAATGGTAGTCCCCCCCCCCCTCCCCCCAGTGATGGATCCAGGGGAGAGGGGAATTTCCGAACTTAGGGAGAAGTATGGTGCCCCACATCCATCCCTCACCACCCCTGTTCCACCACATGTGGCAGATAAAGATAGAGTTGGCATTATTTATTCAGAGTCTCGTGGCCTCGAAACTACCAGCTGCTCCTGCAGCTGAACTTTCTCAAAAAGGAAATCAAATTCATCCATTTTTATTCATGGGCACTGCTCTCCCTCAAAGTTCACACATTCTAGGACATGTGTTATCACAAGCAGTGTATTTACCATGATTGCTGACAATAAGCAACCTTAGTGGAGTACAAACAATGTAATTATGCTCTTTGTTACGTAGTTTGTGATTAGCAAACAATGTACTTTGGCCTTCGTAGTTTTGTTAGCTTGTGATGTTAGTGAAATGCATGTCTACAAATAGAAACACAAACGGTGTATCCACCCCAGATTCGGTGTGAATACACACCAAATTGATTTAGTGAATTTGGCCTCTGAAGATTTGTGAGGGTCTTGAAAGCTTTCGTGAGTTTCAGATACTATAAATAAACTATGGATCAGGGGTGTAGCCATTCTTAAAATGTTTTGGTCGAGGCGCCCTAAAACTCAAATAACTAACTAACATGCTTAAAATGTTTGTAACATGAATCAGTGTAAAACAAAGAATATCATGTTCATTATTATTAATGAAAAAGTGTAAATTCTTCCTGAAGTTGCTTTTTTTAAATTTAGCCACACATTTGTTAGCAATCTGCTTGGTCCTCTTGGATGGCAAAACGATACTTTTGTATGCGTGAAGCTTTTGTATGTCACTTATATATGTATATATATATGCCAAAATAAATAACTATGTACCAAATAAAAAATGTGTTGAAGAGAAAATCGCAAAAAGAACAACACTTCTTCATCAGAATAAAATATAAAAGGTGAGTACCAGAATTTATGAAGTTATTGAGGTATCAATTGTCAACATCAAAGTTTCTGCTTCCCTTATAAGTAGGCAGTGTGCAGCTGTGGGGTAGATGCGTTTCTCGTTGCACATTATCAACAGCAAGCATTATTCATTTTATCATTGATATAGGAAGGAACTATGAATGAACATCGCTCCAGACATATAAGAAATGCATAAAATCCTAATTGGAGAATGCTTTGCAGGCTGGGAAAAATGGAGGAAAAAAATTGGCAATGCAGTACATTTTGCCACTCAATGGTTAAATTTAGCCAACAAACTCAGAGGGATCCACAGGAACCCAGTTGGCTGTCCTTGCATTTTCTGTGAGAGTGAAGACAATATAATTGTTATCTGCTGCATTCAGATGTCAGAGGATGGATTCCTGACAGATTCTTGGGATTTGAGGTTCATTGTGAAGTATTAATCTGACTGAATTGGAAGAAATGAAATGTTTCACAAACACTAACTGTTTCTAACTGTGTCACTTCCTTTCTGAATAGAAGCATCTCTCTTACTCCATATATCAAACAGCAGAATGTGCAAACGAGTGGTGGTGGGCAAAAAGAACTTGCGAAGTACTTTGCCCAGCTTGAGCATGTATTGGAGGGTGGGAAATGTCCACTGCAGAACATTTAGAACTATGATGAAACGAGCCTGACTGACGACACTGGATTCAACAGGGTGATCGCGAAGTGAAGCGCAAAGTAGCCCAGGCGCATAATCAATAGGACAAAGGTCTCCACTTCAGTGATGTGTTTGTGAAAACGCAGCTGGGGAACTTCTCCCGCCGTACACCGTGTGCAAGGCGCCCAGTATGCGGAACGCGTGAACAGAAGGCGAACCAGAAAGCGCACGATGCAATCAGTAAAGAAGCGGATGGTTTGACTCGGCCTGTTTCGAAGTCTGGTTCATGGTTCTGGTTCATGGTGTTGTCTCGTCTCCAAAAAGATGGTCGTCATCGGGGACAATTTGATCTCCCACATCAGCTTGGCGGTGTTGAAGTGTCCTGTTCTCAGTATCGTTTCTGTTGTACTCCCACCGAGCACACCTCATTCCACCCAGCCACTAGATGTGGCCATCAGGCCGAGGAAGATCGAGTAGGGGAAGCAGCTCAGCAAAAGGAAGGAATGAGGGTCGGGTGGATGAGTCGCACAGGTGCCCAAAGGCCAGGTCCCGTCGTCCGAGCTAAAGAAGCTTCTGGATGCGTTGGCGAAGTTCCAGGTACATGGGCAGGTAGATAACCTGGCAGTTTCAAATCATGCCTTCTCAAGAGCAGCATGTGCTCTTCATTTTCGTATCGGAGTGATAGGCTGTCGCACCACAATTCAAGTATGCAGGGTTGGAATTGCAGTTTGCGTTTTGAAGCCCGAGACATGCACCAAGCCTGCAGTCAAGTAAATCCAGGCTTGCACCAAGCACCAGTCCAGTAAATCCAGGTGTGCATCGAGTGTGCACGCTCTGAAGGCGATAACAGCGGTATGTTTTAGCGACATTTATTTCACTTCCAATGTGGTTATGCTTTAAACTTCCCCATCGTATATTGTTAATTCATAAAACATCGTCTGTAGTACATTGTGCCCGTTTCTATAAGACAAAAATAGCGCATTTGACGTCATCGGTAACTTTAACAGCTAAGCATGTGGTCCCAATGCTGTTTTCTTGCAAGCAAAAATTGGTTGGTAATTGCTTGAAATGGACAGCACATGGATGACAGCATGTTATATTCACTCTCATGACATGATGGATGCACAAATACAGATCGATTTTGGGTTCGGTTCATTTCAGCCTGGTCGGAAGCTTACTGTCAGGGTTCGATGTCGAGTATTATCACCGAGTGCCAGAATGCATTTTTGTGAATGCTTTTTTATCGTACACCATTTCCGGCCGCAATTGTCAATGTCGTCCGAGCACAATACAAAATCAACAATCCATGTCGGGATGATACTTGATGGACGGAACAGAGGCATGCTGGCATACATGCCTGTCGCATACCAGTACCTGTATCAGAAACGTAAACAATAATTAAACGTCGACCACTTGCCAGTTCGACCACCATGCCCCGCAGCCAGCGCCGCAGCACACCACCAGAACAGCGAAGCCAACACAGGTATCTATGCGCAACGAGTTTGGCAATATGTTCTGATTTCCTAAAATGTAGGTTGTCATTGGGATAATGATTTACAAGATTGGTTAATAGCTAGATTTCAGAACGGAGCAGCACTTATGCCACTCTTACTAATGGGTGGTCTCCTGTGGCTGCAGAAAACCACAGGAGACCATCTCTGAGAACGGGGCAACACGAATGGCACTCGTACTGATAGGTGGCTAGCTTAGCAATGTTGTTATACCATGTCTTTCATTGGAATAATAATATACTGTGGTGTGTAGCTGTAATGCTTTGATTGAATCTAAGATTGCATCTCTCAGACGTTTTTCTGATTTGTCTTCCTCATATTATCCTTCAATAACAAACCAAATATAGCTGTTGCTGACTCATATATGAAGGTCACGAATGATCAAAGCTGGTCGAAGCGCCCTAAAGCCCAAATAACTAACAAACTAACAACTGATATATGAAAAATGTGACTTCTAAACAGGGAAATTATGCTCTCTAACTTCAAGAATGGTTAAGTGATGTCCTTCAGCTTACACAATTCAAACTACAAATCCATCCCTGATGAGAATCAACCGTGTATTTTGTCATGGATGTGAGGGATGGCACTGTCTCATTTCTTGGGTACATTTGTCCAAGGGGAATTGATATGTAAACAGCCGAATCTACCATTAAAAAATATAATGTTTTCCCTGAATTTAGGCTCCTTGAGCAAGTGGTGAAACATGTCGCATGATCTACATGTGTATCATATCACCTACTATTCTAGCAGTGCCCACAGACGTTTGAGTCAATGAATGTTTTATGAGAATTGTGGTAAATGCTTCTTGGTTTTCTATAGTGTGCGAGCTATTTTTATGCTAAGTTATGTTTATTGGAGTTTCCACAGACATCTATGGCATTATTTCATGTTGGCCATGTATGTGGAATTATTGGTGCACACCTGGTTCGTTGTGATGTGTTCGATCAATGTGGCGATGTTCGCCATATCTAACCCAACCTAGCCCAACCCAACCCAACCCAATCCAATCCAATCCAATCCAATCCAATCCAATCCAACCCAACCCAACCCAACCCAACCCAACCCAACCCAACCCAGCCCAACCCAAACCAACCCAAACCAACCCAACCCAACCCAACCCAACCCGACCTGACTCGACCTGACTCAACCCAATCCAACCCATCTTAAGTGTGCTATATATATATATATATATATATATATATATATATATATATATATATATATATATATGTATGTATGTATATATATATATATATGCATCCAATGCCAATGCATCCAATCCAATGCCCCCTAAACAAGGGGACGAGTGGTCTAGGGGTTAGATGCTCGTCTAACAATCGAAAGATTGTGGGTTCGAATCTCACCTGTCGCTACTCTTCGCCCGCAACCAATCGGCGTGAGAGATTGGCGACGCTATATGACTCAACGGTCGACGTGTCGTAAAACCAATAGCCAGCCAACCCGCTAAACAACCATAACTAACTAACCTGGCCTTCGCCTCGGGTGTGTCCGCAGTCGGGCCAGTTCAGCGAGGACATGATTCCCACCGTCGGCTTCAACATGCGAAAGGTGTCCAAGGGCAACGTCACCATCAAGCTGTGGGATATCGGCGGCCAGCCACGCTTCCGCTCAATGTGGGAGCGCTACTGCCGCGGCGTCAACGCCATCGTGTGAGTGTCGTGTGTGGGCACCTCCGAACTGCCGCTGTGAGTCCCCGCGACGGCACCCCAACCTGAGTTTCCGGTGCATCCGGGGGGGTCCGCGTCTTGGCATGCCCGTGATTCGCACAAAGTGGCTGACTTAGTATCTGTACCCTGCGGCCCCAAAATGGCTGACTTGGTCCCGGCATCCTGCGGCCCCAAAATTAGATCACCGAGGCCGTTTGCGTTGGCTCCCATCTCCAGTGTCGGGGCTTTCCTCTCGTGAGTGTCCATCGCCTCGACACTGTTTTTGCGAGTTCTCAGCAGCTCCTTGGGGGGGGGGGGGGCTTTAGGGGGCGTCGACCATGTTGATCATATAGCTCTCAGCACCTCCAAATCCGTGATGTGATTGGGCCACAACATGGTACCAGCAGGTTTGTGGGTCCAGAAGTTTAGCACCCTTGCTGTGAATAATGGGGCTATCATAATCGGTATTACCGATGGTGATATTATTCCGACTGCTCAACCATTATGACCGGCAGTGACCTGTATTTCATGTTTATTGAGTGTATGGTATCGGGCCAATGCGTCAAAATCCGCCATGATAGAAAGAAGTCGACAACCGATAGGTGTGAAAAAAAAATCATACCAAATGTGAAAAGATCATTAAGTAAGAGAGTTGTCATGTATGACCATGGAAATGGAATGTAATGGGATTACCATTACATATTGCAGATGGATGTTGCCGGCGGCAGTAAAAGGCTATTTGCATGGCTGGAGATCTCGGGTAGGTCGTGGGGTCGCGATCCCCTCTGGTTTGGCATCCTGCTCATGTTAATTTGTCATTTTCCCTATTCAATCTGAAAATATGTTATGAAAATAAGGAATTTGACCCCCATGGCTTCGTAAGAGATCTCCAGCCCTGGCCGTATGTCTGATTCTGACTCATTGTCGGCTTTTGGTATCATTCGAATGCTTTCGTGAAAGCACGTCCAATAACCATGCACATGCATGTAAAATATATTGTAAGTTATAAACATATTTAAGATGTCAAAGAACCTTAGGCCATGCCAATTAGGTGAGATCCATCAAGAAGAAATTCGTGTGCGTCGAATGGTTACATAAGGCATGTTGTTGAAGTTGTCATTGCTATCACCAGTCTTCCCGTCAGGAGGAAAGAAGTATCTTCGATAAGACCAGTATCTGGCGTCATTATAACCGCTGGACGAACGAGGGCAAGAAGTGGGCGATGGGGTTCTCCTGCAGGAAGACCGGTTCGGGCGCTAGGGCACTAGCGATAGAGAGCTTGCAGATCGCCCGCACTCGCACTCCCCTGGCAGGCCGTACAGACACGCATCTTATTGGATCTAATTAGGCCTTTCCTTTGGGATGGTACTTGCGTGCACGGTACATAGTGGTGGGTTGGTTGTTTTGGCATGAGGACTCACCAACCATAACGATCATTTCGCGGTCACGAACGCTATGCGAGTTATACAGTTTCAACCACAAATTGAAGCGATAAGCTTGAATCGGTCCTTTTTTCTTCCGTTCGTTCAGAGTAAATTTTAGCTGTGTTTGCTACCTTCAGTCGTCTTGAATTGAAACGATTCAGAGTGGCAGCACGTGGCCGTGTCCGACCATGCCGGCTTCCACGGTCCTCCAGTTACCGGTCCGGACCCTGCTTCCGGCTTCCACGGCTCCCCAGTCATGGTCGGGGCCCTATTGCCGGCTTCAGCGGCTCCCCAGGTATGACCAATGCAGTCGATGCGCCATAAAGCCCTCACGGCCCTCCAGTCACCGGTCCTAACCCTGCAGCCGGCTTCCACGGCCCTCCAGTCACCGCTCCGGACCCTGCTGCCGGCTTCCACGGCCCTCCAGTCACCGGTCCGGACCCTGCAGCCGGCTTCCACGGCCCTACAGTCACCGGTCCGGACCCTGCAGCCGGCTTCCACGGCCCTCCAGTCACCGGTCCGGACCCTGCAGCCGGCTTCCACGGCCCTCCAGTCACCGCTCCGGACCCTGCTGCCGGTTTCCACGGCCCTCCAGTCACCGGTCCGGACCCTGCAGCCGGCTTCCACGGCCCTCCAGTCACCGCTCCGGACCCTGCTGCCGGCTTCCACGGCCCTCCAGTCACCGGTCCGGACCCTGCAGCCGGCTTCCACGGCCCTCCAGTCACCGCTCCGGACCCTGCTGCCGGTTTCCACGGCCCTACAGTCACCGGTCCGGACCCTGCAGCCGGCTTCCACGGCCCTCCAGTCACCGCTCCGGACCCTGCTGCCGGCTTCCACGGCCCTACAGTCACCGGTCCGGACCCTGCAGCCGGCTTCCACGGCCCTCCAGTCACCGCTCCGGACCCTGCTGCCGGCTTCCACGGCCCTACAGTCACCGGTCCGGACCCTGCAGCCGGCTTCCACGGCCCTCCAGTCACCGCTCCGGACCCTGCTGCCGGCTTCCACGGCCCTCCAGTCACCGCTCCGAACTAGAGCACAACACGGATTTAAATTACCCAATCCGTTCCATTCCGTATCCGTATGAGCTAAACCAGTCCCATCTGTATTCCGTATCCGTATGAGCTAAACCAGTCCGATCTGTATTCCGTATCCGTATGAGCTAAACCAGTCCCATCTGTATTCCGTATCCGTATGAGCTAAACCAGTCCCATCTGTATTCCGTATCCGTATGAGCTAAACCAGTCCGATCTGTATTCCGTATCCGTATGAGCTAAACCAGTCCCATCTGTATTCCGTATCCGTATGAGCTAAACCAGTCCCATCTGTATTCATGCAGAATATATTTATATCCGTTATCCAATCCGTTCCCAAAAGATGCCATATATTCAGGACCTTATTGGGCAATAAATAGGAACTTAAGCATCAATAATGTGCAGTATTATATAATGGAAGGCAGACCAGAACTTGACATGTTGCAGCACACACAGTTTCACTTCATATGAACTGCACAGTCCTGTAACCTATGGTGTTTTTTTGTCGTTTTTTTTATTAGGGAGCAAGTTTGCTGGCAGATAATGGAATAATGGAACTTTTAGCATCAGCGTAGGAATGCAATATTAAAAAACATCCCCACGGTTGAAAAGCAAGCAAATTGTGTTGGTCGATTATCAAATAGATGCCTACCTAATCTGCATCTTGTTAGTTGCGCACCTATCTGGACTGGAGACACTAGAACATAAATTTGCATTTCCTATGTCAGGCTAACAATCATGTTTTGAAAATGCAATTCACGTCCATCAACCTAGTTAGTGTTTGTTTGTATTTTGTAGTGTCATTCTGTATCCGTTCATTGTCTAAGTCCCATCAAATCAACTCCGTTATCATCACCAAACGGATCCGTGTGGGTATCCAATCCGGATGTGGTCAGAAACGCCGAAATCGCGTCATAGCAGTAGTACACCAAATTGAGTGCCATGTAGCCCAGCGTCAGTGGATCCTAACGGCTGAGGGGTGTTTCGTAAGACTTTCAAACTCCGGTGTGGACCTAACTGTGCAGTCTGTGCGTTGTGAAATCAACGTAGCCGTAAACAAACTGCTGAAGTCGGCGAAGCGCGATCGGTACCGCCGATTTACCACGGACAGCGCCGAGACGGGAGAATATGGTGCGGAGAGGTGTGCTCTGCAATGCTACGCGACGACAGGCTTTGATTTATGCATTGGAATCCTGGACTTGGAGATAAAAATTACGGCGCATTCTAGAACAGAGGAGATATTATATGGCTGTTTCTTACCTTAAACACTCATTCTTTCTAGTATTGCACATCCAGTCACCATAGTCGCAGTAATGATATCTAGGTACAGACAGTACTTACAGGCAGGGATGCGGAGCCGGGAAAATTTTGGACGGCTCCGGCTCCGACTCCGGCTCCGGGGAAGTATCCCGGCTCCGACTCCGACTCCGGCTCCGAGTAAAATGTCCCGGCGGCTCCGGCTCCGGCTCCGGCTCCGGCTCTGGGTAAAATGTACCGGCTCCGGCGACTCCGGCTCCGGCTCCGGCTCCGTACATCCCAAACGTGATCGATCCATTAAGTAAGAGCTAGGGGGGATGTAAAAAAAAGTTAGCCGCGACCACTCAGGGGCGCAAACTTCAGACAATTATAAGCAACTTTCCCATATAAACCCTGTATCTATCTTGCATCGGAAACTGGCCCTCGTAAACTGACGCTCGCTTCGTGCCGTATTGGGGCAATCAGAAGAGGGGAGACTCGAATCAACAACACTCCCCATCCCGTGAACGGTCCAAGGAACACCATTGTTGTAAATTGTAATGTTTGACCTCATCTCTAATAAGGTACAACAACCCGTTGATGATGGAAACAATGAACTTAACTAAACTAAACATGGAACTATTGCATTGACTACTGAGGCTAGAATATGGTTATTGGTTATTCTACCATTATTTTATATTTTTACATGTTACTCGCATTTAAACATTTTGGCGTTTAAAAATGCGTTTTCATACCATACCATACCATACTAGGTATAATGTGTTCATTTCACGTTTGCTAATTTTGTTTAATTTACACCTCTTTCGGAGTCGGAGCCGCCCTGCTTTTGACGGCTCCGGCTCCGACTCCGGCTCCGAGTAAAATGTCCCGGCGGCTCCGGCTCCGGCTCCGGGCAAAATGTTCCGGCTCCGGCGGCTCCGGCTCCGGCTCCGGCTCCGCATCCCTGCTTACAGGCATTGTATATTAAAAATGACGTCATCTTTAATAGGTTGATAGATTCTATCAACCTCTCCTCGAGGTTGATAGAAGTGAGCCGCCGTGGCAGACTTGTATGCAAGAGCGAGCATTACCGCCACACAATGTTCAGTAAAGACGTTGGTCCATTAGCTTCGATTGACATAAACCTACAACGTGTGTATCAGTACACGAATATTCGTCCGCCGTGGCTAACTATGACTATATATAATATATATGTATATAATATATATATATATATGTGTGTGTGTGTGTGTGTGATGTATATATCATGGGCGGTCCGAGGCACCCAAATGAGGTGAGGCAGAAAAAATCGCGACTGTATTCCTCTCCCTCCCCGGAACAAAATGTCCTCGGATTTTCCCCACGTTATTTCTTTGGTTCCGAAAATTCACAGCTGTTTCTCTCAGGGGATGCCTCTGGCTGAAAATTTTGAGGTAAGGATGCAATTGAGCCTTCCCTGAGCGGAGCCTTTTCCCGGTCAGAGGGGTACCACCTTCCATGAGGGGTACATGCCTCCAGATCCCTCTGTATCCGCCCCTGCCTGGGCTTCCCAAAACAGCGCTGGCTTCCCTGGTCCTTTCTTGATGACGTGCAATTTTTTTTCTCTGATATGATGGATAAGAGAACTATGTTTCAATGATTTATCAGTGAGATTTCGTATTCTTAATGATGGCGATATTGGTCAGAATGTTATAAATATTATATATATATATATATATATATTGAGACACAACGTAGATTACACAGATCCAGGGGTGCAGATCCAGGAATAATGTTGGCTAGGATAGAGTTTCTTATCGCAATTGTTTAGAAACTACAATTCCAATAGTCATGCTAAGTTGTGCATGTACTTTGGTAAGCTGAAGCAAACATTAAGCAAAGTATTTTGCGTCAAATGGGTCTTTACATTACTACTTCTTCACACACGAACAATATATTGTATGGATTGTCAACATTTTTTTATAATATAGACATGACTACTTTTGTCCATTCTACACAGGCATGGCACACAAAATAGAGGTTTTTATAGACAATCCAATCAGTTTTTCTAGCCAAACAAAACTCTTCTTTTTTTACTGATAAAGAAGTCCCTGAGAGCAAATCAGAAACAATAATGCATGGACTGGACTTGTTGAAGCTTACCCAGCAACTTCTTTGGGTGCCATTTCTTTAGGAAATAAGATATCAGCAAGATTTTCTTTCTTTGAAATCATGTCACCTGGCATTGATACTACAGATGATACATTGATATGTTGATGATACTCCTGTGATATAGTGATATTAGGTGATCCAACATCAGTAGTATTAGGTAATCCAATATCAGTAGGTTTAGATGATCTAACATCAGTAGATTATGCTAGGTTAGGTTATGTTTTTATTGTAATATTACATAATTGTTCAATATATGCTACCCAACACAAAACACTTTTCTGTATATTGCACATTTTATTGAAGTATGGCCTACATCTGCATTTTCACAAAAGATGTTTTGTTCTGTGGTTGTTTGAAATGTCTTGGTTGATTTCCATGTTTTTGGTAAATTTGTGCTTTGTGGTGTGTTATGAATTCTTGGAATTTGTCATTCCAATGCAATGTTTATGAATGTGACGAAGATGATGGGACAACTCAGTTTTTTTCTGAAAAGCAAATGCTTGCTTTTCAGGTTGTGAGCAAAATTAAACCAAAAAAGGGACTGAGTTAGGTAACAGCATAAAAAGAAATGTTTAAAAAATGGAATACAAATGCAGCATAACGTAACCTAACCTAGTCTAACCTCACTTTGATAAATAAAAAAAAAGTTTACTAAGAAAAATAAAAAAATAGGCAATTTATCTTCGGAAAACTTTAAAACTAAAAACAGCCCATCCTAGCCTAACCTAACATCAGCTGCTTTTGAACAAAAATTAAAAAAGGAATATTTACAAGAAATGTCTGATGAAAACCCTAACCGAACCCATTTGTTTAATGCCCATTTGTTTAACCCATGCTTTATGGAGGCAAATGTTTGTAAAAACTTGTCTTGCTACCACCTTAAAGCACAATAATACCTTCTGTTCTTCATGAAATGACTGCTTATTGAGATATAAATACAACTTGAAGTGCTGATGTCCAAAAAAAAGTTCATTTCCCAAAGATATGAATTTAAAATTCTTTCAAATTACATCTAGACACTGGAAAAACACATTTTTAAACGGAAGGTGCCCTAGGGGCTTCTTCTATATATGTACCCAAATTACATGCATTGTGCACACTTGAAAAGTTGGTTTTGAGTCGTTTGGTACGGCCAAGTAAAAAAATATTTATCACAAATTTTCAAAGTCCTTGTATTTGGAAAGCTTAGTAGGTGCCTAACTAGGTACATAAGCATGAGCTCAGAGTAACACTTTCATAAAATGCAACTAGATTTTGCATAATTTGAGAGAACAAGTTTGCCCCAAATCTGGCTGTGTTTTTTTGTTGGCTGGACTGATATATCCGTCCTGGAAACACTAGTGAATGCATGGAATTTACAGAGCTGACCAAGCATCACATCAACGCCTAGTAAGAGTCCACTGGTCACTAACAGACTTTCTCGTTGGGCTTTCGGCTCTAGTATTTTCCACATCTCGTACCTACCTAAGTGGGTAGGTAACTTGCTCCTGTCCCGCAATTCCGCACATTCCCTTATTTTCACGACTCAATGAGAGCATTTGTGTGCAAAACACGGCCCGATGTACCTCAGAAGTGTCCCTCACGCAGATATCTCCATTAGAGTAGAATGGACTCCACTCCAAAAAAGCCGCATTCCCTGCGCTTGTTATGAAACGAAAGCGCAATATATGGCGATATTTGCCAGAGGCATGCCTTTGCCTAATAGAGCTGTTTTAAAGCTAAGATGTAAAAGTAAACTTCAATTTTTACTATAATTGCGATTCACCAATGCATATTTGTTTCCAGTTTTTCAACTTTGCTATTTTCTGGTGGATGAAAACATCATTTGTACGAAAGTAACATACACAAATATTTTCCAGCTCTACTCAGGTGAGGCACTGCCTTAGTGCCTTACATGGGCTGACCGCCCCTGGTATATATGTATATGTATATATTATATATATATATATATATATATATATATATATATATTCTTATAGCGTGCATCAGCAGCACCAAGCTGTTAAAAGCTGAAGCGGTATCGCCTCCTCTTGCTACCCCCCAGCTGATTATTCTGGAATAATACTCGGGATCATTAGCACATGAGTTGAACAGGTAAAACATCAGTGTTCCTGGACATCCAACTAATACCAGCCCATGTCACAGCGTCTACAATGTTGAGTCACATTTAAATGTTATTAGTTTTAGCACCTCCTCCACCCACTCATCTTGTTTTGCTCATGCACATCACTTTATGCTAGTGTATCTGGATGCGACTGCTCCAGCCCGGCTTGACACCTACGTGCGGTTTAAGTCATGTAAGGCGTTCAACACTTGTTTGGTTGTTAATAAATATATATGACAACCATCCAGTCGTAGATCAATGGCGCTTGGTTGCATTTTGTGAGATTAGTGCTTCAGAAACATGGCCTAATATGATAGACATGTCTCTAGTCCCTAGCTATATATCCTTAGATGTATATGCTCATCTATTCAAGCTTGGTTGGTCCAAATGTGTGTTGCGTTGCCGACGTGTTGACGCCAGGGTCCCCAGAGTATCGAGGCAATGGCTGCTCCACTAAACTCCTGTAATGGGCGCAAAATGACCAATGCAGTCGACGCGCCCTAAAGCACAATTCCACCACCACCACCACTAAACTCCTGTATGTGGATAACACCTTGTTTACGCCAGATACATTGTGGATGTGGCCCCAGTCCCATCTTGTATGAGGGCACCACCTTGGTTGCGCTAGGTACATGGTGGATGCGGCCCCATGTATGAGGGCAACACTGCTTGCGCTAGGTACATGGTGGACGCGACCTCATCATGTATGAGGGCAGCGCCTTGTTTGCTCCAGGTACATGGTGGATGTGGCCCCATCATGTATGAAGTCAACACCTTGTTTGCTCCAGGTACATGGTGGATGTGGCCCTATCATGTATGAAGTCAACACCTTGTTTGCTCCAGGTACATGGTGGATGTGGCCCTATCATGTATGAAGTCAACACCTTGTTTGCTCCAGGTACATGGTGGATGTGGCCCTATCATGTATGAAGTCAACGCCTTGTTTGCTCCAGGTACATGGTGGATGTGGCCCTATCATGTATGAAGTCAACACCTTGTTTGCTCCAGGTACATGGTGGATGTGGCCCCATCATATATGAAGTCAACACCTTGTTTGCTCCAGGTACATGGTGGACGCGGCCGACCATGAGAAACTGGAGGCGTCCAGAAACGAGTTACACAACCTGCTAGACAAGCCACAGCTGAATGGAATCCCTGTGCTAGTGCTCGGCAACAAGCGCGACTTGCCGAACGCTCTGGACGAGAAGGGCCTCATTGAGCGCATGTAAGTCGCTGCTCCTGACCAGCGTCGGGGGTGGTGACGACGTGGTCCTTGTCTGTGGCGGAACCGACACAGTCTGCGGTGGGGACGGTCCTGATCTCTGCGCTTATAACTGGACGACACGATCTGTGTCTTGTGTCTGTGGCGAGGAGTGCATATATATATATATATATATCTATATATCTATATTGGCATGTCTTGTTAAAGACCACAGCATATCTTGCTTTGATAAGCTTTTTCGTACATCTTTCCAACTCCCGGATTGTTCGTCTCTGCTCTTCATTTAGTTCGTAAAGTATTCGTCCGATATCATTCATTTATGTTGATAAATTAATGATAAATGATGATATATATTGCCGGTACAGGCTGCCATCAGTGGACCTGATGGCAGCCTGTACCGGCAAGTCGAAGGAGTGGCCATGGGCTCCCCTTTGGGATGCCTATTTGCTAATATGTATATGTGCCACCTGGAAAACAAGGTCTTAGAAAACACCCTAACCTGAAGCCTAACATCTATTGTCGTTATGTCGATGATATTTTCGTCGATGTGCGAAACGAACCACACCTTTGTCAACTTCAAAGCGCACTGAAGTCCGAGTCTGCACTCAATTTTGCCACCGAAGTCAGCAACTCCAACCGAATCAGCTTTCTCGATATTGACATCAATTGTACAGACGGCTCACTTAAGACAGAAGTACATCGGAAGAAAACCAATGTAGGCCAATGCCTCAATGCCAACAGCGAATGTCCCGACAGCTACAAGTTAAGCGTCGTCAGGACATTCGTGAGACGGGCCCTCAATTACTGCTCAGACTGGCAGTCTATCCATGCCGAATTGTTACGATCAAAACAAATTCTAGTCAACAACGGTTTCAGCAATACCATAATTAACAATGTGATCAGTGCCTATGTCAACAAGGCGAAGCAGCCACCTATCAGAAATCAAACATTCAACGTGAAGCTGTTTTACCGCAACCAAATGTCGAGAGCATACAAAGTCGACGATCGCATCATCCAACACATCGTAAAGCAAAATGTCAAACCAACCGACAAGTCTAACAAACTACAACTCTGCATATATTACAAGAGCAAGAACATCGGTAGCCTCGTAATGAAAAACAACCCAACCAACAGCAACAACCAGTTTCAACGTATCAATATAATCTACAAAATAGCATGCCCTCACGAAGATTGTAGACTTCGCCGCGTAGATTACATCGATATGACAACTACCCTATCTCGCCGTCTCACGATGCACCTACAGGAGGGAGCACCATCGCAGCACATGCTCCAAGAACACCAAGAGCGACTAACACGAACAGATCTGACACGCAACACCGTAATCCTTAGAGCAACATCGGACAAGCGATGTCTTAGAGTTATCGAGGCAATTTTAATCCGGGAACAAGAACCTGTCCTGAACGTGCACACACGGTCATGCATGACGCTTGACTTGTTCAATAATTCCATCCGGTGAACAGTTGTACAGTGTGTGCTATGTACGTGGTGTATGTTTTCGAAATGTAAGCCTAGATTAGCATTTCTTTCCAGAAGCGCTTGTGACAACAATAAGTGTGCTTTAACTCTATAATGATTTACTTCTGACCATTTTTATTTTTGTTGCACATTGGTGTGAACTGTGGTAGCCAGATGAGTGTCGAAATAATCTTGAAAATGGTGAAAGTACACCGAAACGTTAAGAATTAATGAATGATATCGGACGAATGCTTTACGACCTAAATGAAGAGCAGACACGAACAATCCGGGAGTTGGAAAGATGTACGAAAAAGCTTATCAAAGCAAGATATGCTGTGGTCTTTAACAAAATATGCCAATGTTAAAATATACTGCCAAAATACTCCTATATATATATATATTGAAGGATAATCTGGTCGTTTTCGCTGGAAAGATGTCATGGTCGATGTTACTGGAAGGGTTCCATGATCTGTGTCGCTGAAAAGATATGGTCTGTGTCGTTGGAAGGGTATTTGGGTGTGTTTAGGGAGGACACCATGGTGTCTGGCTAACCGTCCCGCGTGCTTCTCAGGAACCTGTCGGTCATTCAGGACCGCGAGATATGCTGCTACTCCATCTCGTGCAAGGAGAAGGACAACATTGACATCACCCTGCAGTGGCTGATCGCCAAGTCCAAGTCTGGCGGACGCTAGGGGCCGCGCCGTTCCCCGGGCGTAGTGTCGCATCGCAGTCTGCCGCCTGCACACCTGGCCAGCCGGCGCCGAGTCGACAGCGGCCGCGGTGCCGGGTACGAGGCCCGCCTGTTCCGGCCGGGGCCGCTGGCGGACGCGCGCGCGCACGTGCTGACCTGCCGCCGCCTTCAGCAGCGGTGCGTCATGTGTAGGACTCGTCTCGGTCGACTACTACACCCTCTCGCGCGCACTGTGTGACGGCAACTGTTCCTGGTCTGGAGTTGTCGTCAGCCGCTGGCGACAGGGTGCGCACGCCCCCTGATTTAGGTGTGGATGGTGAGAGGTGGTGTATATCGGTGTGCTCAGCTCTCGCTGCGTCCTAACCGTGATTGTAATTAACTCCGCCGTACGCTTTGTCTGTCGCCATGGCAACCGAGTTTCCGTTGGGGGGTGGGGTACGTGGTGAGCGATAGCTGTGTGTGCGGGACGCTGAGCCATTCCATGTGTGCTAGTGAGGTGCGACAGGCGCGGCCGAGGTCTGTCGTAAGCGGCGGCCGACTGCACGGCGCTGTCGCCATGGCAACCGAGCAGAGTCTGACGTATTGAGAGTGACGGACGAAAGGTGGCCCCTCGGCGCTGGTGGCATTCGCCGTGGTGATAGTCGTCGGCAGAATTGTCGAAAGCAATGCGGCACACGCTGAGTGGGGCACACAATATGGTCGGGCGAAGCGAGAGTCAGGAATATTCGAGTTCTCGTGATTTTGTTGTGTTTATACATTGCCCCATTTTATATGTAAAATATCACTCTGCCCAGTCTTTGTAGCTAGGTCCTAGTCCAGTCACGTCTCCCTTTCATGTATGATTTGTGCTCAGTCATGGTACTATTGCTAAAGAATCTGAACAATGTGACATTTACATTAAGAAATTATGGTGTGGTAGAAAGCAGCTCTTGTGACGTTGCCTGACTTCTTGTGTGATGACCTGTACCATGCCATCGAAGTGTGACGCAGTTTTTCTGAATACCTAATATTGACGTGCTGGTACGTTTTGCTGAGTGAAAGACGTAGATGCTGCACATTTTCGCCCGTGGGCAATCCTCGGCTATATGTTGTAACCAGGCAATACCAATGGCCACACAACGTTGGATGCTGCTCCGGCTGGTGATGTCCACTTCTGACTGCATGATATTATATGTCATGCGTGGCCGCAGCCTCTACGGTGTGGGACCGTAGAGGCTGCGGTCCCTGCTTTGCATGGCAGCCATAATCACTTCCGCCACTTTTAGGTACCTCCAATGGCCAAGTCTGGTCCGTATGTCCTAACAGTCAAATTACTAATTGTCCAGCTCACCTGCTCTACTCCCCGCCTCAAATTGTTCCGCTAGCCCAGCTATCTCCCAGCCTTCTTTGCTTAGTTTACTCGTTGGTTACGCCAAAGATGTATTGCTTGGTATGTTATCGGGCTGAATATCTGCAGCCGGCGGGGCGATATTGGTTGTGTAGCGAGGTCGAGCGCCGACTGGCCGTCCTGCACGCGGCTGCCAGCGGGAGATACCACAACTGGGACCGGTCGGCAGTGATTATCTGCGGTCCGGTCACCCTCCATGGACTGTGCCCATTGGCGGGGGGGGGGCGGCGCCGCGGCCGTCAAGCACTGGCATCCACGCCGCCGGGCGCTGACGGTACCGGCACCGGCACCGGCACCGGCACCCGCCGCGCCGTGTCTTGTTTGTGTTGCGCACTCGTACGTCGCCGTGGTGCCGCGCGCCGTGTCTTTACTACCCAGTATCCCGCCGTGAAATACACAAATGATTGGATGTGGTGGCGTTGTGGCTGTCGGTCGGCGTGGTCGGTACGTGCCGTTTGGAGAAGCACGGCCTCGAACGTCGCCGCTGTCTCGCTATGGCTGATGATGCACCGTATCTGACTGACCTCACGGCATCCGTCTCATGTGACTGTTCCAGTTAACCGCGCCGCCTATGTGGATGACCTCGTTACCTCTGGCCCCATCACCTTTGTGGCTGACTCCACATCCCTCTGTGGCTGGATGGGCGCTGTATGACCATCGCAGTCGATGCGCCCCTGAGCCCAAATAACCAACCAACCAACCTCTGTCGCTGGCTTGCTGTGACATCTGTGGCCGACAGTTATCGTTGTGGCTGTTTACTCTTGTGTTCCTTGATGTCTGAGGTGCATCTAGCCGGCAACCAGAGGATTGTAGACCTTGCATCAGAGTGCGTGTCGACGTCCCGGCCCAGCTGAGGGCCATGTGGTGTCGGTAGGCCGGTGAGGTGCTCCCAACACTGCGCGACTGCCGAGCGGAACAAAAGCGAGGGTCTCGTCTTGGGAGCGCTTTACTGGCGAATATGCGAGCTCCACCAGCCCTTATGTATTTCGCCGTCACCCACTGGTGGGAAAACATCGGATATTACCGCGAGACATATTGAGATAGACAGCGAAGAGATTGACAAATTTAGAGGATATTCCTCGACACCGACACCAGCACATATTTAGAATCTGAACATGAAAATAATCTGCCTTGGACGTCCTGCAATGCAAGTAAATTGTCCGGCAACGGCGTGGCACTCGCTTCTCCACACGTACGATAACAAAACCGCTGTCGACGACGCTGTTAGTTTTACAAAAATCTATACTAACGATTTGAGAACACCCTGCGATATTGCGCACATTACACGGCCAAGGCTGAACACGGGCGCCACTCGTAGATGGGCTTCATGGATGCAGACGGTATGGCGGACAGTCGCAACACAGTGCTGAAGTAAAGCACACTAACACTGGGAGCATAATGCCGCCATGCGACTGTTCGAGTTCGGACTATTGTTGGACTTCCAGTATTGCAGGCGCAGCACCGCGGCGACTCAGATATGGCTCAGGCATGACATAACTCGTACAAAACAATCGATAACAGCGGCTACAGACGCAAAGGCAGCCAACGCCGCCTCTCCAGCCAGAGCGATCCACAGCGCCGTAAAAAGCCCGAGTTCCTCCCATGCGTGGTACAATGTCGCATCACAGTCTCGTCAGATAGCAGCAGCATGGCTCGGCCCTCGGCGAAGAAAGGGGTACACGTGACGAGTAGCATACATTCCTTGACCGTCAATCCAGCCTGCCGTCGGCCCAGTTTGGTAGGTTAGTTCCGTACTCAAGTATCTCTAGTCGTACTCTACTCGTACTTGTTCCGTGCTAAGTAGACTCCTCCAAGCAATATCATGCTAAATGGGCTCCGCCACGAAGGTGTGTGCAAACCACTGAACTGTGCTGTTCTTGTCAAATTTGAGGTAATGGCTAAGGTATGTCGCAAACCTCTACATCCAAATATCCCTCGTTTTTTTTTGCCGTGGCAAACCTGCCCATTCATCGAATCCATTCGAAAGCTTCGTCCACCCACTTCTGAAGGTCCACCCAAAGATCACCCATAATTTGCATGTGAGTTGAAATTCCGTCTCAATTTCTATATTTCAAGTTATATCATACATTTCCTCACGTTTATTTCCGTTTACTACAACCATAGCATATGTACTTGGTGTTTTCAGATAACGTCCTGCTGTACCATTTAACAATTCAGTGGTGTGCCAAATTTGTGGTTAATTACAGATCCGTTTCGTGGGGAAACTCCTCATTCCAAGCAGCGAACCTGTAGACTTCTCCATAGGTATACATACTACCCAAACGTGATGCCTGCGACACTCTGACTTGATTGGCCTATGATTCACACCAGCCACTGTTGGAGGAGGGGGGGCAGCACAAGTCATCGATTGATGGTGGCCAGGTCGGGAACAAACTGATGTGAACTGATCTGGCGGCCACCCTTGTGGCTGTGGCGTCGATCCCAGCCCAGTCGGCTCCGGGCAACCACACCACTGTGCGGGGCTGGATTTGTGCTTTGTAATTCTGGTTGTGGATAAGATAATTGTTTGATAACAAAATACAGAGAGGATATTTTTCTTCAAACCTGAGGCACCAGAATCTTATTTTGCACTTTGCAGTTAATTTTGACCACTGCCACGGAGCAGTTCATTGTCAAATAACACAATCATCCTCCAAAGGAGAAATATGAGGACAATTTTCTTGAGAGGGTAAATTTCTGGATGGCAAAGTGCAGCAACAGCACATTTTTGTTCTAACCATACCACTGCACCAACGATGTGCACCAGTCGGAGGATCCACACCACCACACCAGCGGTGTAGACCAGCCGGAGGATCTACACCACCACACCAGCGGTGTACACCAGTCGGAGGGTCCACACCACCACACCAGCGGTGTAGACCAGTCGGAGGATCCACACTGCCACACAAGCGGTGTAGACGGACGTCAGAGGATACACACCAATACACTGGCACATCTGCCGTAGCTCATGTGTAGCAGCCTCGGCCGTCGCCACGACAGCCGTAGCTCACGTGCAACAGGCTCGGCAGTCATGGCTGAAGACGATTCACTCAGCATATCCGCACGGCGGCCTCGTCACCCCCAGCATTTGCGGCGCGGCGACACGCCCACTACTTGAGGTCGATACCGTTGATGGTGAGGTGCGATGTTCGCGGCTCGCAGACGGCAGGCTTTCCGTTGCCGACGACGGGCGGGTTGAACGGATTGAACGGGTTGACGGGCGCCGGCGGTGTGTTCGCCTTCAGGTTGACTGGTCGCGGCGGCCGCGGTGGAGCCAGCGCCGACTTCTCGGATCGGGTGGTCACCTGCAGTTCGATGGTGTCCTCTGAGAGTTCGGCTGTGCTGTGGTGGATGCCGTGGCAGAAGTAGAGCAGCAGCCCTGAGTCACACGGTCAGTGTCAGCGACAGCGACAGCGTCAACGACAGCGACAGCCCCAGCGACAGCAACAGCGTCAGCGACAGCGACAGCCCCAGCGACAGCGACAGCGTCAGCGACAGCCCCAACGATAGCGACAGCGACAGCGTCAGCGACAGCGTCAGCGACAGCGTCAGCGACAGCGTCAGCGACAGCGTCAGCGACAGCGTCAGCGACAGCGTCAGCGACAGCGTCAGCGACAGCGTCAGCGACAGCGTCAGCGACAGCGTCAGCGACAGCAGCCAGCATTGACCAGCACACAGCATTAATTGGTACATCCGATGAGTTCATTGACCCGCACACAACAAGCAGTCGCAGTGTTTGCCGTCTGCGATACGCTATCGGGCCGATTGTGTCCGGCCCGATGTGAATGACCTGATGCGTCCCTGGACATCGACATCGTGGCATGATCACGCAGCAATTAGAGTCGTGCGCCTCTAGGTACAGACAGCAGAAGATCACATCTGAAAGTCTCGTCTCTAGACATGAACAGTCCCGCAGTAATTAATGTCGTGCGCCTCTAGGTGCAGACAGCAGAAGGTCATAGCTGAACGTATCGCCTCTGGACATGAAGCAATGACGGGGTTGGATTAAATTGCCTCGTGTGTCTCCGAACACAAAGAACACGAGCAGTGCTGTTTCTGGACACAAAAGGCTAATGGTGAATAAAGTAAGTGATGTTGGTCGTTTCCAGGCGGTGTAGGGGCCAGCTGTATCTCACCGATTGTCATCCAGACGGTGAAGCGGATCAGAGTGACAATGGAGAGCTTCAGCATGAGATAGATGTTGATGACGATGGCGACGCCAGGTACCAGTGGCACGCATGGTGCCAGGAACGGCATTGCTTTCCTGTTGAGACATCACAACGCAAATTTCAGGTGGGATTTACCTCTGATGGTAGCCATGGAGGGACACATCACACTTTTCAGTAAGTTTTTTTCGCGGATAAAACGCAAATCCGTTGCTTAACCCAACTGTCTTTCCGGTCAGATTCTCACACCCCTCGTGGGGGGGGAGTTGATACAAACACCCTCCCCTCCGTCTAATCCCCAAACTAAGCGTCGCACGAGAACGAAAGAGGTGTCATCGGAAAGCGCTCGACTAGTAGGGCCAGAAACCACCCGCAAAGTTTTACCCCCCCCCCCCAAAAAAAAAGTTACGTCACTAGGGTCACTTTTTCACGACTGACATCATATTTTTGGTTTTAATGAGTTCATTTTGGGGGGAGATTTGACCAACAAAAATTATTTGGAATCGGAAAAGGAACGCGAAATTGACCATGGCCCTAACATTTTTGTCTACCCCAAAATCAAAATGATCATTTCTTGAAATTTCAAAATTTTGAGGTTTCAATTATCTTTAATTTGGCTTTTTTCTAATGGATAGGGTGGACAGCAAAACGTTGCTTGAAGTCAGCTTGCTCGCATAAAAAATGCTTACTTTAGCCAGGATCTTCGATTTAATCCTTATGGGCAAATATGCAAAACTAATAAGTCATCAAAAACTTTAAAAAATCATCTGGTGCGTTTTGTACCATCCCTAAGGATAAGCAAACGCTGAAAGTTTCATTCAAATATCTTTATCCGTTAAAGCGTGACGACTGGTTGAACCTTTCTGGAGGTGACCTCACTTGACCTTGACTAACTCGTTGACCCTAGAAGACCTGACACAAAATTTTCACACAGCATGCCAAATTGATGTGGGAAAAGGTATGCTACACTCAGTGGCGTCGCCACGAAATTCTTCCAGGGGGGCAATGTTGATAGGGGGCCTCCTGCTCCCCGAAAGGGGGCCTCCACTGTGTTAGGGCCTCCTATTGCTTTTTTAGGCTCTTAGTATGGTTCCCGAATGGGAACATGATTTCATATTGATGTCTTGTTTGTTCTTGGCATGGTGCATCATTTACGCAAAACGCAATTGCAAGAATCTTTTTTTGTCGCTGAAAACTGAGCCATGCCAGGGTATAAATAAGCAAATGTGGATAAATACGTCGGTGCCAAAACAAACCAATATCTTCATGCTTCATCGACGACAAGAATCTTCCCGCTGGCCTCTAGATTGTAGAGAACTGGTGGGGCTCGTACTGAGCATATCTTAAAGATATCTCCCATTAATCAACCCATTTCTATGTCCACCAAGTTTAACTGAATATAGCTAGGTTCATCACTACTGTTGGTCATTCCCAGCAGCTTGATCTCATAAACAAGCTTAAACGATCATTTCTCAGTCCTAGGACGACAATTTCGCGAAGGTAACCACGATAAGTGGATTGAATTGGTTTTTTATCGTCATCTTAGGGATTTATTTACTTTTTATAACATTTGGTGCTGGCTACAAGGCACTTGGCATAGAAGCTAAAATAATAAATCCTCCGCGAATAAATTCACGGCAAGAACAAGCATTGAACAACAATGCATCGATGGTAATGCAACAATGTAACAATGGCAATGCATAAATAATGCAAAACCTTCGAATTCCACGCCGTCACGCCCATGGTTATCGCTGTGCTGTACCGTTTTGTAAATTATGTCGTTGAGAATGTATTGAAGCTGCAAAGCTCTAATCATGCAGGCTGTAATCACAGAAGACAACTTTGTAGGAAGAAAATACATTTTAAAACATCATTCCTCCCATTTAATATGGGGCATCGGTGTTGTTTTGTATGCTTGTGAGGGGGAATATGCCCCCGCAATGTTGGCTTTGCTCCATGGGCGTAAGTTTCTGAAAATTATTGGGGGACCAGTGACGCACCTATATTTGCGTCAAGGGGAGGGGGGAAAACGTATTTGGAGGGGGTCCAACTACTCAATAAAGTCTTCCGATTCCGAGTCTTCCCTATATTGTCAAAGGGGACAATTTTAAATAAAATAATTAGTGATCAACTGAATTATCCTGTGGAGGGGCCTAATCTACCACTATCGTTTCTGATTCGTCAGATTTCAACCCTAGCTCCCTCACCCTGTTCGAATGTATTCTTTTGGTATCCCTTGATAAGTCAACTCGCACTGCTGAAATTACAACTACACAAATCACTTTAAAATGTAAAATTTCCCAATTTCAGACATTCCAGTTCATAGTGCCCGGTCGCCACGACGCCAACGTTAGTGCACGTGAACACCCATCTTGCGCATTCGGCGCATTCGCCACACTTCGTGCGATGCTACGGATTCTGCTGGGCCTCCTACGCTTTGCTAATTGCTGCCACATGATAGACTTGTGCCATATCTGACGTGATAAAATGCTTCGTATGGGCGTTCGCTGCGAAAATTCGATTAATCAAATTCGATCGCTAGTTCCCTACTTGCCATATCTTACGGTGAAGAAATGCGGATACCCGCTGAGCTTTGATGTACCTCATATCTTTGATTAAACATGCTTCCGGGTTGGCTACCGAACCGAGGCCCTGCCTGAGTGTACTTCTTTGGACCCGTTTCGTATTTCTTCGTCTACGGATGTGTCTTAGGGCTCCAATCCATTGTTGTTAGAGGCCCAACGCATTTTCGAAACCCCTGCTCGTTTTAGGGTTTTGTTGCTTTTTTGCGCACCGAAGATTTATTTTAGTTGTCGGGGCGCTTTCAAAGATACCGATGTGCTTACTTAGTGCCCGGTATTTTTGTTCGTTTTGGGACCATGTTGCTTTTTGCGGCCCCAGCCTCTTTTCAGGCCCTTGTGCGGTCGTATGGCCCCTGTGTGCCTTGAGAGCTTCCGGTGTTTTGTTTGTGTTTTTTTTTAGAGTTCCCAGTATATATAGTTATGGCTACAACGCATGTTTTCGGGCCCTGTCGCTTTTTGCGAGACTGCGCTTTGGAGGGCCAGTCACATTTCCGGTCCCCGTTGTGCTCTTAGGATCCCGCTGTGTTTATTTGGGGTTTCTGGCGCACATTTGTGGGGCACCAGTACGATTTTGGGGCTTCGGTGCGATTTTTCTGGGTCCTAGCGCGACTTATCGCGCCCAGGCGCGTGGTTCCGGGGTCCAACGCCAGTTATCTGGGCTCAACGCGATTTTGTGGATCTCTTCTGAATTTTGTTTAAATTCCGAATCTCGACCTGATTTTTCGAGCCCCTGGCGCCAGGTTTGTGTATCTCACCTCGATTCTTTTTCGAGCTCCGGTATGTTTTTCGATGCCGTACGCGATTTGTCAAGGCATCTGATGACATGTTCGGTACTCCAGAACCATCGTCCTGACCCGGATTTTTTTGGGGAATCCCTCCTTATTTTGGAGGGCTCCGGCTTTATTTTTCGGATACCGATGCGACTTTGGGGGTCACACGGTGCCTATGTCGGGCCCTAGACGCCAATTGTTGGCAGCCCCGACGTTAATTTGTGATGCCCGGACCAAATTTTTGGTACTTCCGATGGGAATTGTGGGTCCGAGTGCGAAATTTGGTGGGACCGGTTCGAGTTTGCGGGGCGCGTTGTACTTAGCTGTGACCCCAACGTGATCTTGGCGGTTCCTGTTGCAGATTTTCGTGCCTCGGAGCGAGTTTTCTGGGGCCCGCCGTATTTACTTGGAGCCCCTACGCGAATTCTGGTGTACCGACGCGAATTTGTGTGGCCCCAGCGCGACTTTTGGGGGCCTCGGCTCGATTCTTGGGAGCATATCCCTCTTAGGAGGGAGGGGGCATTTTCCCTTTGATGTTTCACTGCGGCCACCGAAGGACTTTTTCAGCCGATGACACCTTTCGGAGTATAAATGCCCTCCGGGTAATTTTTTTCCGGACCTGTTCTTAATTTTCCGGTGCTGGGGTCGATTCGATCGAGTCTCGGTGTGAACTTTTGGACATCGAGTTCTATTTTTTAAAGGTCTTTATGTGATATTTTTGGGTCCTGGTACGATTATTCGGTCTCTAGGTGCGATTCTTTTCGGTGCCCTGAGACGTTTTTTTCCAGTGCCCAACGGGTTTTGGGGGATCTTGACCCGATTTTTTGGGGCGCAGAGTGACATTCCGATTGATAATTGATTTTTGGGGCGGCTGCAACCTTTGCAGTCCAGGCGCGACATGTTTGGTCCCCAGTGAGATTTTCAAGGGCTGCGACGCGACTTTTTTAGTCTAATGTAATCTTTTGTGTCCCGAAGTCATTTGCTTGGATCCGTAGCGCGAGTTTTAGCGACCTCGACACTTTGTGGGTGTCCAATACGTTTTTAATGCTTTTGGTGTCATTGTTGGGGCCCCAGAGTGATTATCAATGTCCGGATTTTTTTCGTTGCCCCGGCTTCATTTGTGTCCCAATGATACTGTTGGGGAACGGTACGACCTATCGTGCACCTAGCGTGATTTTCATGGTCCGGGCGTGAATTTTTGGTACCCCTGGGCTCAGCGTGATTTTCAGGGGCCCCAGCCGGTTCTTTTTGGGCCCATATCGTGATTTTCAAGTACCCTGGCACGACTCCTGCCATTTCAGGGACTTCTTGCAAATTATAGACCTCCTCTCGCGTCTTAGGGGTCTCGTCTCATTTCCTGGAGCCTGTTCAATGGTCCTCTTCTCCCGTTTTGGAGGGCCTCCTCCCACATCCTGGGGCCCCTTTCACATGGCATGGGGATTCCTCTCATGTTCCAGAGGCATCCTCTGCCAAATTAGGGGCCTTCTGCCACGCCTCGTGGGCCTCCTTTGTCCTCGCAAAGCTTACCCGTCTTGAGGGGATCTTCAATTTTGGAAACCTCGTCTCCTTCCATACCTGCTACCTACCACTCCCATCGTAAGGGCCTTCTCTCATTTCCTGGGAATTCCTTCCGGTCGTCGAGGACTCATTCGGCCATGGAGACCTCCTACTCCATCTCGAGGGACCGCTCTCAAGTCCGGCAGGGGCCTCCTTTTCTCTTCTAGAGGTTTTATTTTTTTCAAATTAGGGGCCTCCTCTCACGTCTTCGGGGCCTACTGTTCTGCGTTTTGATTCTATCTTTGACCATTTTAAGGGTGGCCTCTTATCCCCTGGTGGACTCCTGTTCTCTCTCAGGTGCCTCCTTTTCCAAATTACAAGCAACCTTTCCTATCTCAGTTACCTTGTCATTTCCTGGGGACCTTCCTACACGTCTTGAAGCCTTCTTTCTTGCCTGGGAGCCATCCCTCTTATCTAATTGCCCTTCCCTCCTATTTTAGGGGCATCCTCGTTCATCATAGGGTCTCATTTCCAATCTTATGTCGTCCTCTTACGAAATAGGTGCTTCCTGCCACTTTTCTGGATCATCCTTTTTATCTTGGTGGAATCTTACCCGTTTTGGGGACTGCTTTTGCGTCTCCGAAACCTTATCTCATATCCACTGGCTTTCTCTTCAGTCTTTGGGCCTCCTCTCATTTTATGAGGTCTCCCTTCCCGTATTGGGCCTCCTTTGCAATCCTGGGGGCCTCCTTTGCAATCCTGGCGGCCTCCTTTGCAATCCTGGGGGCCTCCTTTGCAATCCTGGGGTCTCCTTTGCAATCCTAGGGGCCTCCTTTGCAATCATGGGGCCTCCTTTGTAATCCTAGGGGCCTCCTTTGTAATCATGGGGCCTCCTTTGCAATCCTGGGGGCCTCCTTTGCAATCCTGGCGGCCTCCTTTGCAATCCTGGAGTCCTCCTTTGCAATCCTGGGTGCCTCCTTTGCATTCCTGGGGGCCTCCTTTGCAATCCTGTAGTCCTCCTTTGTAATCCTGGTTGCCTCCTTTGCAATCCTGGGGCCCCCTTTTCAATCCTGTGGGCTTCCTTTGCAATCATGGGTGCCTCCTTTGCAATCCTGGGGCCTCCTTTGTAATCCTGGAGGCCTCCTTTGCAATCCTGGGGCCTCCTTTGCATTCCTGGGGGCCTCTTTTGCAATCCTGGAGTCCTCCTTTGCAATCCTGTGGGCCTCCTTTGCAATCATGGGGCCTCCTTTCCAATCCTGGGGTCTCCTTTGTAATCATGGGGGCTCCTTTTTAATCCTGGGGGCCTCCTTTGTAATCATGGAGGCCTCCTTTGCAATCCTGGGGAATCCTTTGCAATCCTGGGGGCCTCCTTGGCAATCCTGGTTGCCTCCTTTGTAATCCTGCAGGCCTCCTTTGCAATCCTGGGGACCTCCTTCGCATTCCTGGGGGCCTCCTTTGCAATCCTGGGGGCTCCTTTTCAATCCTTGGGGCCTCCTTTGTAATCCTGGAGGCCTCCTTTGCAATCCTGGGGGCCTCCTTTGTAATCCTGGAGGCCTCCTTTGTAATCCTGGAGGCCTCCTTTGCAATCCTGTGGGCCTCCTTTGCATTCCTGGGGGCCTCCGTGCCAATTGTTGGCACTCTTTTGATTTATGGGGCCTCCTATCCTTTCCTAGGTGACTCTTTCTTCAAATTAGGGGCCTCCTCTCACGTCTTGGAAGCCTCCTCTCATGTCTCGTCGGCCTCCTTGCTCACTTTTTTCCTGTGCATTTCCGGATAGGGGCCTCCTCAAATTTCAGGGGGCGGCGCCCCCAGTCTCACGACAAGGGGGTCGACTTCCCCCCCCTGCCCCCCGGTGGCGACGCCCTTGGCTACATTTCGGCGCGCTGCCGCGCGCCGTCCTTTCACTATTGGCGGAAAACCTCTAGGGGGGCCTATCACCCCCCCCCGAGACGTGGAGGGTTAAGAATGGCGTGGTAATGTGACAGTGTAAGAAGGTGTAATCAATCCGTGCAGATTGGTGCAAAAAGGTGTAATCCGTGCAGATCAGTGTAAGAAGGTTTACTCCGTGCAGATCAGTGTAAGAAGAATCAGTGTAACCCGTTTAGATGATTGCAAGAATGTGTAATCGGTGCAGATCAGTGTAAGTTGGTATAATCCGTGCAGATTGGTGTAAGAAAGTGTAATCCGTGCAGATCAGTGTAAGAATGTTTAATCCGTGCAGATCAGCGTAAGAAGGTGCAATCCTTGTAGATGGGTACAAGAAGGTGTAATCCGTGCCGATCAGCATAAGAAGGGGTAATCTGTGCATATCGGTGTAGAAAGGTGTAAGCCGTACATATCAGTGTAAGAAGGTGTAATCCGTGCAGATCAGTGCAAGAAGGTGTAATCCGTGCAGACCAGTTCAAGAAGGTCTAATCCGTGCAGAGCAGTGAAACAAGGTATAATCCGTGCAGATCAGTGTAAGAAGGTGTAATCCATGCAGATCAGTGTAAGAAGGTGTAAGACATGTCCTACGCCTTTCGTTTGAAATGCGTGAGCCAAACCTCGTTAGGAATATCTTAACTACTGATGACTTCATTCCACGAAATCTTAGGTGAGATATACAGTTCATGCTTTTTGGAATATATTAATAACTTCTGTTTGTAAAATTGACTGTGAGCAAAGTCGCCGCACATGTGTTAAGCCATCACACGTTTTTTAGGCTTCCACCATTGTAACAATGCATCCTGCAATCGCGGAATGTACACCAGCTTACAGTCATACTCTCTGCAAAACATGAAAGGATTTATATCGATTGATCTGTCCCAGGAAGATCCTCATGGTTGCCAGGGAAACAAAAAAATTGCGTCGCTTTTCAGAGAAACGTCCACGAATGCCCATTTGTATTATTATGTTATTGATACTGCGACACGAGCAGCGCGCTCTTACACACACCACTGGCCTTTCCATTTAGGACGAACACTACAGCGCGCTCTTTCACACACCACTGGCCTTTCTATTTAGGACGAACACTGCGTAGTTCTTACAGCAATTTCAAAATACCATTCAATTGCTTTTTTTTGCCACGGAGGTTTCGTGGTATCCCAGAATGGCGGGGGTATAATTACGGCACATCAAGTAGTCACAGGGTAAAATTAAGAGAACGAAGTCACCGCAAAAGGAGTGCTACCTTAAGAGGAACTGAGGTGGGCCCCGATATATCCATTTGTTTACATTCATGTTGTTTTTGGTGTGGAGTGTCCCAATGTAAGCTAAGCGCACTGAAAAACATCTCTGAGCTCTCCCGTGGCTGAACTGATGAAGCTGAAGAGGTCTCAGTCGTGGTTTGTCCAACAGGATGCCAGGTTTATGGTATTTGCATTAGATAATGGTCATCATATCGGAGCTAAAAGCAGCCAGATCAAATTTACTTCTTTGTTAGTTCAGATGAAGCACTCGGTTGCCCTTCGGTACCGCTGGCAGCTTGGTAAGCTGCTGGCTTAAAAACCAGCCAATCGATTATTTGGCATGCTTTGCAAGGCTTTAGGACGCACTCCATATGTGTGCTACAGGTTGAGACAAAAGCAACAAAAGCCAAAAGAAACAAAAGAGGACAACAATTGCCTATTTCGTTGACCCTACATGTTCTCTGTGCATATATTTATTCATAGATTACTATCGTCGCAATATCTTCTGATCACAGCCCATCGATTGAAATACGAGTTTTTAAGAGACGATTTGCTCTAGAGATGGCGAGAAGAGGGAAAACGGCATTCTCCAATGTATCGTTGGTGTCTCATGGCCTCAGCAACACCTAGTTAAACAAGGGTGTTGTACATAATTCAAAATATAGATTTTGCTCCTCATCCAGCCGAAAGTCCAGGGGGATTGCTGGCTGGGCCTGAAGCAATGCTTGTCGTAGTCTTCCTGATGGTGTGTGTCTACCGAGAATAGTCTGGGAGACGCGTGGATCAGAACTGGCAGCTCCAGCATCGCCCCCGCCCGAGGGCAGGTCCAGTCGTTTGACACTCGGCCACACACGGCATTTACGCACAATGCACATATTCATAGATGTGTGTAGCTAAAGGAGTCATTCAGTCTGCTACGCTCGGTGCATTGCATACAAATGTGTATTGTAACTACGCATTTGCATTCCAAATAAAACTCACAACAGGCCGTGGGGAGCAACTATCAACTATAACATGGCTACCTCAAAGAAATTCACTTTTCTTTATGCATAGTTGAGTGATGACCTGTGCGATTTCAATTGGTGAAGTTTTGCCTGATGATGACCATAGGAGTAAAAATAAACAGAACCTACCAAATGGATTGAAATTAATTCAACACAGAAACACCAGACTGGAAGTCACACTAATGCCTTGATTACCGTGGGAGCTGCCGCAGGTGTCCTGTGAGGTCTAGCACGTACTGACCGACCACAGACTTCGTGATCATGTGGCTCAGTGTTGGCGGCGCAGCAGAGGCTACGCAGATCTAGCCTCGGCCGGACCGACGACAGACTTCGTGATCATGTGGCTCAGTGTTGGCGGCGCAGCAGAGGCTAGGCAGATCTAGCCTCTGCCGGACCGACGACAGCAATCGCAGCTCAGTATTCAACTATGGATATGGATCACTGACCTGTTTTGCGGTTTTCGTGAGATGAGCAACAGTGACAGCACCACCACCAGGAAGCACAGCACGGCGAAGCACGTCACAAGCTGCGATCCATCCACCAGCGCCTCCGTCCCTGCGACACAGCCATCCAAACCGAAACGTCACAAGCTGCGACACATCCGTCAGCGCCTCCGTCCCTGCGACACAGCCATCCAAACCGAAACGTCACAAGCTGCGACACATCCGTCAGCGCCTCCGTCCCTGCGACACAGCCATCCAAACTGAAACGTCACAAGCTGCGACACATCCATCAGCGCCTCCGTCCCTGCGACACAGCCATCCAAACTGAAACGTCACAAGCTGCGACACATCCGTCAGCGCCTATGTCCCTGCGACACATCCATCCAAACTAAAACGTTACAAGCTGCGACACATTCGTCAGCGCCTCCGTCCCTGCGACACCGCCAGCCAAACTGAAACGTTACAAGCTGCGACACATCCGTCAGCGCCTCCGTCATTGCGACACAGCCAGCCAAACTGTGACTTCTATTGGTGAAAGCTACCCAACAGTAACTCGGTCTAGTGGTAGATCGAGAACTTGGCCAGGGGCATCCACATGTTGGTGCCCCCTGGGTCTTGGTGCCCTTCACATGATTGCCTTTGTTGACCGGGAGTGGGCTAGCGGTGTGCTCCGAACATGTCTGGATTGCACTGCAGGTAGCATCATGCCATAGCTGGTGTTAGTCTTCATGGGTGTCATGGTGTCGAGACACTTTTCCCGATGGTTCTGGCAAATAAAGAGGGCCCCTATTATTAAAATATTGCGTGCACCGTGGGTTCAGGGACCCTTCATATCGGCTTCGGCCATCTCCAGTCCCTAATGGTCCTCTCCGTCGGCTCAGTGACCGTCTTCGTCGACACGGGAGCCCTCTTCGTTAGCTCAGGGACTCCCTTTACTGGCCGTGCCTTCTCCGTCAGCCCGAGGGTCCTTCCAACTACTGGGGGCCTCGTCTGTCGGCCTAGATGCCTCTCACGTTGGTCCGTACCGGGACCCTCAGCGTCTGCCTGTGGGAACTCTCCGTCAATCTGGGCCCTCTTCTTCAGCTCGGGACCCTCTCCATCAGCCTGGGATCCCTTTCGTTGGCACAGGGCCCTTCATCTCGCCCCACAGTTTCCTCACTTCGGCTCTGCCTCCCACAGATCACACAGAGGCCCCTCGGGGCGTAAAAATTAATGTGTGCTTTGCCACGTCCTACGCTGAGACGCAACGTGTTCAACGGCACTCTTAGGCTCCGTCAGTGCCCAGGGGACATGACCCATGTGCACTGGATCCGCCACTGACTCTGTCTCTGCTGTAAGGATATTGAGGTCCCGGTACCACCGAGTTGTGCACTTGACAGCAGTGTAACCGAAACATACATCAATATAACATAGCTCTGTTTCATCCGCGGTGTCTGGCCATCAACAGCTGCAGAAACTCCACGGCGCTCACCGACGACCACGGTGACGTCGAAGACGATGGTGGAGATGAACAGCAGGCCAACAAGCTTCATCACGGTGCGGCCGCTCTCCTCCGACGCCGGCCCTGGCTCGCGCCACCACGACAGCCTGCGACACATCTCCTGTCACATGGCCGCCACGATAGCCTGCGACACATCTCCTGCCACGTGGCCACCGCGACAGCCTGCGACACATCTGTCACGTGGCCACCATGACAGCCTGCGACGCATATATTGTCACGTGGCCGCCACAACAGCCTGCGACACATTCTCATGTCACATGAACATCACGACAGCCTGCGACACATCTCCTGTCACGTGGCCACCACGACAGCCTGCGACACATCTCCTGTCACGTGACCATCACGATAGCCTGCGACACATCTCCTGTCACGTGGCCACCGCGACAGCCTGCGACACATATGTCACGTGGCCACCATGACAGCCTGCGACACATATATTGTCACGTGGCCGCCACGACAGCCTGCAACACATTATCCTGTCACATGAACATCACGACAGCCTGCGACACATCTCCTGTCACGTGGAAACCACGATAGCCTGCGACACATCTCCTGCCACGTGGCCACCACGACAGCCTGCGACACATCTCCTGTCACGTGGCCACCACGACCGCCTGCGACAAATATCCTGCCACGTGGCCACCACGACAGCCTGCGACACATATCTTGTCACGTGGCCGCCACGACAGCCTGCGACACATCTCCTGTCACGTGGCCACCACGACAGCCTGCGACACATCTCCTGTCACGTGGCCACCGCGACAGCCTGCGACACATCTCCTGTCACGTGGCCACCACGACAGCCTGCGACACATATCTTGTCACGTGGCCGCCACGGCAGCCTGCGACACATCTCCTGTCACGTGGCCACCACGACAGCCTACGACACATCTCCTGTCACGTGGCCACCACAACAGCCTGCGACACATATCCTGTCACGTGGCCACCACATCAGCCTGTGACACATCTCCCGTCACGTGGCCGCCACGACAGCTTATAACACGTCATCTGTCACTGTCATTTACTGTCACAATGAAGGCTGTAACGTAATGTGACGTGACATGATATTCATTCGACACCGCCGATGCATATGCTGTGACTGCCACCAGAACAGCGGAGACGGCTAACTTGTCAATTGTGGGCAACAGCGCGCTTTCAACTTCAGCGGTTTGCCGTCCGGTAGCTTACGCCATCTGCGATGACTGGTAATTCCACGAAAGGAACTCGCACGATTTGGAGTAGCATGCCTCGCTCTGGGGAGTACACTCGCTTAATCTGGTATGTCACTGAGATAAATGTAATATTAATAGATGCACGCTTATATTTATTCAACATTAGGTGCATCCAACCCGATCGCGACATTGCGAAAAGTATGAGTAAAGTTGGTGAATAATGATGCACATGCCCGGCTGGTACTCGCCCTTCCCGTGACCCGGGACCAATTCCCCTCCCCCCCCCCCAATTTTCTCCGCTCTGAGCCATTAATCCTACGGCGTTGACTGAAAATAATAGGCTTGCAATTGGCTTGGACTGCCAATTATTGAACCGCTCCTACATCCATGTTAGCTGTGGCACCACCATGGTGGTCGTGGCCAAATATCTATAGCTTACCAGTGTAATTGCGACCCTCTGCAACTGTGCCAAGTTGTCGCGACCTCACGTGACGTCGCCAGGGTATCGGGGACGTCACGTGACCTCACCAGGGCAGCTTGGAGGTCAGCATGTGCCAGTGGCCGGCGGGCTGAGAAGGTGTGGCTGCCACGTATCGGCTGGCGGCCATGTCCTGCACCAGGTACTGGTCGGTGGGTCCGAGCGTCGGCGTCTCCTCGGCACTGCGCACCGACGCCGAGTCCTCGCTGTCGGGGGAGAACCTGCCGCAGCCGCTGGGTCAGGGCCAGAGTCAAGGTGAAGCTTCCAGGGTCTGAGGAGAACCTGCCACATGCTCTGAGTTAGGGTCGGGGGAGAACCTGCCACAGCCGCTGGGTCAGGGTCAGGGTCAAGGGGAAGATTCCAGGGTTGGGAAGTTTCATTCAAATAGCTATGCCCGCTTAAGCGTGACGACGGATTTAACTTTGGAGGTGACCTCATTTGACCTTGATTAACTTGGTAACCGTCAATGATCTGACCTGAAAACGTGTACACAACATGTCAAATCGATGTGGGGAAAAGGCATGCCAAATTTAGGCGCGTTGCCGCTGCGTCGTTTTTTTTCACTACCCGCGAAAAAAAAACCTTATGGGGTGTAAAAAGACCCCCAAGACTATCGTGGATGTTCACTGGCGGGTACCCTCCACCAAGGCCGCCAGGACATTCTCCGACAATATATATATGAGGTACTATCGGGCGAAGTATTATACCAGAGGTGCGGTCAGTGACATGACATAGACGAACCGTTTGCTAAATCACATCATGGATTCCATAGGCGCACATTTTGGGAATGAACGGATGTCGGTGACCAATTGCCTATTTCTTAACGAGCTTTTATGAGCATTTAGCAACCCGGAAACCTCCGTATAAATTTTGGCACATTTTCAATGGTGGTGAGAATGATGCACCAGAGCCGTGCTTCTCCAGCCTGATGGCCTAGACATTAAAGGAGAGTCGGTGGTCTTAGCACATTTTGGCCTTCACAGATTTTGGAGGCCCCAGCACCCGACATCCACCTGGTGAGACTCGGAGGCCCCGCCACCTATTACTTACCTGGCGACCTCCATAGACTCAGGATCCCCGCCACCTACTGGCACCCACTAGTCACCCACCTGGTGACCTACACAGACTCGGGAGGCTCAAGCGCCCATCACCTACCTGGCGACCTCCACAAACTCGGAAGTCCCGCCACCCATCACTTACCTGGTGATACGTGAAGGCCCCACCACCCACCACCTACCTGACGAGCTTCACGGACTCAGGAGTTCCTGTCACTTACTACCTACCTGACGACCTTCACAGACTCAGGGGTCTCCGCCACCCATCACCCACCTAGCGACCTCCACAGACTCGGGAGTCTACGCCGCTCATCACCCACCTAGCGACCTCCACAGGCTTGGGGGTCCCTGCCGCCCATCACTCACCTAGTAACCTCGACAGACTCGCGAGTCCCCGCTACCCATCACCTACCTGGTGAGACTCGGAGACCCGCTGCCCATCTGGTGATCTTCGCAAACTCGAGAGTCCTCGCTACCTCACACCCGCCGGGTGACCTTCAGACTCGGAGGAACCGACACCCGACACCTACCTTCACGAAGTCGAGAGGCCCCGCCACCCAACACCTACCTCCACAGACTCGGAGGCCCCACCACCCAACATCCACCTGGTGATCTTCGCAAACTCGAGAGGCCTCGCCACCCCACATCCGCCTGGTGATCTTCAGACTCGAGAGGACCCACCAATTACCACTCACCTGGTGATCTTCCTGGTGATGACGCGGTTCTGCTGCTGCAGCACCACGGTCGGCACGGTGCCATTTCGCAGGCGCACCGGCGAGTCGATCGGAGTGCCTGGCATGGGCGTGCGCACCGACTCCGGCAGCAGACCCACCAGACTGGTGGTGTGCGGCTGGTAGCGCAGGATCAGCACGCACGTCGACACCAGCGTGTACGCCAGCAGGGTGCCTGTCGACAGCCGAGTCCAGCTGTAGTAACCGGCACTGGGCTGTAGCGACCGCAGCCCGGCTGTAGTGAACGGCGCTGGGCTGTAGCGACCGCAACCCGGCTGTAGTGACCAGGGCTAGGCTGTAGTAAACGCAGCTCAATTGTATTGGCCAGGGCTTGGCTGTAGTGACCGAGAGCATTCTACAGCGCCCGGGAGTGGACAGCGCTACCTGATAATAAACTATAATATTTTGGAGCATGTCTGGGAGTAAGTTGTGGTATTTGGTTTTGTGGATATATTAAAAGCTAGCTTGATCTTCAAGATCCAGGAACGACTCGATGATAGAAAAAATTGTAAATATATATTGTGACGTTTCGGCCATAGGCCATTGTCAAACAATGCACTCGTTGCGATCGGCGAACAGGTCGAAAATTCAAATTACTGCAGGCACAAAAACTTGACAAAATCCATTCACCACCTCCACTGCGAGAAAAAAAGCGAAGAAAAAAATGAACACACGCACTTAGAAACGCCAAAAAAGGGGAAAAAAACCTAACGTACACATGCATATACATGGACGGCAGGTGAAAGCCGTCGCGACACGAACGCGTCTACCTGGCGGCAGTGTACATAGTTGTGACATCAAGGTCCGTTTACACACATCAATATGCAATTCATTGGCCTTTCTCTAAGACCCTGCGCACGCGATAATTTTTCAGCCACACGCAAAACATCGGTAAAACTGGTAGCCTAAGATACATGCCATGACGATTGGTGGGAATTCATACTTGGTTTCAGCTCACGAATAAACAGGGATTCTAAGATTTTAAAGTCCGCGCCGTCTTTCGCTATGCCTAGGATATCTATATTGAAATTTTCATTGGTTTCCGGATGGTTCATGTTCAAGTGATGCTCGGCCATGTGTTCGCCTAGGGGAGTGAAGGGACGCCGGAAACGTGCATCTCCCAAATGCTCATTAAATCTTCCCTTACTGGGCGAATCGTTTCCCCAACATAGAGAGCGGACGGACAAGTGATGCACGTCACCTTATAAACTGCATTTTTTACTCGACATCTTTCTTTTAGGCCATTGCCACATGTATGGCATTTTTTGTTACCTGAAGGGCAAGTGAGGATGCTGAGGGCTGACCTTACCATATTATATTTTAGTGACGGTCCGCTGTACCACGCGATTATAATTTTGTCTAGTTTTGATGAGCGTGAAATTTGGTTTACCGTGCAGCAAAGTTTGTCGGTGACGAAAGGTAATCGGATGTAGGTGTAGTTCGATTCGTTTTTGCTTCTGGCACGGTGGTGTTGGACATAGTTCATTTTCCCCTGACGCCTGAACTGGGCCATTCCCTGGTCAATGGCCAGCGACACCTTCCTAGGCGGGTACCCATTGGCCAGGAAGAGGTCGCGCATTTTCTGAAGACTCCGCCTACACGCTGCTTCGTCTGAGGAAATGCGGGTAGCTCTCTTATTTGTGCATGGAGCACTGAGGTTTTCGTGGTAATGGGATGTGCTGAGTTGTAGTGGAGGATATGACAGGCGCCGCCATAGGCTTTATGTACAGCTCAGTGGTGTATGACCCATCCGCGCCGACTGTGAACAGGGTGTCCACAAATGGAATGGAATTTGAAGCGAACGTGTGCTCTATGGTAAACGGGATGTCCGGATGAGTGGCATTGATGCTAGCGTAAAATTCGAGAAGGGTCTTCAGTCCATGGGTCCAAATTCCAAAGATGTCATCAATGTACCTCAGATAAATTGCTAGTTCCAACATGATGTCATTTAAGAATTTGGGCTCAAGAGCATGCATAAAGGCTATAGCGAATGGTGGGGCACACCTGTTCCCCATCGCTACGCCCTTAACCTGCTTGAAAAGTGCATCCCAAAGCGTATTATATTGTTATGAAAAATATGGTGCAATACTTTGGCACAGTCTTCTAACGTAAGCCCAAAGGTGTTGACACTATTCGAATTGTCAGTGATTATTTCCATGACCGCAGCTATACTTTCCTTTATCGGTATACTACCACAAAGGTTCCTGACGTCCATTGTGAAAGCGATAGCTCCTGCCGGGAGAGAACGAGGAAATTTTTGTTTCACTTTGTTCAAGTAGGACTCCGTGTTAGGAAGGTGTGCTGGAATCAATGCCAATACTTGGGTCAGAATCTGACATGTGAACCAGGATAGTTTCTCTAACGGGTCACCACACGCTGACACGATAGGACGTAGTGGGGTGTCAGGCTTATTATTTTTTGGAAGGCCATAGAGCTCTGCTGTACGACTGAAATGAGGAACGAGTGCACAAGTCAGATTTGGGGGAAGCTTCGGTCCAAGAGTGTGCTTGATGAGATAACCGGTAGTCTTCTCGAGGATTTTGGTTGGGTTCGGCCGAGAGGGTATCGGTATGTATTCATCCGTGATAGCTTTCGTTTTCATAAGGTATTCTGATTTGTCCATTATCACCAAGCCCTTATATTTATCGGAGGGCTTGATTATAATGTCACTGTTATTTTTGAGCTCCCGAATCCCCTGATTTTGTGCCGGAGTAACGTTACTGGTCGTCGTTGGCTGTCTTTTAAACGCCATGAGGATCTTACATTTCAGGTCTCTGAGAACCTCTTCTAAATCCCGCGGTGTCTTAGGTGGCTGGTACACAGGCGCGTCAGAGAAGTGGTGGCGGATGTTGAAGCCCGCCCGTCCTGTGGGTGCTTGAGCATGCGGAAATTGGCTGAGCTTGTGCTCCCGCTGCCATCTCCACCGAAGTCCATATAACGCCCGCTCTAGTCCCAGCTCAACTGTTCTGATGCACCTGTGATCAATTGCTCTAACTATGGCAAAGCCAGGCCCTCGATCTAAGATGTCAAGCACATCATGCCGGACAGTTGCTTTCGACATGTTGCATGTTGTCCGAACCTTAATTCGGGGCTCGCTGTGGGGAGTGCGTGTGCCATATACAAAATTGTCCACGGGACTTTTTCCACCCCTAGGCGAGGGCCGGTGGTGCACCCTTTCTGCTACTGTGACCAACTGAGGTCCCAGTCCCGTAACTGAACGGTGTATGATAACCCACACTTTTGAGTGGCGCTTGGCAAGACTAGTGATGGTTCGTAGCCTCGGGGCGGGCCGCTTACAACTGCCCGCTGTGAAGAAGCTGCATGCAAAATTGTGCCTATATTCTCGCATACACGTAACGTTTCGTTAGGACATCTAACATCTTCAGACATACGGATAAGACACAATATAAGAACATAATACATTCGCAAGCGTTTCGATCTCTATATGATTTGCGCGTCAGCAATGTACATTTTATCTTGCTTTTCTCTAACACACACGTAGATCTCATATGCGGTTACTTCTTAAATAGCAATGCTTTCAACGGTAATATACTAAATAGTCATGCTGTACACTTTCTCAATTATATACTTATAAACAAGGATGAACAAATGCAGATGCACACTATCACTCGAGCTTCCAAGAGCATAGACAGTACATAGCCAGTAGCAGTCACCTATGCCCTTGGGGGGGGGGGAGTGTTTGTCCATCATAAAGAGACAGCGTGCCCCTCATGTTCAGCTGCCGGTTAATTACAGGTTCCTTTTCACGGATGAAAACTGCCTCTAGGATTTTAAGTTCTTGTATCCTGTGACACTGGGTCAAATTGGTGGTGTTGTTGATCTTGATGGATCGGGTAAGTTTCGTATCGTGCATCGACATGGCGTGCTGTTGTGGTGCTCCTTCTTGGAGGTGCATTGTGATGCGTCTAGATAGGGTGGTGGTGGTGTGTCCAATGTAGGATGAGGCTGGGCGGCGCGCACAGTCGCCAATAGGGCATCGGAACTCATACACTACATTGGTCGTTTTGAGCATGCTTCTATCTTTAGTCAAGTTGTTGCACATGATGAGATCAGAGGCTCGTGGACATCGGTAATGAATTTAGAGATTTATTTTGTCATGTGGTGTAGTGGGGACCCAATTTCTAGCGATGATGGTGCGCAATACTTTTCCGTCTGTTTTATACACGGATGACATGTGACCCTGATAGTATCTGTTTGCTGTATCTGTTTCTCTTTAGCATTGTTCGGGTGCTGTCCAAGTGGTGACCGGAAGTACTTATGCAATTGTAGCCGAATCTGGTGGTCAATATCACTCATTGCGTAGTTGTTATTTACCAGAATGTGTTTTACTCGCTGCATTTCTTGATGAATCAGTGGCCATGTAGAGCAGTGTTTTAGTGCCCTGTGTATGAATGCTTGGACTACGCTTTCCTTATATCTGTCTGGACATTCACTTGCGCCGTTCAAGCATGTCCCGGTGTCGGTGGGCTTCCTAAATACTGTGGTTTTGAAAGATCCACTAGAGGCATCAATGTTGACATCTAAGAAAGGTATGGTATGGTTATGGGATGACTCCACTGAGAATTTCAGAACATACTTTTCTTCCAGCTTTGCTTTCAATGCGAGTAAGTGGCAGTCGTCTTGGATATCGACACATATGTGTACGTGTACGGTTTGTGTTCCATGTCATCAATAGCGATTGCTTTTATGTGAACCATGTAACTCTCCGTAAAGAGTACATGCAGTGGCGAGCCCATAGCCACGCCATCAGTCTGTCTATAAAGCTTACCCTCTGGGCAGCGGAACAGTGTCCCCTTTGTGCAAATTTGAAGCATGCTTTTAAGTACAGTTTGAGGTATCTTTGGTGGTGTGAGCTTTGTGTGATGGTACACGTTGTTCATGATTATCTGAATTGTCTCGTCGACGTGCACATTTGTGAATAGAGAAGAAGCATCTAGGGACGCCAAGACTTCACGCCTATCTTTGCCCTTCAGAACCCCCACGAACTCATCAGAAGATGTCTAGGAGTACGTTTTCGGTGTGTAAGGTGAAATAATTGCGTTAAGACGCTTTGCGACTTGATAAGCCAGGGTAGAAATTTGTGATATGATTGGCCTTACCGGTGCACCTATTTTATGTATTTTAGGGTTGCCATACAAGTATCCTGGATATGTAGTCACCGATGATCTTTTGGAACTTGACACCTCCATTTTCAGCGTTGGCCACGTCAACAAGTTTGTTGAGCTCCTTTTTCTGATTTTCCACGGGATTTCCGCTAAGCTTCTCGAACTTGAGTGAGTCTTGTAACCTTGACCTTTTCTAAGTAATCACGCCGGTCAAGAATGACGAATATTGAGGATTTGTCTGCTCGTCTAATTATAATGTCATTGTTGTTTCGCAATTCCTTTGGAGCCTGAGGGAGTCTAGGGGTCAACAAACAAGATGTTGTATTTGCTCTCACTTTTGTACCCTCGGCCAAAAGTTGTTCTTGAGCATTGGGGTTTGCGATGATGTTTCCTTCTTTATGGTGTTGGCATATCTGCTGGTAAAGCAACTCTAACTCAGCCTTCTTTTCAGGCACGCCACTGAGATACGCCTAGGATACGCCACGGATTTTCTCAGCATTATATTGTTGAGCCTACGTGGTATTTTATCTCTGCCCACGCGATGTAATAGCCGATATGTTAATGCGTGACTCGACTGCGATCGGAACGGAGTAACTAGCGTTATCAACCTCCATATATCCCTCCCTGAAGACGCCTCAGATAAAATGAGGTCTTTTGACAGGATTTGTGGAAAAGTGGTCGGAAATGGTTGCATGCTTCAGACATATTCAGACATATAAAGGACCCTGTAATTAACCGGCAGCTGAATATGAGGGGCACGCTGTCTCTTTATGATGGACAACCACTCCCCCCAAGGGCATAGGAGACTGCTACTGGCTATGTACTCTCTGTGCTCTTGGAAACTGGAGTGATAGTGTGCATCTACATTTGTTAATCTGTGTATATATGTATATAATTGAAAAAGTGTACCGCATGATAATTTAGTGTATTACCGTTGAAAGCATTGCTATCTAAGACGCATATGAGATCTACGTGTGTGTTAGAGAAAAGCATGACAAAATGTCCATTGCTGAAGCGAAAATCATATAGAGTTCGAAACGCTTGCGAATGTATTATGTGCTTATATTGTGTCTTATCCGTATGTCTGAAGATGTTAGATGTCCTAACGAAACGTTACGTGAATGCGAGAACATAGGCACAATTTTACATGCAGCTTCTTCACAAGAACGGAATAGCATCAGGCGATTTGAGAGCCTCTCAAAGGGGCACATCAACACGAAGTATGCTGTTTTATTCAATGAAACATATATATATATATATATATATATATATATATATATATATATATATATATATATATATATATATATATATATATATATATATATATATATATATATATATATATATATATATATATATATATATATATATATATCGGAATTGTGTTTCAGATCAGGTCAGTGATCTGAGGCCCGGTAAAGATAAAGTGTGTTAATTTGGAAAGCAAACATTTAGACACTCCTGTTTGTATGGGCTAATTCAAGTTTTCATGGCATAAATAGCATTAAACTTGGATTGCACTACCTAACTTAGCGAATGGAACCAAAACTATTTATAATCGTCAAAGTCAAGATCATCCTAGGTCATTGTGCTATCACAATTTTTATATTGTTCTTAAGGTCATACGCGTATTGAAATGAAGCTAATCACATCATTACAATTTTGCAGTGTTTACAGCACGTATGACTTGGACGTATGGACTTATGTTCGTGGCCAGATCAGTAACTTAAGGTCACCGACAATTTCGGCCCATGCCAAACCAATGTGACTATTTTTGTAACATTCGCTATGTAATTGGCTCTCAAATGGCGTGAACTCTGTGTCACTTTACACTGTGGAAGTACGCTGTAGCACTTTTCAGTTGCCAGGGTATATTTGAGGTAGCATCCCGGAGTATGCTGTTTTAATTCAGCGTAGAATGTTGTGGTTGGAAGGACGCTGTAGTACCCGTAGTACCCTGGAGTGGGCTGCACTCATTGTGGGTAGAATGTAGTGGTCGGGAGGAAGCTATATTACACAGGAGTATGCTGTACTAATTGGGGGGTAGAATGTAGTGGCCGGGAGGAAGCTGTAGCACCCATGCTGTGCTAATTCGGGGGGGGGGATATTAGCCCAAAAGGAAGCTGTAGCACTCAGCAGTATGCTGTACTAATTCCGGGTATAATGTGGCGGTTGGGAGGAAGCTGTATTACACAGGATTACACTATGTATATTTGCTGGGAGTAGGCCGCAACAGGTATATGTATTCTCGTTGTTAGACATGGGCGAAACGAGGCACTGCACGGTCGGCCATTACGGCCACTGCACGGTCAGCACGGTCACTGCACGGTCAGCACGGTCACTGCATGGTCGACCAGCACGGCCAGCACGGTCAGCACGGTAAGCACGGCCAGCACGGTCAGCACGGTAAGCACGGCCACTACACGGTAAGCACGGTCACTGCACGGTCAGCACGGTCACTGCACGGTCAGCACGGTCACTGCACGGTCAGCACGGTCACTGCACGGTCAGCACGGTCACTGCACGGTCAGCACGGTCACTGCACGGTCAGCACGGCCAGCACGGTCAGCACGGTCAGCACGGTCACTGCACGGTCAGCACGGTCACTGCACGGTCACTGCACGGTCACTTCACGGTCAGCACGGTCACTGCACGGTCAGCACGGTCACTGCACGGTCACTGCACGGTCAGCACGGCCAGCACGGTCAGCACGGTCACTGCACGGTCAGCACGGTCACTGCACGGTCAGCACGGTTACTGCACGGTCACTGCACGGTCAGCACGGTCACTGCACGGTCAGCACGGTCACTGCACAGTCAGCACGGCCACTGCACGGTCAGCACGGTCACTGCACGGTCAGCACGGTCACTGCACGGTTAGCACGGTCACTGCACGGTCAGCCAGCAGGTAACGGAGCTGGAATACAGGCGCTGTTTGGTCGTGCCGTGCCGTGCCGTGCCGTGCCGTGCCGTGTCGTGTCGTGTCGTGTCGTGTCGTGTCGTGTCGTGTCGTGTCGTGTCGTGTCGTGTCGTCTTCATAGATGTGTTTCAGCGATTGTGCTGTAATTTCGCTAAGTGATTGAATGAAGGTACCCATGTCGCCACAGGTACATTAGCAGGATAATTTATTCTGCAGCACAATTTGCGACCCTACAATTACGCCACCTATCGTAACCTATGCAGAAGTACAAGACATGGCGTACCATCAAACGTGCGTGACATCGACCGCATCGCGCTCGATCGCTTCTAAATAGCAGATGGCAATGGGCAGAATAGCAGTGGCTAATTCGCAGTGACAGTATTGTCACCTACATGGGTGTAGCCACGGGTTTGAAATTAGGGGGGGGGGGACAAACCAGGGACGCGTTATGTTTGGGCAAGATGGAGGTAAGACCCCCTCCCCCCAAAAAAAAATCCTCGGATTTCAACCACTTCATTTTCAAGGTCTGGTTTTCAGATTTACCATTGTTAAAAATTATATTTGGGGGACAAAAAATTCCTCCAAAATTAGCAGGGTTCACTCCTTATCACTGCCTATGGACACCAAGCTATATGTCGTATGTGCTGGGCCGATTTCACAATCACCATAGAGCAATGCTGTAATCACGTTAAACGTTGCTCTCTTGTAGCAGAAGATAAAATATTGGACGATGGTTTTGTTGTAGTAAATATGGACATACACCATTGGCGTACCGAAGGTGGGGGACATTAGGGACAGTTTCTCCCACCCCATGAGTGGTTGGGGCCCCAAGAATCGCGCTGGGGTTCCCAAAAAATTCCTGCTGGGGCCGCACACAATCCAACCGTAGCCCTTAAAAATCACATTGGGGCCAAAAGGTCACGCATGGACCCATAAGATGACGCTGAGGGCCCACACAATCGCACCGGGGCTCATACAATCACATTGAGGGGCCTAACAGGTCACACAGGGGCCCCTGAAAATGAAGCTGGGACCCAAAAATTGCACCAAGGGCACTGCAAATCATATTGGAGGCTTTAGTAAATTTAAAAGCGAGGCAGACGACCTGCGAGCCGTCCTCCTATGGACTGAACGTTCTCGAGTAATGGAAGTGAGGACTTAAGCCAGTCTAAATCGTCTAGAATATTAACGTTTTTATATATATGATTTGCGTTTGGAAAATGTTTAAATGCGAGAGGGAGCGATGAACGGACACTCCGGGGGCATTAGCTCACATGCTTTGGTTCTTTGACAGCAAAATCCCGCTGGCCTCTGTCATCCAGGGGCGCAGATGGGGGGGAGGTGGGGGGGGGGCGAGCATAGCATGCATGTGGGAGGGGCCTTTAAGGGAGGCCCCACATTGCGTTCGCCGGAAGTTCGGCGGTGGACAATAGGATATATAGGCAAAACACTGCCCGGTAATGAGTCCGCCTGCGTTCGCTGCACGTTGGGGCACGGAGCTGTGCAGTAGTTCGGGGGAACGTACGGACAGGTTTGGCGTGCCGTAAGCCCCGGGGCTGAAAGGGTAGGGCCGGCTAGGTTATATAGACGGCCAGGGGACGTGCCCAACGTGGTAGGGATCCGTGCCCACCCGTGGACACATTGGCCTTGTCGCACGTCTACGGAGAATAAGGTTTGGTGCGGTATCGACTGTCTTAAGGTTAGGTAGGTCGGTCAAAGACACCAGAGCACTTGTATAAGCCCTCGAAGCCAGTACGATGAGCCCCCTCGTTGCAGTTAAGACTTTGTACAGGCGAGGAACGCTGCCAATAATGGCGAGGCCAGCTATGATTGGCAATGAAAGGTTTACATACTCGGCCAACATAGCATCAAAAATAGAGCAATGGTCTGTCGTTATATGTGTTTGTGTACCGCTACGGTTGGGGGAGATAATTTTGCGACCAGGCAATTCATTAATTAATAAGGAGAGAATGAATGGGACGAGCGAATGTGAAGTGAATGATGATAATGAATGTGTGTTAGGTAGCCTTAAGGACCAGCGGAAGCCGCTTGGGGCTAAACACAGGCACCTTTTTTCGTGCGGTACATTGCACAAAATTAAACTACTATTTTATTGATTTATACTACTATTAGTATCCGAAAAGTTCCAACTCGGGACAAGTCTTTCAAACCACAGACTCATTACATACTCATTAATTTTCCAAATACAACTTACTCCTTCTAATTTGGCAAAAGGCACTCACTTACCTATATGGTGTTCTCAACACTTTGGCCTCGCACAACATATAAATTCGTATTAGGGACGGTAGCTCAAACACACCAAGCCGGCTGGGGTTTGGGGAATGTGCGGTGGAGGTGGCAGGAAACACAACACAACACACCCCCGACATAGGCACAAGCAACAAAGGAGTAATTTAGCTGTCTTAATTAGCCCAGTCTAAGTCTAGAGTCAGCCCAGGTTCGGCCGTGTTAAAGTTCAATCTTAGTTAAGATCAAGGCCTTAATATTCGCACGTCCGGCGGTCCCCACAAACTTCGCCGGTCCGGGGGGGCCGATGTCTGCCCCCCCCCCCCACTAAGATCTCCAGAACTATGCTAGGTAGCGACAAACGGAAAACGGCGTTGGATAGCTGGTGACAATCTCTAACGCAAGTATTTCGGTCATTTTTCTGTCCGGTCAATATTTAGGTCACTGGGTCATCATAGGTCATATTCGATCAGATCGGATGGGACCCTCAGATATTGACACATATCTCAGGACCTGTAACATATAGAAACAAACGGCGAATGCTATTCGACAGCCCTTGAAATGTACTATCGACAATATGCTGTGCGATTTAAGGTCAGGTCAACAGACAGGTCACCAGAGGTCACCGAACTTGGGTAAAATGTATTGTAATTTTCCGGTACAAACTTTTTGACAGCATGGCGATGGGAAGCTGATTTTGCTTTATATGACGAAAGACGCTTCCGATGACATTTAATAGTTGGGTCAATATTTGACATTGACCTCGGTTGACCCGAGGTCAAGACCGTTTTCTGTCCTAGGTAGGTCATGTCGCATATCATTCAAAACGTCTCAACAAGAGCATTTCACTGGTGTTAGAATTTTGGATAACATTTGGTTTTATACCACATTGATGTTCGCTATATAATTTACTGCGGGATAATACACGGCTGCGTTAGTGAAAATGGTCGCACAAATGTTTGTGATATATACGCAGCGTCCAGCACTGATACATTTCAAAATATTCCGAGACGATTCGCAAGAGACATGCTAGAATGCACGATATTCAAGACCGGGTCTTAATTGTAATGGATAGGTACGGGAACGACGCATTCCATTACAACAAACGATATATCTGTGTTCAATGCTCATATAGAACAACACTCGAGACATGCGAAACGCTTCTAACTTATGTCTTGGATATGAAAGACATCAGGCAAACAACACTCGCGACAATAGAAACATGGGAAACTCTTTTGAATCGACTCTTGAATGTGAAAGACATCAGGCAACATGCAGTGAAGCAGACAGCCGCATCACGGCTGACAGATGTTGCACACTTTGGTAGATTTTCTGTGTCTAGGACACGCTGGCCGACTACACTTCACACACGGAGTGTACTTCCCCATTTTCGACTTCTTCTTCTTCTTGAACCCCTCGCCGTGCTCTCCCGCAGGCACAGAGGGTATCTGACGAGTTTCGGCTCTTGTGGCTGGGAGGATGATCCTGGCTCCGGCTGGGCAGGTGCCTTCCGGATGAGCTGACGGTCTAGCACCTGCTTCAGGGACCTCACCGCTTGCCGATTGATGACCCCCGTCCGGAAATGTAGCTGGTGGCTCGGCGCCCAGACTGTCCGCTCAGGAGCTGGATTCCGAGCGCTCTGGTGAAGTGCATGCGGCCTCCGTGCTTCATGTCGGCGTGTGCACTGAGCGGGAACTTGTTCACGCAGACGTGGTAGGCGTTCACACAGGCCACACTCAGCATGAAGAACAGCATCTTCGTCGGCCACCTGCGCACGGGCGCGTTGCACATATGGTTGGCGATGATGTTATCGCACACGTCGACACCCCCCACCCCGCCTTCGTTGAGTTGTAGTATAATACTACCTCCGGTTTCCCGCTGCGGGAGTCCACCAGCGGGAGCTTGTGCTGGGACGAGGCCACCAGCACTACCTTACCCGGCTTTGGGCAGTACGACACCAGCTGGATGCCGTTTCGGAAGCAGATTACTGCTTGAGAAGCAGTAATTGCTGCTTCGTTTCGGAAGCAAATTACTTCCAATACTGTGAGAAATAATTTGCAGTTATATGCGATGACCTAAGATGACCTTACAGAGGTCATAAAGTAAATGATTGACTGGCATATTCATAAACGACCTCAAAGTGCATGAGATTTACAGAGGACAATCGAGGCCAACTACGTACCCAAGCAGAAATACTTTTTACTCCGAAACTATGACCTCAGGTCAGGGTCATGAGGTAGCCTAGGGAGGTCATGTAATGTACCAATCGACATGTCTTGGCGATACAAGCACAATTACGGTAATTTCAGCCTTCTAGCTCAATGCAGTGCGATATAATGCGCAGAAATGTGCTAGTGATCTCAGGTGACCTCAGATGACCTTGGTGGGGCCACTGAGCAAAAATGTCAGCGATAGCATTGCGAATAGCTTCCAACTACACGCCATAACGATTGGAGGTCATTCCTAGAGCAAATATGTAACCAGGAAACATTTGTATATTTTACCATAGGCCTATAATGGGGGAAGCCATGGCCGCGACCTGACCTCAGGTCAATGCTACGAAAAAACGAGGTATATATTATAGTCCCTGATGAGATCATGACGTGTTATAAGTTTGAAATCAATCTCCCGATTATTGTGGAAGTGATGCCACCTAGACTCCGAGGGATGTTGGGTCACTTCGCCTGACCTGGTGACCTGACTTGAGATGACCCAGGGTCAAAAATTTCTGAGGATATGCGGAAAAGACAAATGAGCAGCCATACGTGGTTTGGCCTTGCTAACCCGATTAGTATGGCGGCAAATTAGGAATAACCGCAGGGAGGGGGGAGATAGCTCCCCCCGGACGTGCCGTGTAAATAAGTTCAATCAGTTTCAGTTAAGTTTGGGTTGGGGTTACATTGTCTTTCACACACCCCGATCACCCCGGCAATGCAACCCGCACAGCTCCCACACCAGCCCAAAACCACCCCACACCATCAACCACTACAAACCATGGCCCCCTCCCCCCATCCCACACACCCCACCGACGGCAGAGCCGCCACCCCTTAAGGGGGGGCACGAAATAAATTGAGGGGGACAAATCGTCACTTTTCAGAAATTGGGGGACATGTCCCCCACCCCCAACCCCACAGTGGCTAAACCCACGGTCACCTCCTCCTTTTTCGTCTTACGCTGTGACGACGGCCATTCTCTCAGTTCCGGTTGCATCGTCTTTAGCTTGTTGCTGAGTTTAGCGTTCCACATATCTTGTCATTTGGATTAAGCGCGCGAAGAAGAAATTGCTCAGTACTCGGTCGCCAGAAGAGTGAAAGCAGAAATGAGGCCACCAACAGGAATAGGCTTAACCCGTCCCAGCCCGTCTGGTGGGTGTCTTTATGCCTCCGTAAGGTTTTCCGCGGATAGTGGAAAAAAACAATGCGTGACAGCGCGCATAAATTTGGCATACGTTTCCCCATATTCAAGTTGATATGCTCTGTGAAAATTTTGAGATCAGGTCATCCACGGTCGCCAAGTTAGTCAAGTCATGTGAGATCATCTCCAAAAAAGTTCAACCAGTCGTTACGCTTTAACGGGTGAAATATTGGAATGAAGCTTTCAGCGTTTGCTGGTTTTTAGGGATGCAACAAAACGCATCAGAGGAATTGCTGATTTTTGTTTCGTTTTGATGACATATTTTTGCATATTTGCCTAGCAGGGTTAAAATCGATGATTCTGACTAGAGTAAGCACTTTTTAACAGGCCACGCTGACTGCAATGTTTCTCGGTGTGCTCTACCGATTAGAAATATCAAAATTCAAGAAAATAGAAAACTCTTTCTAATTCCAAAACAAAAAATCTTGATATTTGGTTGGGCAGACATTTTGTGGCCACGGTTAATTTCGCTTCCTTTTCTGATACCAAATGATCCTTCACTGAAAACAAAATTACCCAGCTGAAAACAAAACTACCCAAGGCTCACGGGTAACTCTTTCACGACACTAAATGATTGCGAGTAAGTTGAAAAAAAATACTCTCTTACTTGGAGTTAAGACATAGGCGTAGGAACAGGGGGGGGCAGGGGGACCATGGCCCACCCATTTTTCAATGTGGGAGGGCCAACAATGGTAGCTGGTCCTCCCACTTTTGAGACATCTAAATTTCTTAAAATGCAGCATGCACGCTGATATGTGAAATGTGAAAGGTGGATATGTGAAAAACTCCCTGCAATCCATAACTAAGTAAAAGCTGTACATATCACATCGTAGCACTTCATTTCTTAAGTCATGCACACTTGGACATGACCCTACAAAAAAGCAATTAATTCAGGAGTTCATATAATACAACATATATATGGATATTTACACCTTATATTATGTTGTCAAAAGACTATAAAGCAGATAATGTGCCTGCCAGTACCAAAATACTTTCATGCTAGAGTTTCACTGTGGTTCTTTGACTGATACCATATTTAACATCAATTTCATTAACATTGCCTAGAGTAGAAAATTGTAAAGACAATCATGGTACCTAACAGAATCATGGTAAGACAATTCAAATTTTTCAAATAATATAATTTGTCAGTGCAAATTCTTGCCTTGATATTATATACGGCCTTGGTCCTAGCTGCCATACACTCCAACATTTACATGTACTTTGATTATTGAAGCATACAAATTGCTACCACAATATAACCACTGCGTGATTGTAGTCTAGAATAGAACGTTAAAATTTCCACATTTCAATGGATTTTCACAATTTGGCACAGCAGACGGATATCCAACCTTTTGATTCAGATGCCTGGGTATTATGAGTACTGGCATCCAATATAGCAAAATACTTATTTCCATCACGTATTATAGTAGCATAGATACAATAATGCAGTCCACACACTATTATATCAACTTAAAGTGCGAGAACGCCTCACAGAATCTTAGCATCCCCAGAGAGGATTATGCGCTCGTGATGCGACCTGGCAAGGTCACATGAGGAGTGATATGAAGAGTGATGATGTGACGAGTAACGAGTGATGCTTGTCATGTGACCTAAGAAGGCACATGACGAGCATGGCAACTGACCCGAGTACATCTTCAGCTGGGTAACTGCGTAGTGACATTGACAGCACGTTAAACATTGAATTCAAATTATGTCGTTCAACAGAAATGGTTCGGTAAGATGGTGCGCTCATGGTATATGTAACAATATTTGCTTGGTATAGACTCTGATCCCACCATCTATTGAATGAAGACATATGGATTAAGAGCATTAAAACACCGAATTACAACAGAGACTACTATCAAGGCTTTTCATCGTCCAGTGATGTGTTCGTCCAGGCTGAGATTTAAGAACCCCGAAGATAATGAGATGGATTTAGGCCAATTCCAGAGTGTATATTTCTGAACACTACTTGTGGTACAAGCAGTTAAATGGCATAGGAAAGTCGATTTTGTGCGATGTACTCCATTGACGTCATTGTTAAACTATACAATCATTGGGACATGCACAATGGCGTACCGAAGGGGGGGGCATTGGAGCAGTGCCCCCCCCCCCATGAGAGGTTGTGGGCTCCCAATATCGCGCCGGGGTTCGGAAAGACGCCAAGCTCCCTACGAATCCTGCTGGTGTCACCAACAATCACACTGCGGAACACAAAAATAACTTGGGGGCCCCAAAAAGTCGCGCAGGGGTCCCTGAAAATGACGATGGGGCTCCCAAGATCCCACCAAGGCCCCTAAAAATCACATCTGGGCTTCAAAAATCGTTCTGGCACCTTAAAAATGACGCTGAGGGCTCCAAAATGTTGGACCGGGCTCCTGAAAATACCGCTGGGCCTCCAAAAGGTCGCGCCGGGACCCCGATAAATCGCGCCAGGGCCCCCGAAAATCACGCTAAGGCCATAAGAGGTCGGGCCGGGCACTTGGAAATCACACTGGAGGCCAAAAAGACCGGAAGTCACGCCGGGACCCTCGAAAACGACACTGGGCACCAGAAAGACTGGCCAGGCCCTCAAAATCACGCTGGGTCCCAAAATGTCGGGTCGGGGCCCGGATAATCGCGCTGGGGCCCCCAAAAGTTCGACCGGGCACCGAGAAAATCACGCTGGGAGCACAACAAAAAATCGTGCCGTGGTCCTTGAAAATCACGATGGGTGCCGCAGAAAGACGGGTTGGGCCCCTGAAAATCACGCTGGGGGCTTCAAACGTTCGCGCTTGAGCCCAGAAGATCAAGCTGAGGGCCGAAAAAAGTCGTGCCGGGGCACTTGAAAATCCCAATGGGGGCTCCAAAAGGTTGGGCCGGGGCCACTGAAAATCACGCTGAGCCTGAAGGTACCGAAAAGTCGCGTCCGGGCCTATGCAAATCACGCTAGGGGCTCGACAGGTCGCACCGGGACCCCAAAAGTATCATCGGGAACACCCAATAAATGAAGCCGGGGCAACGAAAAAAAATAGTCTTGACATGGAAAATCACTCCGGGGTCACAGCAATTGTTCCAAAAGAAACCAAAACGTGTTGGACCCCCAAATACGCGTCGAGGCCACTAAAACTCGCGACAGGCATCCAACAAATGAAGACAGGATCCAAAAGTCGCACTTAGAACTAAAAGCGTCGCGCCGCTGCCTCTGGAAATCACCAGGGGCCCAAAAAGTCGTGCCGGAGCCCCACAAGTCACAGCTGGCTTCCCAAAAGTCAATTCCTACCCGGAATGTTACTCTGCGGCCACAACAATTGCGTCAAAGACCTTAAAAAAAACGCGTTGGGCCCCGGAAAAAGAAGCACGTTGGAGCACCGAAAAAAATGCACTGGGAGCCCGAAGAATCGTACCGAGGCCCAAAAATATTGCGCAGGAGGCTTACAAAAAATAGAAGTCGACCGAAAAAATCACGAAAGGACTCATTCTAGTCTACCCGAGCAAAGGAAAATTCAGAACAGGTCCGGAAAGAAATTTCTCCTAAGGGCCTTTTTACTCCGAAGGTTGCCACCGGCTGAAAAAAAAACTCGTTGAGCAGCCGCAGTGGCATGCCTACGAAAGAGGCAAATACCCCCCCCCCCCTCCTTCATCCTGAAGAGGTGGGCTTCCAAGAAACCAAGAATCGCGTCGGAGTCCCGAAAATGATTCTGGGACCCCATAGATTCGCGTCGGGCCCCCAGAATTAGACGTTATAAATAAATACAACCGGCACCAAAAGCAAACTTGCACCGGGCCCAAACATTTGCGACGGGAATGTCAAAATCGCGCCGAGGCCCAGATAAGTACAACACGCCTCGCGAACTAGTGCAAGCCCCCAAATATCGCGCTTGGGACCAAAAATGTATGTCAGTATTCCCATAAATTATGGTCGGGGCATGAAAAAATTTCCCTCGGGGCTCCCAAAAACTGGCGTCGATGGTCACAAATAAGCACAGCGTGGCCCAAAAATCACATGGAAACCTGACAAGGTTCAGGTCGGAGCCCTCCAAAATAAACAGAGATTCCGAAAAATAAATTTCCGAGCCAGGAAAATCGCTCCTTAGCCAAAATATACCATCGGATGGCTTAACAAATCGCATACGGCGCCGATAAACATACCGGAGTTCGAAAAATCGCGACGGGACACCAAAAAATGTCGCCGGTGGCCAGAAAAATCGGGCCATTGCTCGGACTTTACATAATTCGGAAGAAGTCACCAAAAAATGCGTTGAGCCCAGAAAACTGGCGTCGGACCCCCCACCCCCGGAACCATGCGCCTGTGCCCGAAAAGTCGCGACGGAACCCCGAGAAGTTATACCGGAGCCCCCAATATCGTGCTGGGGTCCCACAAATGTGAGCGAGGAACCCCAAATGAACACGGCGGGACCCTAAGAGCAAAACTGGAGGACGAAAATGCACCGGACCCTCCAAAGCGTACCGAGTCTGGCAAAAAGCGGCAGGGCCTTAACACGCGCACTGGAGGGGGGGGGGGCGAAATCCGCCCATCCCTCCGGTTTTTCGTACATAACTCCAGATTTTACTGGTCGATATAGGCCATTTTTTGCGTACCTGCTTGGAAATGACCGGCGCGTCGCTTAACCCGCGCACGTCCGGGGGGGGCAGATATCTGCCCCCCCCTGCGGTTTTTCCTACTTTGCCGCCATACTAATCGGGTTAGCAAGGCCAAACCTCGCATGGCTGCTCATTGGTCTTTTGCGCATATCCTCAGAAATGTTTGACCCTGGGTCATCTCAAGTCAGGTCACCAGGTCAGGCGAAGTGACCTAACGTCCCTCCGAGTTCTAGGTGGCATCACTCCCACAATAATTGGGCGATTGATTTCAAACTTATATCACGTAATGATCTTATCAGGGTCTATAACATGTATATCACGGTTTTTTCGTAGCGTTGACCTGAGGTCAGGTCGTGGCCATGGCTTACCCATTATAGGGCTATGGAAAAATATACAAATGTTTCCTGGTTACATATTTGCTCTCGGAATGACCTCCAACCGTTATGGCGTGTAGTTGGAAGCTATTCGCAATGCTATCGCTGACATTTTTGCTCAGTGGCCTCACCAAGGTCAGCTGAGGTCACCTGAAATCACTAGCACATTTCTGCGCATTATATCGCAATGCATTGAGCTAGAAGGCTGACATTACCGTCATTGTGCTTGTATCGCCCAGACGTATCGATTGATATATTACATGACCTCCCTACTCTACCCCATGACCTTGACCTGAGGTCATTGTTTCGGTGACCCATCTGTTGACCTGACCTTACATTACACAGCGTATGTCGATAGCACATTTCAAGGGCTGTCGAATAGCATTTGCAGTTTGTTTCTATCTGTTACAGGTCCTGAGATATGTGCTAATATCTGAGGGTCCCACCCGATCTGGTCGAATTTGACATATGATGTCCCAGTGACCTACATATTGACCTGAGCGAGAAAATGACCGAAGTACTTTCTATAGAGCTTATCACCAGCTATCCAAAGCCGTTTTCCGTTTGTCGCTACCTAGCATAGTTCTCGAGATCTTATGGGGGGGGGGCAGACATCTGCCCCCCCCCCCCGGACATGCGAAGTTGGCGCGGACCGCCGGACGTGCGAGTGTTAACACGCGCACTGGAGGGGGGCGAAATCCGCCCACTCCTCCGGCTTTTCATAAATAACTGCAGATTTTACCGGTTAATATACGCGATTTTCTGCGTACCTGCTTAGACATGACCGGTGCGTCGTTTAAAGTAAGAAAAATGGAAATCGGCCGAACATGTTTCAAGTTACGGACCGCTAAAGTTAAAACATTTTCTAGCGCCAGACCACAAAAATCAGCGCTGATACGCTTCCCGTATATTCGCAAAAGGGAAGTGTTCTTGGCAACACTAGCGACTTGTTTGATGTATATTGATATGCTATATAGTTTCAAGATCATGTTAGGTCACCGAGGTCAAGTCAGGTCAAGTTCATGACAGGTTAATGGAACCAAACTTGATCAACTGGAATGTTGTCATAAATGCACTACTGTTTGTCATTTGTACTGTTGGTCATTGCGTTTCCATACTTTATTCATGTACTTCACTCCTTTCTTCACGAAGCCGATTGCTCCGAGCTGCCCGACGGAGCAGTCGGGCGGGCGGCCCGGTTTCGGTAACTGGAACAGGTAACTGACCTGATAAAGTGCTGCTATATAGGTGACCTGAGGTCAAATGTTGGGTCCAGCATCTGCATTGTACCATTAGTAATGTCCAAAACATCATTGATGCTCATTTTGGAGCATTTAAATACAATCACAGCGATCCATACATAACCATGACAAGCTAAGCCACGCAATACCTGAAAATTGTGCACATTTGACCTCATTTGACCTTGAAGATATTGATCTAAGGTCATGGAATTTGCACACAATAGAGTTCACTACCGTACCCATCCACCCTGCGAATTTCGTTCCTCTAGCTTCACTAGGAGACGAGATCTTAGGGGGGCGGAATCCGCCCCCCCCCCCCCTCCAGTGCGCGTAATTTTCAGAGGCCCTCCAGGGCGCGTGTTAAAAGAAGAAAAATGGAAATCGGCCGAAACATTTTCGAGTTAGGGGCCGTTAAAGTAAACAAAAATCGTAGCGCCAGACCACAAAAATCGGCGCTGATGCGTTTCTCGTATATCCGCAAAAGGGAAGTGTTCTTGGCAACACTAGCGACTTGTTTGATGTACATTGATATGCTATATAGCTTCATGGTCATGTTAGGTCACCGAGGTCAAGTCAGGTCAAGTTCATGACAGGTTCATGGAACCAAACTTGGTCAACTGGAATGTTGTCATAAATGCACTACTGTTTGTCATTGTGTACCGAAGCGTTTCCATACTTTATTCATGTACTTCACTCCTTTCTTCGCGAAGCCGATTGCGCCGAGCTGCCCGACGGAGCAGTTGGGCCGGCGGCCCGGTACCGGTAACTGGAACAGGTAACTGACCTGATAAAGTGCTGCTATATGGGTGACCTGAGGTCAAATGTCGGGTCTAGCATCTGTATTTCATCATTAGTAATGTCCAAAACATCATTGATGCCCATTTTGGAGCATTTAAACACAATCACAGCGATCCATAACAATGACAAGCCGAGCCACGCAAAACAAGAAACTTTGGAAAAATGTGACCTCATTTGACCTTAAAGATATTGACCTAAAGCCATGGAACTTGCACACAATAGAGTTCACTACCGTACCCATCCACGCTGCGAATATCGTTCCTCCAGCTTTAATAGGAGCCGAGATCTTAAGGGGGCGGAATCCGCCCCTCCCCCCTCCCTACAATGCGCGTAATTTTCAGAGGCCCTCCAGGGCGCGTGTTAGAACATGCGTTGCAACTCTAAATAAACACACCGGGAGCTAAAAACAAAACGCAACGGGACCCTTAAAGCACATCGGGGCCTTGAGACCGCATGGAGCTTCAAAAACAGGCTGGGGCCCTCAAAAGTCGACATGGTCCTAGAAAAGGAACAAAAAGACCGGGCACTAAATAAACACTTCGGGGTCTGGGAAAACGCGTCGATACCTAAAAAGAAAGATATCGTCGGCGCACAAAAACGCAACAAAACTATAAAATAGAGCCGGGGTCGCAAAAATGTGTCGGGCCCCTAACAAAATTGGCTGGAGCCATAAAGCACATCCGTAGACAAAGACAAACGGAAAGGTACAAAGAAGGAACTCCTAACTAGAGCCTCAGTTCGGTTGCCAACCTGGGAGCGTCTTTTACCAAAGAGATGAGTGCATCAAAGCTCAGCGGTTATCCGGATTTCTTAGCCACCAGAAAACGTGGGAAGAAGAGAATTGATCATTGAATTGAATTCAGGATGGGTTCTTGTCGCTCTTAAGTCTGAACACGTTTATGGCTTTATGAGGTGCCGTGTGCTGTCACATGTCAGCTATTTTGTGCTGAAATGTTGGTCCCCAAAATAAGCGCTTGCATTCCGTTTCAACCGGGTGCCACATGATGTAGTTGTAGCATTTCCTTTCAAGTGGCGGATATTCTAAGGTGTACAATGTGTACTACAGAGATGATTCAGGTGACTGATCATCTATGTGTTGGAGTTAGGCCCAAAGGACAAACACCATACAGTATTTTTATGTATTACGTTTTTCTTTGCCCCATTCTGTCAGCCTGCCAATCTTGGTCTGTCACACACAGGATCAAATAATTTTCAACCAGCGATCACCCCGTCTTTCCTGTGTTTAATCCTTTCCAACATGAATTACGTTAGGCGTCAGACGCAATGTTAATGCGGACATCGGGGGATCTCCAGTAAAGAAAGAAAACAGGTAGGATCCTGATGCCATTCAAGAACTCTGAAACATGTGCACGCGACAAGCGCGCCCGGATGCTTATTGGTGTGTGCGCGAATAATATAGTTACAATTTATGAGACTCTGTCTCCATAAAATATGATGCGAAGTGCATTTATGAAAGTTAGCTTGCCTTCAGACGTCAATTTTATTGCCACTTACAGTGACATATTGCGCATATTGTTACTTTCCGTCTTTCCTTCTGGGACTATTTTCAACCATAGACGGCCGGCCGCCGGCTCCCCCGGCCCATCCCCGACCGCCCGCCATTCATAATATGGCGGGGCGCGGGATTCCTATTCCCTGAATGTTAGTGGGACCCAACGCCAAAGTTACAGGCATATTTTCATATTTGAAACGATAGGCGATGTGCCTGGCATGAGTTCCGCCACCATTAGAGTTGAGGCCGACAGATTTTCACGAAATTGTTTAAGAACATTACGCTTGTGGGCGTTGAAGGGAAAGAATGCATCTACAACCATGAATTTATCCTACACCATTTTGGCGTGGCATAGCCGATGTTGCTTAGTATCGTTAAAGGGTGGAACTTTACTTTCTGTCGTGCCACCGCTCGGTGGCCCTACGGATCCTCTAAGCAGCAACCGTCGGCGCTTGACGTGCATCGAGCTATGCCAGAACCTCAATAATGTCGCAAAGCTTCATGTCAAAAGGCAAAAAGTGACAGGGTTAGATATCTATAAAAGTAGTCGAGTGTGACATCAGAAAGCAGCTTATTGTATGCCGATTTATTTGAGCCCATTGGAAATTAATTCGCTAATGTAGAACATCTGATATACAATTAAAAGGAATACAATGTGATAATTTGAGACACAAATCCTGGAATTGATTGCAAATATCACAGGGTTAGATATCTATAAAAATAGTCCAGTATGGCATCAGAAGGCAGCGGATTTGATGCTGGTTTATTTATCGCAACGGTTTATTTAAGGGGGGACATGATTGAAATGTACAAAATTGTTAAAGGACTAGATCAGGTCAATTTAAATGGTGCTCTTCAGTTTAAAGTATCACACAGGGGTCACCAACTCAGGTTAGACAAGTTGAGGTGTAGGACAGTTAAGCGACAGCAGGTCTTCAGTCAAAGGGTTGTTGATCAGTGGAATGGGCTGCCTGCTGATGTTGTGGGGAGTTCCTCATTGAATGTATTTAAAAGTAGGGTGGACAAATTTTTTAGGCAGGAAAATCTTGTTTTTGATTTCTAATTTCGATGGATGGGATGATATTTATGTTAAATGTACATGGCACAGACCCCTTTAAGCAAGGGCTATGGTAGCACAATGGGTATGATGGGAGGAGCTTGCAATTGTTGAGGGTGTTATGCAATAGCAAGTGGATGATGCTAGATAGGCTGGGATATATAGCTTCCTAGGAACTTGGGATTAGGGATTGATTGTGGTGAGAATATGTACATTTCTAGTACCTTTTCTAGATAGGCTTAACCCAGATGGGCCCCTGTGGCTCTTATTAAGCCTTAACACTTTATGACTTTATGACTTTTATGACTTTATGACTTATTTAAGGCCATTGGAAATTAATTCGGTAATGTAAAACATCTGATATACAATTTAAAGGAATGCAATGCGATAATTCGAGACAATTCCTGGAATTGAGTGCAAAAATGACAGGGTTAGATATCTATAAAAGTAGTGAAGTATGGCATCAGGAGCGGATTTTATGCCGGTTTATTTAAGACCATTGGAAATTAATTAGGTAATGTAGAACATCTGATATACAATATAAAGTGATACAATGTGATAATTTGGGACACGAATTCTGGAATTGAGTGCAAAAGTGACAGGGTTAAACCTTCATGGAAGTTATTCAAGATGATATAAAAATGTAGCACGTTCGATTTTCGTTTAGTTAAGAACATTGGAAATTCTCAGGACGTCACACAGAAGATGTATGACACGTTTTTATCACAAGATGTTGAGTGGCCAATTGCTCCCATTTCACTTTAAGGGCCAAGTGACAGGGTGAAATGATTTGATAATAAAACAAACTAAACATCATCAGAGAGCTTGTTTCAATGTTGTTCAAATTGGACCATTGGAAATTACTTGCACCTCGTCTAGAAACCAGAATATAGCATTAATCAAAGCAAGCCCACTCTGGTGGTGTTCCTTCACAAACCCACCACCAGAGCGGCGCCACCGGTATTATGTCCGCTTATGACGCCTAACGTATGAGACTTCTTTTGCCATGGGGCAGCAAGTAAGCTACCTTTTGCTTATTCTTCCTCCTCACTAACATCGGTGAAGATTTACAAGGGGGACATCTTAGTGACGAAAAGTACTAATTCATGGAAACTAGGGCACACCACATATCCATTAGTGATGCTGTAATGCGCTTGCACTCCCCACACACACGCACATAGCGGAAGTTGAAGAAATTGTATTTGATCAGTAATAGGTACTAATGGTTTCCCTTGCACCAGGAAGACAAACCTATTATTGAATCCACCAGTCGTGAAGAGTTCCATGTTCAGCGAGAAGTGTGAATTTGAAAGTGTGAATTTGAAAGTACTTATGCTGCGATAATAATTCATTTTAAGTACCACATGTTGCTGTTAGCCATAGGCGCGCCCAGACGGCCTGCCTCCTCCCCCTTAGGGGCCCCTTAGGCCTGCCCCCTGACAGTTGTGCGTCCACTATTCAAATTATCGGGTTATCTATCCGAAAGTGCTCAACCATGGTACTTTGCGAAATTCTTGGGTGCGCCCCTGCTGTTCACCCTGGCCCACCCACTTTTTGAGACGTTCCTACACCTATGGGTTAAGGTACACATATTCAGGGTCGTGGCGAGAGAGTGACTACCAAATCAGGGTTTATCCATGGAAGGGTAAATATTTACCCTTTTGCGATACACCTAATGCATGCTCCACTCAACTAATTACAACGACGGTCTCGCAGATCGCGGGTAACTCTTCAGGGCGACCAGTCAATCGGGTGTCATTATGTGGTTACCCAAAACGATTACCCTTAAGCCGCTAGATGTAGCCATTATCAAATATAGATGTAGCCAACTTAACGGGAAAGCATAGCAGCTTTCTGGACATCACGAACTGGTTGGTACATTTCGGTACGTAGCGGGTACAAATACTTTTATAAAGTGCATCATAAGCCGCCTTAATGCAAACACAATGCGACCATCTGCTAGCATGCTCCAAAAGCCTTTTACCAATGCTTGGCGAAGTGAAATGAACCATGTGTGGTGAGGCGTATGCGGTAGGATATATGCGCCACGCTGTCAGCAGTGCTGGCTGGAGTCCGCCAACACAAACGGCACATGCCAAGTTTACTACGTCTAGGCGGAAATGTACGACCGACTTGGCGCCAGTTGCTTGGCGAATTGTGATGCGACCGAACGTGGTACAGCTATATTAAATTTAATTTCGTGCTATTTGAAGCAAGTGCAGCTGGAAGCTGTATTTTATGTTAAGCATACGACATTGCAGCCTTGAACAACAATGTAGCGAAGCTTCCTGTGGGAGCATTTTAATTTCAGAAATGTAGCCTACCCTTTCAATTCATGTCGCGACAGTCCCGACAGGTACCCGGCGCCAGCCTGTCTAGCTGACGTAGGCAAGCCGCCGCTGCGGTCGAGGCCTAGCAATGGACCTTGCCCTGTACCCATCCCTCTCCGGTAGACACCCTGCCGCTGTGACCTCGATACCCGGCCGCCGTCGTCAGATGATGAAATGTCTGGGGTGATGTGAGTGTGAATGCCAGTGAGGTGATGTGACCGTGGGTGGGTGATGTATGACAGTGATTATATTATGGGAACCCAATGTGCAGCGTGTGTGTGTGTGCGTATACATGACTGAGGTGTGACAGATGTCATACCCCGTGGCCAATGTCTGTGTTGTCAGGTGTAGGACAGGTATGTATGATGCACGTGTGTCTAGTCTATGTATGTGTGTATGATTTATGAATGTAGTGGAATATTGGATGACTGCTGGATGAATGCTCATGTGTCTGACATGTGAAATGTCAGTTGGGCTGCAGCTCCCCGATCTTCCGGCTGTCTGTGAACAAGCGCGGAGTTGCCGAGTCGGCATTGCCTGGACGTAGGTGCTAAGACAGCAGTGATTCCCACGGCGGGACTGAGCTCAGAGAGTCTGTCTCTGATGTCTCAGAGGGACAGCGCGCCCGCCGTCGCAGTAGGGTGCAGAGTCCACCATTGTTCTCTGGCCAGGGCCGAGGCCTTGGAATGCGGCGCAGTTGACGTGTCGCGGGCTGAGTCACGTGACCATGACGTGATATGGGCGTAGTCTGTCGCTTACCTCGCGACGGAGCCGAGGGCTCAGTAAGGAACTTGTCTCCGGGCAGTCGAGGCGAGCGGTTGCCACAGGCGGGTGGCTGGCCGCCGCCGGCCAGCCGCCGGCCCCACACTGCGGTATTGGAGGTACGTGAGACTGATTGAAATCGTTGCGTGACTGTTGGTGATGTATCCGCTTGAATACTTGGAAGAATAGCGTGATTGGAGACCGGTCAGTATGAGTTGGAGATCGTATGTGAAGCAGTTGTACCTGTCTGTGTCAAGATGAAGCTACAGTAATAACTCGTATATCACGCTGCACCATTAAAATCTGAAACATTGCGGCTGTTGACTGTTGACTAATAGCATAATATAAAAGTGCTGGATTTGAGGTGCCTGTCAAGATGTTTGAATCAGAGCTCTGAGATGAAGGCTCAGAGCCATTGAACATAACCGGGGTCTTAAATATCGCCAATGTCGAGGTCCCTAGAACTATCCACGTGCCAAAAGAAGCTTTGCCCCAGTCATAAGCGAAGTGGCTGATAAAGCCAGGGGAGCAAAGAACTTCGTTACAACAAACCATGGATCTGCGTATGGCATGGTGCAGGGCATTCCGGACATGTAACACGACACCTCTTCTGTAGGTGCACGAGCCCCAGCTTTGTGCCCACATGTATGTACTGACTTGTGTGTATGTGTGTGGCAGTCTTGCCGGTGGATGTCGTTTAGTCTCGGTGTCACATATGAGCCCCTGCACCAATGTGTGACATGGTGCGCCAGAGGCGTGCTTACTTCGAGCACAGTCTTCGAGCACCGTATGTCTCCGTCTCCGTCTCCGTCTCCGTCTCCGTCTCCGTCTCCGTCTCTCTCTCTCTCTCTCTCTCTCTCTCTCTCTCTCTCTCTCTCTCTCTCTCTCTCTCTCTCTCTCTCTCTCTCTCTCTCTCTCTCTCTCTCTCTCTCTCTCTCTCTCTCTCTCTCTCTCTCTCTCTCTCTCTCTCTCTCTCTCTCTCTCTCTCTCTCTCTCTCTATATATATATATATATATATTTTTTTTTTTTTTATATATTTTATTATATATATATATATTTTTTTTTTCTCTCTCTCTCTATATCTATATATATATATATATATATATATATATATATATATATATATATATATATATATATATATATATATATATATATATATATATATATATATATATTATATCTCTCTCTCTCTCTCTCTCTCTCTCTCTATCTCTCTCTCTCTCTCTCTCTCTCTCTCTCTCTCTCTCTCTCTCTCTCTCTCTCTCTCTCTCTCTCTCTCTCTCTCTCTCTCTCTCTCTCTCTCTCTCTCTCTCTCTCTCTCTCTCTCTCAGCGAGGTCCCAATTTCCGGCCCGTTTGACAGGCAGACAGAGGTGAGCAGCTGGTTGTGAGTCAGCTATTGGACAGGTTAACCTGACCGCAGGTGTCGCTATGTGGGGGTCATGTTGGCCGGCTCACCTGTCCACACTGTGTGGGCCCGTATGAGCTGGCCTGTTCCACTGTATGTGATGTGATACGTGTGATGTCACATATTCGAATTAAAGGTTTGTTAGTTTCGGAACCGTGAGTCGTAGTGCAAAATAGGCACGTTCCACCAAAATTGTGCGAATTAAGGAAGACAGGTTTCTAGACGTTTCATACTTTTGAGTGCTGAAGATCTCTACATGTTGCTTGGAATACGAAACGTTACACATAATATCGTGCTTGAATGTGTACGTGTTCCTTTTTCTCATTGTAATTAGTAGGCAGTAATGTTATCGAAAAGGCGCTTTTGCGCAGATCCATTCCAACAGCACAAACGGAAAATTTACACAACTCTACATCCTTCATCGAAACAACTAGTCGTGAAAGCAAGGCAATTAATAAAGCAAGAAGACTGCAATGTTCGAATTGCAGAACCAAAATTGGAAAAGGTGAGTCTGAATCTCGGTGCTGATCTATCTTTGATAGTTCCAAATGTTATTGCAGATTGCGATACACCATCGGGCGCGACCAATGCGTTTAGTTGTCGCTCTATTTGTGAAAAAGACGACACCAGTGGTCACACAAAGTGCACTGCGAAACTTAAAAACTCAGCCGCAACAATACATCGCTTTCGAGTACGCCTTCATAGGGCACAAAGGATACTTCCCGAATTTCAGCAAGGTTCAGTGTCGAAACTAGATCAAAATCCATCTCCCATACTCCTCCTTCAATATCTTGGTAAATATATGCCGCGTCTTCAGTTAGATTTTGTATCGTCCCAGCTCAGACATTCGAGAAAGAAGAATCATGGTCGGCGATACACAAACAGGGACAAAAAGCTGGCTCTCCAGTTATATTTGATGAGTCCACAAACCTACAGAATGCTAAAGAAGTTATTTCCCCTTCCATCACCTCGGACACTGTGTCGCTAGCGTGAAAATCTAGAGACGCAACCTGGATTCGGCAGAGAAACTATGGAAGTGCTGAAAGCAAAAGTGAACGCTATGAAAGCTAGAGACAGAGAAGTCGTTTTAACATTCGACGAGATGCAAATAAAACAAGGTCTCGACTATGATCAGAAGAACGACCGCGTCGAAGAATACGTGAACTATTCAGACGACGCACCAGATAATCAGAAAGCTTCATAGTCTCTCAGGTTTATGGTGCATGGCCTATTCGGCAACTGGAAGATTACAGTGGGATATTTATTTACCGACCCCTGGAGCAAGCAGTGACAGAAAACGAAAGGTGAATGTTTGCTCTTTTGACATAATAATATTGGGGAGATGGAGATCAGTGAACTGACAAGCCTTGACCTGACATTTGGATCGCGTATGGCTAGTTTAATTATACTATTGTACCTAATGTTTCAAAGTGTTACCGTTTTGCTTAAGGTATTTGTTTTGGTAACCCTTCGTGGTATGTCGAAATGTCGCCCCCCCCCCCTCCGAACTGCGGAATTTGGTGTACACGTTAGTAGTATATACTTCTGATGTTATGAATATGTTAATGAATGTTAATGAATATCCTACAACAAAGGAACCTGTGTTCCTAGCAGACCTTATGATTGCATGCACATGGGGTTAAACTGTGATCTATGGTATTTAATAACAGTATCATGTTTCAGCCGAAAAACTAGAAGAGTTTATCCGGGATAGTGTAAGCAAGCTGGAGGCAATTGGACCGCGAGTGAGAGTCGTCATCTGCGACCAAGGCTCCACCAACCGCAAAGTGGCAGACAATTTAGACGTTAATAAGGAGCATCCGTTCTTCTTTCACGATTCACACAAATATACTTAATGTAGGATCCTCCTAACCTGCTAAAGAGCATTAGGAACAACCTTCAAAGGTATGATTTTACCGTGTACGGAGATCGTATATCGTGGCAATATGTGGCAGAGCTTGCCAAATTTGATGCTGCACATAAAGTCAAACTGGCCCCAAGGTTGACGGAAAAACACATTACTCTTCCGGCATTCTCAAAAATGAAAGCGAAGACCGCAGCACAGACAATGACAGTGAAGACCGCAGCACAGACAATGACAGTGAAGACCGCAGCACAGACAATGACAGTGAAGACCGCAGCACAGACAATGACAGTGAAGACCGCAGCACAGACAATGACAGTGAAGACCGCAGCACAGACAATGACAGTGAAGGCCGCAGCACAGACAATGACAGTGAAGACCTCAGCACAGACAATGACAGTGAAGACCGCAGCACAGACAATGACAGTGAAGACCGCAGCACAGACAATGACAGTGAAGACCGCAGCACAGACAATGACAGCGAAGACCGCAGCACAGACAATGACAGTGAAGACCGCAGCACAGACAATGACAGCGAAGACCGCAGCACAGACAATGAAAGCGAAGACCGCAGCACAGACAATGACAGCGAAGACCGCAGCACAGACAATGACAGCGAAGACCGCAGCACCGACAATGACAGTGAAGACCGCAGCACAGACAATGACAGTGAAGGCCGCAGCACAGACAATGACAGTGAATACCTCAGCACAGACAATGACAGTGAAGACCGCAGCACAGACAATGACAGTGAAGGCCGCAGCACAGACAATGACAGTGAAGACCGCAGCACAGACAATGACAGTGAAGACCGCAGCACAGACAATGACAGTGAAGACCGCAGCACAGACAATGACAGTGAAGACCGCAGCACAGACAATGACAGTGAAGACCGCAGCACAGACAATGACAGTGAAGACCGCAGCACAGACAATGACAGTGAAGGCCGCAGCACAGACAATGACAGTGAAGACCGCAGCACAGACAATGACAGTGAAGACCGCAGCACAGACAATGACAGTGAAGACCGCAGCACAGACAATGACAGTGAAGACCGCAGCACAGACAATGACAGCGAAGACCGCAGCACAGACAATGACAGTGAAGACCTCAGCACAGACAATGACAGTGAAGACCGCAGCACAGACAATGACAGTGAAGACCGCAGCACAGACAATGAGCCACTCTGTTGCTTTTGCAATCCATCTGCTGGTTGCAGTAGGGAAGCTTCCTGCATAAGCGACACATATGGGACAATTCCTACAGCAAGTTAATGATGTGTTCCACACCCTAAATTGCGGCTTTACTGATACGGTTTCACTTCGTCGAAAAATGACAATGCATTCTGCTCACCACAAAGCACTGAAAGACAGCTTTGACATGCTGGAAAGCATGCGAATTAATACTAGCAAAGAGGCAAAAGTGTTTTGTCTCGAAGGGTGGAAGGTTTCCATCAGTGCAGTGATGAACCTATGGAATGAGTTACAAAGGGAAGGGACTAATTTTGTATTGACCAGACGATGAAATCAAGACAGACTTGAAAATTAATTCGCTCGTATCCGCCGGAGTCTTGGTAATTCTAATAATCCTTCGTGTCAAAAGTTCAGGTATAGTTTTCGAAACTGTCTTGTCAGTGATCTCTTGAGACCTTCAGGCACTAATTGTGAAATTGATGGGGATGAATACTTCCAAAGCTTGTGTCAGTCGACGAGAAGAATTAGTATTGTGGAAAAGGCTGATTTTAGATCGAAGGCCCGCAAGCCATTTTCATCCTCCGCACTTAATACGTCCTTGTCGTTAGACTCTGCGGTCTTTCATGGTTTGCAGTACATGGCTGGCTATTTCGCAAGACGCCTCATTCAACGCTTCAAATGCTTTAAAAAATAGTAATTTGCGATTCAGCAAACCACTGCAGAGACTCACTGCATCTCAGCTGTGGCTGACGGCTAACTCCAGCAGAGGAGAAAGCTACAGCCGTGTAGTTGGAGCACGGGAAGGGAGTGGAGTAGGACATAAGGGTGGGTGGTGTGGAGGCGGACGATGGTGCAGATTAGTTTGAGCACCGGGAAGGATGAAGTTACCGGGAAAGATGAAGTTCGAGTTCATGGGAGGGGGACGAGATTGAAGTTCCAGATATTGAAGTCAGCTCAGGCAGTGGGAGGGGAACCGAAGTATAGCTGAGGAACGATCTGACCGAAACTCTACATGGTATATCTGACAAAGGAATTCAATAGCGTATGAACTGGCGTGGGGAGTGGGCAGGCGACCATGTCCCCTCCCCGCATATTTTCGTACCTCATCCACTAACCCTGTGGTGTTGACTGAATTGAATTGACTATAAGTCGTCTCCCCCTTTCCCACACTTTGTAGGTTTTTTCGATGCCCACCATAATGAACCCTGCCGAGCAATAGAGCAGTGATGGGATTCGAGGTCAGTGGCTTGGCATGACAATAGAAACTGGAACGGGACCGAACTCCATGATTTGAGGAATATGGCCTCTGCAAATGTTGCATACACTTCAAGAGAGTCGATTGAGAAGAGAGAGAGAGAGAGAGAGAGATAGAGATAGAGATAGAGATAGAGAGAGAGAGAGAGAGAGAGAGAGAGAGAGAGAGAGAGAGAGAGAGAGAGAAGAGAGAGAGATAGAGATAGAGATAGAGATAGAGATAGAGATAGAGATAGAGATAGAGATAGAGATAGAGATAGAGATAGAGATAGAGATAGAGATAGAGATAGAGATAGAGATATAGAGATAGAGATAGATATATATATATATATATATATATATATATATATATATATATATATATATATATATATATATATATATATATATATATATATATATATATATATATATATATATATATATATTATATATATATATATATATATATATATATATATATATATATATATATATATATATATATATATATATATATATATATATATATATATATATATATATATATATATATTATATATATATATATATATATATATATATATATATATATATATATATATATATATATATATATATATATATATATATATATATATATATATATATATATATATATATATATATATATATATATATATATATATATATATATATATATATATATATATATATATATATATATATATATATATATATATATATATATATATATATATATATATATATATATATATATATATAAGAAGAGAAGAGAAGAGAGAGAAGAGAGAAGAAGAGAGAGAGAGAGAGAGAGAGAGAGAGAGAGAGAGAGAGAGAGAGAGAGAGAGAGAGAGAGAGAGAGAGAGAGAGAGAGAGAGAGAGAGAGAGAGAGAGAGAGAGAGAGAGAGAGAGAGAGAGAGAGAGAGAGAGAGAGAGAGAGAGAGAGAGAGAGTCCATGAGAGGAGGTTTGGGATCCCGAATAGACTGATCTCAGTGTGGAAAGCTGCTGCAGAAAAACTGCACTCCACACAACGCGGAATACAGTGTGATGACAGAGGTGTAAGATCCGAGTATGAAAGTGCAGTTGAAATTGGATGAGCCCTCCTGATTAGGAACCCTGGCTAGCTCTGGATTAGCTCTGTTAGTCTGTCATTTTCCCTCCTCAACCTGAAAATCTTCAGTACCGGACCCCGTGGTTTGGTGAAACATCTCCAGCCTTGTTTGCAACGATTACTTTGGAACCGTGATGCTTACCAAGCGTAGCTTGAATATGGAGATTCATCATCGAAGCTGCAGTTCGGTTTCGTAACCTTGGTAGCCATTGCCTTAATATAATAATTCACATCATCACATGAGATGTCATAATCTTCATAATACTGATGTGAATTTCCTAATCGCCTACCAAATGATTGATCTTCGATCAAAGGGGTTTTACGTTGCGTTCGGTTATACGACAGGGTATGCGGGTTATTCGGTATACGACGGGGTTATCTCGTTGAGTTCGAACATTTTGTGACTTCGACATCAGAATAATTCGTGAGCAGAAGCACTCAATCTGTACCGGATCCCCACTTAACCGCCAAGTCGCGCTCTTTCTGCTGCACGGATGACATCTAGTTCAAGCTCGATGGGCCACCAGTGTCACATTCATGCCCGGAAACTGACGCCCGCTCTGTCATTGTTGGCTGCTGGACAGACCAGACAAATCGCGCCGATGTGAGACTGAGCGCCGACGTGGGTCCGAGCGCCGACGTTGGTTTCAAGTCAACGTGAATCTGAGCGCGGATGTTGGTCTGGGCGCTGACGTGGTTCTGAGCGCCGAGCCGACGTGGGCCTGAGCGTCGACGTTGATTTGGGCGTCGACGTGGGTTTGAGCGTTGACGTGGGCTTGAGCGTCGACGTGGGTTTGAGCGTTGACGTGAGTTTGATCGCCGACGTAGATCTGAGCGCCGACGTTAATCTGGGCGCCAACGTGGATTTAATGGCCGAAGTATGCCTGAGCTGACGTCCGCCACATGCATTAGTTGACGAGTGTGCTGTCCTCGCCTTATCCCTACGTACTTCCTGGCTTCCAATGGCGGCATTGCTGGAATCATACATTCCAACCGTCCCACGTCAAGGGAAAAAGTGTCAGGTAACAGCCAGTACAACGGCGAAGACCAAGACAATGTACCATCTAAATCCAAAATAAAGCTGCGCCAATGAATGTCAGCTCTATGAATGCACCAGGGAACTATTACCGACACAGCCCCGGGCGGTAGGGCACGGCTCTCCAGTGCATTACGTGGGACGGACACGGCGCACACAGTCTGCCACATCCTGTCATCTTGCCTGCCGGTAACGGATAGCACACGGCTCCCGTGTGGCAGGGTGCAGGCAGCGCGGACACGGACGGACACGGCGCACACAGTCTGCCACATCCTGTCATCTTGCCTGCCGGTAACGGATAGCACACGGCTCCCGTGTGGCAGGGTGCAGGCAGCGCGGACACGGACGGACACGGCGCACACAGTCTGCCACATCCTGTCATCTTGCCTGCCGGTAACGGATAGCACACGGCTCCCGTGTGGCAGGGTGCAGGCAGCGCGGACACAGACGGACACGGCGGACACAATCTGCCACATCCTGTCATCTTGCTGCCGGTAACGGAGAGCACACGGCTCCCGTGTGGCAGGGTGCAGGCAGCGCGCGCGGCCCGGGATCATGTGGTGATGCGGTCGCTTTGTCAGCTCTGGTGCCACCGGCCGCAGCCAGCCGCCATCACCTCCGCCACGTGAGGCCATGTTGCCACGTACATTCCGGGTAACGCAGTGGGTTGGTGCCGACACGTGATGGACGTGTCACGTGTGAGAGAGGATGGTGCCCCGGGGGGCGGAAAACACGCGCGCCCCCCCCCGCTGTTTTCTATAAAAATGGGACGTGTCACGTGTGAGAGAGGATGGTGCCCGTGGGGCCGGCAAGCCGGGCGTGCCGCCGCGCTGGTCACTTTAGACGGAGCCTGGCGCAGGGCTCGGGCGGACGTGTCGTCGGGCTGCCGACCTTAACGACGCCGAGGGAGTCTGCGGCACGAACTGCGGAGAGACATTGGTCGGTGTGCAAGGGTGTTGACTGTTGGTACTGTGGTCGTCGTGTGACAAGCCGTCGACGTTTTGCTCGTTTAAGAGCCCTGGCAACAGAGGGTGCTTATCGGTAGTTTTGTGTTGGGACAAGTTGTCGCGAAGCCGAGATCTGGAACGATACAAATCAGGAGCCAGAACTCTCCTACAAATAATCGACACCATGGAGAAAACAATGGTGTATCAAAATGGCACTACGCCGCCAACTTGAGAGCTCAGAACCCCTTTTGCGTCGAAAGTCCCAACACGGGCCCTGACCTCACATGCGCCCGAGGGCTCTTCTATACCTTTGCACAGTCTATTTTTTATATTTCAGAACCGAAATTAGTTTTATCCAGGTGAAATTGAGCTTTGTGAAGGCAGTTGGAGGAATCAACAGATCCCTTTGAGGGATGTGGTTGCCCATTTGAGACCTATGAGGGCCCTTACCAGTGTGGACTCCTCTTGAGTCGCAGCAAGGGTTTTTTAGGTGTGTGAATATCATGTTGAGGTTTGGAAGGGACGATGTCTGGCCCATCAGAGGGCCCTTTGTACTCCTGTGAGGATCAGGGGCCCTTTGTACTCCTGTGAGGATCAGAGGGCCCTTTGCACTCCTGTGAGGATCAGGGGGCCCTTTGTACTCCTGTGAGGATCAGAGGGCCCTTTGTACTCCTGTGAGGATCAGAGGGCCCTTTGTACTCCTGTGAGGATCAGGGGGCCCTTTGTACTCCTGTGAGGATCAGGGGGCCCTTTGTACTCCTATGAGGATACTTTGAGGCTTGTGAGGGCCGCTTTGGGATTCGTAAGGCCCTTTCGTGCATGTGAGGGCAGCTGGAGTTGTGGGACGGCGCAATGGCCCTGGACATATCCCATAAAAGACGATTTGTGTCATACTGTAACCCACTTGAGGTCTGTTGGGGTCTTCTAAAAGTTGTGATGTAGCTCTTTAGCTTTGTGACCCTCCTCTGATGGATGAACGTGATACGTCCAGACTGGAATAGTCTTCTAAGATGCTGAAGGCATCTTAGGGCACTTCTTTAAAACCGAACTCCCTAATTCATTTGGCCGATCCCTTAAATAAATATTCGGTACACACAACACCCCTGGAGCCACACGTGCTCTTGTTTGGGCGCGTAAATGACAGAGCCAACAGATAGTGAAGTACTCGTATGTTCACTGGCCTGTCTAGCGATTAAATTTCCTCGTCGAGAAGACTGGTCACATAACCGCATTTTGGAAACATGTTCCCCTTAGGATTTCAACATATCAGGGAGCTGAAGGTTAGTGAGTGTGCAGCTGAGTACACAGACACAACTCTGCCAGTGTGTCCCTCGTTGTTATAGCATCAGTTGACACAGAGCAAATTACCGGCAGTGTGTGACGCCCAGTCATGCCATTAAAGACACATGCTAACATAACCACACAGCGGGCTCCAGCATCCCTGTGGTGCAGCCGCGCACGCATCGAGTAGCTGGTCAGCCATGGTCACTCACCAATGGACATCATCTCGACCATGGTCACTCACCAATGGACATCATCTCGACCAGCACCTCAAGTCACATCGAGCACATCGAGCAGCACATCGACCAGCACATCGAGTAGCTGGTCAGCCATGGTCACTCACCAATGGACATCATCTCGACCAGCACCTCAAGTCTGATGAGGAGCGCAGCCAGAGCCGCCATCACGCCGAACAGAGCCGTGGCTACCGCCGGGGTATTGGTCACTGACCACACCTCACCGAGCGACCTGCACGGCATACAGGTCACAGGCACTCAGCACTGATGCGTCACAGGCCACATCTCGCTGAAAAGCCTGCAGGTCGTGAAGATCACGATCATTGAGGCATCATCGAGGGGTCACATCTTGCTGAACGGCTTCCGGGTCATGAAGGTCACGGTAATCCCGCACTGACACGTCGCAGGCAGGTCATACTGGCTGGACAGTGTCAGGTCACGCTGACTAAAAGGTGTCAGGTCGCACTCACTGAACAGTGTCATGTCACACTCACTGAGCAATGTCAGGTCAGACTCACTGAATGGTGTCATGTCACACTCATTTAACGGTGTCAGGTCACACTCACTGAACAGTGTCATGTCACACTCACTGAATGGTGTCAGGTCACACTCATTTAACGGTGTCAGGTCACACTCACTGAGCAATGTCAGGTCACACTCACTGAATGGTGTCAGGTCACACTCATTTAACGGTGTCAGGTCACACTCACTGAGCAATGTCAGGTCACACTCACTGAATGGTGTCAGGTCACACTCATTTAATGGTGTCAGGTCACACTCACTGGACGGTGTTAGGTCATGTGGGATAAGGCGATTACTACTCGCAAATATTTTCTCAAATCTCAGAGAAGTAACATCTCAATGAGCGTTCCCATCAATAGTGAATTGCAGCCTCTTGATCCTAGAACAAAAACAAAACACTTGAAGTTAACACCGGAAGCAAGCCGGCACTAAAAATGTGGTAGCTGTGAAGCCCTTTTGTGTCACTGAGCCGTATCCATTAAGGGTGTTATTGAAGCTGCATCACCAGTCATATCCGAGAAAAGAACGTACTCATGCGGCTCACATGCACAACTAAATAGTTTACTGTAGATCAGTTATATCTCTGTCAGAAGCTATTTACGAGTCAGTTATGAACTCTGTGACAAGGCGCTCACTTATAGACGAGTCCATCCTTGGCCATGGCGTAGACGATTCTGGGCAGGGAGAACATGGATCCGAACATGGAGACTGTGAGTCCGGCCAGGGCTCCCACAGCCACGACCAGCTGGCAGCGTGGAGCACCCACCTGACCGAACATCTCCACCAGGCCAGAGTTGGCATCCACCTGATTGTACGGCACTGCAATACAGAACACACAGCTTTGAAACATCGAATACGTGGCACTGCAGCCCACCTCACACAGCACTGACACACAGCACTGACACACAGAACACAACACACTGGAACACGGAACTCACAGCACTAGGACACTGCTCGTAAAGCTCACACAGCACTGACACCCAGAACACAACACACTGGAACACGGAACTCACAGCACTAGGACACTGCTCGTAAAGCACTGGAATATAGCTCACATAGCACTGAGACGCAGGTCACAAAGCACTGGAACACGACGCTTCCGGCACTGGGAAACTGTTCACAGTATCGGAACACAGAACGCATAGCACTGAAATGCAGACAAGACTGGAACACAAAGCACACATCATTGGAACACTGGGCAGGCATCGCTGAAACACGGAACACACGGCGTTGAAATGCAGAGTTCACAGCAGACAAACACAAAGTACACAACACTCAAATGCAAAACAGACATGGTCCTGAAAAAAAACAGCACGCATAGCACTGGAATGCGGCACATAAAGTATTGTATCTCAGCACATATATAGTACCCCAGCAAAATCATGCACTCCGCAGCCCAGGGCACGTATTGCGGGAGCTCGGGTTCAGCACGGCTGTAGTCGGGGCACGCATCATATTATTGTATGATTACGAGCGATGGTGATGCGTGGGCCAGTCGACTTATGCATGGGGTACAGAGATCGTCGGGGTGACCCGGCACAAACAGACCTTCACGTTTTTCCCACCGAGATAACTATGTTTTGCAACAGCGCTTCATATTCGACTTCCTTCATTGAGGGTCAGATGCAGCCTGCAATTTCTGCTTTAACAATTTTCATACCAATATTCTTCATCACATGCTCCAAATCTTTGTTCAATGAAAATGTTCGTGTGGCATATCCACTCACCGGTAACTTTCAACATTCTTGTCGTTCTAGCACAGCACCTCAAGTGATAATGTTCTCACTTAGAGCCAGATTTGCTTTGTTCGATTTGAGATCTGCCAACTTCCATTGCAGTATTTCGCCTGAATTATGACCCACCTATGTTCAAAGAAAGGTGTTCTTGGCGGCCGTACCGCGCTCGTGCAGCTTACCTTAGATCTCGCACTGCAAATGGCAATTGGGTGGCAAAAAGTAACGTGATTGTGTGCTCCGAGGTCTCGGGTTCAGTCCCAGGGAGAGCCATAGCGCATTTCTGTATTCCACCTTTAGCAATGCAAGTTGATGAATGCATATCAACCGAGATCACTTCAGCTCTGAATACATACTTGAAGGCACACAGAAGAACTCGATGCTGATAATCGACGTGGAATTATGACTGACACGGAGTCATATTGTCGACACGTCATAGAATCGACACGGAGATCCATCTGACTATGTCTGAGCATCGAAACGGAGATCTGACTGTACCACGCTGTTATCATTCGCTCTCACTGGTCCAACGCTCCTAGAGGCATCATGCACCCGTGTACAAAAGGTCATCTGAACGGCCGGCCAAGTCGGCCGGTACGCTTTTGAAAACTTAATACCCTTCTTTGTTGTGATAGCGATTCATATTGGAATTCCTCCACTCATATTCATATCGGGGCCTTTTCATTTCATTTTTGTATTCATTACAATGTTTTTTTTTCAAGTGCACGCATTTTTCGTTGCCCAAAGAAAAGCTAAAAGTGCATTTTACTCGCGGTCCCGATAGATCAGTTGGTTACAACAATCGCTTGCATTGGTCTCCCCTGTCCTGGCAAGACGGGGTTCGAGTCGCTTCACGCGCTCACGTTTAGCACCCAACTGGGAGGGTCAGTTGGCAACTGGCCCGATGAGCCCTGGGATGAGTTACCCGGGCGGCCATGTCAGTGCAGTGACGGCACGTTAAATTCTCGGTCAAAATTCTGCCGTTGATTTCACGATTTCACGCATGGGGTGGTGGGGCCAGGGTTCACGCAACAAGCTGTGCTTACCAATAAGGCCCGGGTTCATAAAGCCACCCCAACAAGAATTCGGACTATATCTATTTGAGAAAAAAAAAACGTGCATACTGGGCCTGCTCCAGCGGTCCCAACGATCCTGGTCACGATCCAGCGGGCTCTGCCTTGAGCGGCTAGTCCCGTCGGCCACTGTCTATGACGTCATGCCACCACGTGACCTGCGCGCCTCGAAGCCGGGCAGTGTCAGTATCCGGCCGTCCGTCGCTCTGGTCGGTTGTGTGCGGCATAAACTGGGCGGTACTGATGTGAGGGAAAAGGATCGTGACACAACTGGACGGCTCTGTTAATCCAACAATTAGGCATAGTGAACTAAGTTTGAGATACGTACACGATATTCAGCACATGTTCCGATGGCGTACACCATATATCAGATACTCAGATGTCGTAAACGATATTCAGCAGATTCTCCCAATGTCGTACACGACATTCAGCAAATACTCCGATGTCGTACACGGTATTCGCCAGATAATCCGATGTCATACACGATATTCAGCAGATACTCCGATGTTGTACACGATATTCAGCAGATACTCCGATGTCGACTAAGTAGTGCGAACGCTCTCAGCAGAATCCGATTGGTTTTCTACGCCCATGCGCAGAAATTTGAACAACTATTTCCGCAATCAATCTCCTCTGCCAAATATGAAGGAAGTATCCCAATGTTGAATGCACTGTGTCGAATGGATGAAATAGGCTCACTTTCCCGGTTGGTATGCACCCGATCCTGTGCCTACCCCATAGTCCGTCTCTGACTCTCGCTCGCCCGGTGTTCCAAATGCCGCCTCATATTGGTATGCAATATTGCAGCCTGGGATTGAAAATACTGCAGCTCAGTACATGAATTGCTGCAGTACATTATATACAGCAACGCAGAACGAGCCACACGCTGCTGCAATAAGGGACACTTAGTGCAAGTAATGCTTCTACAGAGTAACTGCGCCACATCGTCCTTACGATGAGGCAGTTTCGTGCACAAATGTGACACGTAAATAGGCCGTACTGGACTATCTCCTGCTAACCTCACTTGTAGCCATGATCGGCAAGTTCAGACACAATGGCCCATCCAGAATATTCCTGAGGTTGGGGGATTGACCACAAACAAAATGTGATGAAACGGAGAAAGCTGTCGGCACTAGAAGCGCGCCGAAAATGTAGGGTTTTGCGTGGTGATTGTCAAAATTGATCGTTTCATCTAGTGAATTTAGGAGTGCTAATGGAGGGGGAAGTCGGGCATCCCCGCTTAGCTGCGACTCTATTCAACCATTCAAACTACCGTAGACAGCTAGAAGGAATAGTCAATGTAGTGGAGGGAAACGCGACTATGCGCAAAGATATCCTACCTTTCGGGGAAACCAAAGCTTTAGATGACATACGACAATGGCTTGATCTGAGCCTTCACAGTCTCCACACCAGAAGCCACGTGGATAAACCAAACGAAGGAGCCTCTCGTACCAGTAGCATAATTACATGTGACAATGTGGTGACCGAGGGAGCTACGCTGAAAGTGCTCCGGTATATTCCGTCGCTCTGACATTTTGAGTTTTGTCAATGTTAAAGGCATTTGTTGAGACGCAGAGGGGAATCAACTACCTTGGCTTTTGATTTCATTCCGGAAAATGGCGCAATTTTGACACGATCACTCCCATCAAACCATGTGACTGGTGACGCAATGCATACCGTGAAATGACCATCCATGTATGGCCAGACAACTCAGCTAATCTAATGAGTCAGCACGTTTACTTAATTTGCCTAGGCATTCCGTGAAATACACAATCAATGCCCGGCCTGAACCTTTGTGAGTTTTCAGGGAATGGGGCGTCCCCCGTACAAACCTTATAGCCACCCGTGCGGGTGGCACGCGCTCACACTCTCAGAGGGGACAAGAGTCTCCGAAGCAGTCGAGAAGAGAGAAACCGCGCATCAAATTACCGGCAAAATGTGACAATATGCTCCAGACAAAAGCATTTGGAAAAATTCCTCAACATTTATACTAGTGTAGCTTCATCGGGTCTCGTGTCAAATATATGAAGCATATAATCGTTGCAAAATTCGGAACTCGTCTCGTGTCTTCTTTGCATCGACCTAAATATATAAATGTACCAAAACGTGTTTACATGCGAACGGGTCCAGTGATATTCTATTGTATCTTAGGCAGCTATTTCGTGATATTCCCGTTTATCCTTAGGCGTTTATGAAATGTTCAATATTCTACCAATATCTCAATCGAAGTATCGCTTGGGATGTTTTTGTTTCTTCCTTGACCAGCTTCTTGAATTTACTTACACGTTTTCTACTTCTTTAAACACATGGCTTTCGGTTATTGAAAATTAGACTGGTGGCTGTACGTCAACACATCTTGCACACATTGACACACACACACACACAAACGTACATACATATATATATATATATATATATATATATATATATATATATATATATATATATATATATATATATATATATATATATATGTATGCATATGTAAGGAAGCTTACATTCTTTCGGCATGAAATTTTTAATATTTTCATACCCGACCAGGTCGTAAGACGCCCGGTCAGATCCCAGCCACCAGCTGTCCCTTCTCATTGCGTTTTTTTATCCGCCCGGCTGGACCCGACCAGCGCGCACCTCTGCGGATCAATGGCGGGAGCGAAAACTCTGGAGTAATTAAGCGCCGAACCTGGGTTAGTCACCTCGTTCTGGCCCGCTACCCCGTCCAAACCAGCCAACAAGAATGTTCTCATGACAAGCCGGTCCCGATCGACATAAGGAGAAAGGCCGGCAAGCCGTGAGATCGGTGACCTCGGTGAAGATTCTAGACCCCGGCAGACCGTCCTGACAGCCCCAGGCGGCTTCACCATACACACGGACTAAGGGAAAGGAAAAAATGCACTCCCACCAATCAAGAGAAAGGACACAATCCTGAGCCCTGGGAGTGGCCAACGGATAGAAGAGGCGGGACTACAGCCCATCGAAGAAAAACTGTAAGGCAGACAAAAAACGCGCTCACACTCTCAGAGGGGACAAGAGTCTCCAAAGCAATCGAGAAGAGAGAAACCGTGCACCAATTTACAGGCAAAATGTGAGTGCCATCGGTTTGCCATGCCTTCTTCCTTCTTCCAAACCGGCCTATTTTCTATCACAGCTATTTCCCCCTCAACCGAATTCATTGTTGAAAGGAGCGACACGTCTTAGGGGGGGGGGCAATTAGACTAAATTCGATGTGATGTGTGAGGGACGTGCGAAACGACCGGTGGCGCCGACGTCGCACGCTTATGTACAGGGTATGTATGTATGTATGGGGGGGATTTGACGAAGAAGGCGTGTGCCAGGAACGTGTCCCGGTACTGTTGGCGTGCGATGTAAATACATGTAAATATATTATCCTTGATGATATAAATGTTTGAGTGCACCAGCAGAGACACGGAGCAGTTGCCCAGCCTTTGACGTGCATAATTAGCGGTGAATATTTGGGATAAAGAAAGTGGGGGGGGGGGAATAGCTTGAAATAACGATCAGGGGTACTATGCACACATCGGATCCTCACATCCTCTTCGCAGGACCTTGGGCTGGAGAGGGTCGTGAAAATGACCATCGCTCAGCCTAATATGCCATACGTTGAATGCCGTACGCGCAACATCCGCCTCCGCAGGACCACCGGGATAGAACGGATCGTGAAAATGATTATCGTTCGGTCTGACAGTAAGCACGTTGAAAACTGCGCTTGCAATGTCCATGTTTTCCCTCCTCGTCCCAAGCGTTCGACCCTCACATTAATCGGAGCTAAAGAAGTAATATTATAGTCTGACTACCCGCCGTGGTGCAAGCTAATAATTAAGAAAAAAAAACTCTAGGGGCGTCATCCAGCTGTGTGTTCAGCGGCGTAACTTTCGTGATAACCCAGATAGCATTGAGGTTGGATGCCGATGGCCGAGTCAGTGACCCTCCGTGGGAAATAACGCAACTCTATGACGACAGGATACGACTCTCCCAGAACGGTAGCGAAGTAAATACCACGGAGATCAGGTGGACGGAGGGGAGGGTATTTACGTCTAAAGCAGAAATGGCGGCCGTGCTGCGGGCGCTGAGGGGTGCGCGCCGCGCTTTTCGCTTTGACCGGGTCACGAACAGCCGACAGGTAGACGTGAATAGTACCGTGTACCTTCCCGACACAAAGGATGATGCTCACATGCTGTTTGAGATTTGCCTAAGAAGTATCAATGCTATAGGAAATAAATTTAAAAGCGAGGCAGACAACCTGCGAGCCGTCCTCCTATGGACTGAACGTTCCCGGGTAATGGTAATGAGTGTTTAAGCCAGTTTAAATTGTCTAGAATATTAATGTTGTTTTATATATATATATATATATATATATATATATATGATTTACGTTTGGATGATGTCGAATTGCGAGAGGGTGCGATGAATGGACACTTCGGGGGCATTAGCTTAATTGCTCTGGTTCTTTGACTGCGAAATCCCGCTGGCCTTTGTGACCCAGGGGCGCAGATGGGGGCGGGCATAGCATGCAGGTGGGATGGGCTGTTAAGGGAAGCCCCACCTTGCGTCCGTCGAGTTTGGCGCCGAACAATAAGGTAATGCAAAACACTGCACGGTCGTGAGTCCGCCCCCGTTCGCCATACGTTTGCACACGGAGCTGCATAGCGTTTCGGGGGAACGTACGGACAGGTTTGGCGTGCCGTAAGCCCCGAGGCTGACAGGGTAGGGCAGGCGAGTCTGCGAGGTGCAGAGACTCGGCCGCCGTCCGGGACCGGTCCTGAAGCTCGGCTTCAGAACCATGTACTCCCCCCGCCCACATCATGGCAGAATACCTACGGGTCGGACTACGCCATTAGACATCGCCATCCGCTCGATGCGCTTTCTATCAGCGCTATGGCCACTTAAGCAGAGTGTGTCGGGCCCGGGCCCCAGTATGTGGACAATGTGCCGAGGGGCACCTGACGGACACCTGCCCGAATAACGAGTCCTGCTGCGCGGCGTGTCAAGGGCCGCACCCTGCTTCCTCCCCCGGTGCCCGGCGTGGCAGGAGGCCAAGGACAAGGTCCAGCGCCGGCTAGCTATCCAGCGCGGTCCTCCACCCCCGTCCGCACCAGCCGTGTGGACCCGGCCACAGCTGGCCCCCCTATGGCCGAGCCCAGCAGAGGCGGCTACCCGCATCCAGTCCCTCTCGCCAGGACCATCGGAGTCCCGCCCTGCCCCCTCCTCCACAACTCCCCCCCGTCGTCCGGACGACCAGGCACTGTCGCGAGTCCTATCTCCGCCCGGCAACCCCTCCGCCAACAGGTTGCCCAGCCCACGGAGGCACAGGCTTCCCCGGCACAGGCTTCCCCACCGCCGGCCGCGTGCCCCGCCCCCGTCGCGGGTCCCACTGCCACCCGGTTAACCCACCGCCACCAGGCAGCCCCGCCCACCGAGGCACAGACCTCCCCAGGGCAGCCCCCAGGGCCATACCCCATCCCCACGTCCCCCCTCTCTGGCCACCCAGGGAGATTCCCTCTCCCGGTCCCCGAGCCCGGACAACCCCAGGGATCCAGAGCTCCACTCCCCTACATCAGAGTCGTTCAACTCCTATGAGTCGGACGACGCCGCCACACCCTCCCCGCCGCACACACGCCTGCGGGGGCGTGATCGCGGCCACCAGCACTAATGCAGACACCCACCACTGAATTCTTGCTTCAATGGAATACGAGGTCACTCATATCCTATTGGGAAGAATTCAAGGAATATATCATCAAAAATAAACCATTGATTGCCGCCGTTCAGGAGACCAGATGGCGCGACAATGATCCATATAATTTTAATATCTTTGGCTATACCCTCTATACCCACAACAGAAATTCTACACCACGCGGCAGCGAGGTTGCCTTATATGTCTCGAATACCCTTCTTCATCGTCCGATCACCATCCCCAATGACCTGAATTTCGTTGCAGTATCTGTCCAAATTACACAACTAGAGCTCGCTGTACTCTCTCTTTATCTCGCCCCCCCTCCCCCCCTCTTCTACGCTATCTTTAGTTTATGTAACCAATCTCTTTGGTCTCCTCCCACACCCCTGGCTGGTGCTAGACGACCTCAATGCCCATCACCAGGCATGGGGTTGCCACAACACATCTCCGCGCGGACATCACATTGAAACACTCCTCAACACCTACAACATGGTCTTCCTAAATGACCAAATACCCACACACAACACAGACATCGCCCCGTTCCGTCCGTCTGCCATTGACCTCTCCCTAGCTTCAGCTTCTATCTCACCACTTTTCTCCTGGCACGTCCAACCCGGCCCCCTTTTTAGTGATCACTTCCCCATCCACGTCACACTCGAACGCTCAGCCCAGTCCAGAGATCGTATATTTATTCCCAGCTGGAACGTTCGCAAAGCGAAATGGCCGTCTTTCTCCCAGGAAATTGATAATCTCATCCCGTCCCAGTCTCACCCCACAATTTCAACATTACTTGATGCCATATTACTCGCGGCAGAAAAACACGTACCCAAAACTCGCCGATCATCCGACCGTAAATACGTGCCGTCGTGGAACGACGAGTGCCAACGAGCCGTCGCCCTGCGACGGCGGGCTGAGCGGAAATTTCGTAAAAACCTCACCATACAAAACATGGTCGAAGCCCGCGAGGCAAAACTACGTTGTGAGCAAATTCTCATTTCGGCCAAAAAGCGCAGATGGCAACTCTACTCCAACACATTCAACCGAACTATCCCCATCTCCCAAATCTGGAGTCAAATTAGCTCCTTCACCAATGGCAGATCCCCACACCGCGCATTCCCACAACTGACAATTAATCAACAGAAAATAACAGAACCTACAGCCGTTGTGGAACACTTCGCCACCTATTACTCTGACATATCCTCCAACACTCAATACTCACAGCACACCACCCCATTCCTCCGCAACACTCTTGCCGCTTGTCATTTTGGCTCAGACAACTCTGAGCCCTGCAACGCCCTCTTTACCCTCTATGAACTAAATTTATCCCTCTCCAAAGCAACAAATACAGCTGTTGGACCTGATCGACTGGCATATCCCTTCTTTTAAAACCTCTCTGACCAAGGCAAAGACAACCTCCTCTCGGCATTAAATCAATTATGGGCTGACGATTCTTCCCCAGGCTCCTGGTCTACCAGCACTATCATTCCTATTGCCAAACCTTTCAAACCTCGACACCTCCCCTCCAGCTATCGCCCTATCTCTCCCACTAGTTGTGCTTGCAAAATATTTGAGCGCATGGTCCATGGACGAATCAGAGTCAATCTTGAAAACAACAACAGTATCTCCCCTGTTCAGAGCGGGGAGATACCCGACCAAGCGAAGCACCGCTACCAACCTGCTCGAAATTGTAGATTCGATCCAGCGTGGTTTCGCGAAAAAAATCCGAAACTATCGCCCTTTTTTGGATCTAAAATCCGCATTTAATAAAGTACATAGCTCTGCCCTCTTAATTACATTGCACCGAATTGGTATAAGGGGCAGAATGACCACCTTCATCGCGAACTTTCTCAAAAACCGTTCCTTTGTCGTCCGTTGCGGCAACATCTATTCCCAGCCACACTCTTGAGCAAGGCGTGCCGCAAGGCAGCGTCCTGGCACCAACCTTATTTCTCATTATGATTAACGATGCTTTAGACCAACTTCCCTTGATTTCTCCCCTTCTAAAATATTCTATATACGCCGATGATTTAGCCATCTGGTGTACCCATCCATTAGCAGACACGGCTAACCATTACATACAATTCGCCATGAATCACATTGATTCATGGTGCTCCCTCTGGGGGCTACAGATCTCCCCCACTAAATCGGTCACAATGCTCTTTTCCAGGCTTCCCAGATACTTCCCCCTACTAAACCGCTGCGCTATCGCGATGCAATTATCCCCCTCCAAACCTCCTTCAAATATCTCGGAATTATCCTAGACAAAGGGACTCTATTTTGGCCCCCATATTACCTATATTAAACAGAGCTGCGCTGTTCGTCTTAATATCCTGCGCTGCATCTCCGGGCGCGACTGGGGTGCAGACAGGACTACTCTTAGTAAAATCTACATTGCACTGATTCGTTCAATCCTGGAATACCATGCGTTTATCTTCGATCATATATCCCCCTCACTCACCAAATCACTAGAATGCACACAAAATCACGCACTCCGCCTCATCACCGGAGCACACCGCACCACACCTATCACCAATCTCCGGGGTGAGGTTAATCTCCCTAGCCTACAACACCGCAGAACACTCGTTAGGTACCACTTCAGAACAACAACACAACCAAATCACCCCTCCAATGTCGCATGGTCTAAACCCCCGGTTCGGCTCTCCCAAAAAAAAAATACAGCATTGCTATTCACTTGAAGCAAGTTCTAAAATCCACCCTAGAATTTCCTGATGTAACCCCTGACCGAACTCCCCCTCCCCCCTCCCCTTCTCCCATTCTGGCACATGAAACATCCAAAACTCGAGTATCTCTTTCGGCACAACAAAACCCTACTTACCTCCATCGACGTTCAAGTCAAATTTTTTCAATATCAAGTGGCCCACCCACAACACATTTTTTTACACTGACGGCTCCCGTACCAACAATGGTACGGGCGCCGCCTGGTGCGGTGGGCCCGACATCGGCCATCAAATTAACAGTACATCATTCGGTATACACAGCATAATTAGTCGCCATACTCACATGCCTCCAACACATCATAGCACGACACATCACTACCCCTACCACAATCTGCACTGACTCACGATCCTCCGTTGACGCCCTCGCGGCAATCCACAACACCACACATCCCACACTTCACGCCATCCGACACCTCTATCATGACAAGCACGCACACCTACAGCTCACTCTTCTCTGGATCCCTGGACACAGGGGTATCCCGGGTAACGAACGCGCGGACGGCCTTGCAAGGGCGACAATAGACCTCCCCCAGGATAATCATGCCCCAGTACCACCCGGTGATGTCCTTACTGTAGCCAATATGTTATTAAAGACATAAAAGATCAGTGCAACTATGAGCCACAAGGACCCTTCTTGGTTGCACTCTGGACACTAAACCAGTTTCCCACCAAATCCAACGATCAACCCTCTCTGGAATACAGAAAAACAAGCCCCCTATTCTTATAATGATTGTCTATGCTGTTTTTAAAGGTGTTCAGTGTTGCTACTGACAATGGTTCCTGGCAGCTGGTTCCAGTGTTCTACTACCCTGTTGGTGAATAAAGACTGTCTTAACCTTGTCCTGCTGTGATTAACTTTAATTTTGAATTGATGACCTCTAATTGCATTATTTCTGTTAAATTCAAACATTTCTCTGTGATATCCCTGTTCCTGACCATGAACAAATTTAAAAACCTCGATGAGATCTCCTCTCAGCCTTCTATATCTAAGTGAAAACATATTTAAGTTCTGCAATTTTTCCTTCATATGCCAGGTTGCCTATACCATTAACCATTTGTGTTGCCCTCTTTTGTACTCTCTCTAAAAGCCAACAATCTTTCTTATAACTAGGGGACCAAGCTTGGACACAGTATTCCAAATGTGGCCTGACATATTCACAGTAAAGCTTCCTGATGACCTCCTCACTTTTGTATGATACATTCCTATGTATTGCCCCAAGCATTCTTAGTGCCTTCTTCCTGGCTTCTTTGGTCTGTTCTGATGCTTCCAATTTTGTGTTCAAAATAACACCTAAGTCCTTCTCCTGCTGAGTCACAGATAGTACTTGGCCACCCATCAAGTATGGAGCCTTCATATGCTGCCTACCTACATGCATGACTTTGCACTTACCAAAATTAAACTTCATTTGCCCTTTTTCAGACCACTTCACAAGCTCGTCTAAATCTTTCTGTAGCAAGACCTGCTCATTGTGCCCTGTTATTGCCCTAAAGACCTTCAAATCATCCGCAAATTTCAAAACCTTACTGCTTAGGCCACATTACAAATAAAATGAACAATAGTGGCCGCAGTACTGACCCCTGGGGGACTCCACTAAGAACATTTTGCCATGATGACTTTGTACCATTTAGTATCACTCTCTGCTGTCTATCTGAAAGCCACAACTCTATCCATTTTAGGATGCTACCTGCAATACCATGGACCTGAAGCTGCATCATTAACCGTTTATGGTGTACCTTGGCAAAGGCCTTACTAAAGTCAAGATATGCTACATCAACTTGATTTCCATGATCAAATTGTTCTGTAGCAAAATTCAAAAAGTCCAAGAGATTTGTGAGACACGATCGCCCTTTTCTAAACCCATGTTGAGTATCTTGAATCCATCTGTTTCCTTCCAGAAAACTAACTATTCTATCCTTCATAATTGATTCGAGTACCTTGCAGACTACGGATGTGAGGCTTACTGGCCTATGGTTTTCAACTTTCCCTCTTTCTCCTTTCTTGAAAAGAGTAACTACATTTGCCCTTTTCCAATCTGTTGGAATTTCATTTTGTGAAACTGATCTACAAAATATTATACTAAGTGGAATTGCCAGTTCCTTTTCAGCTTCCCGCAATACCCTAGCATAAATTCCATCAGGTCCTGCTGTCTTGTTTGGCTTTATTTTCCTGATATAATTGAAAACAACATCACTATCAATGAAATCAACATCGTGTATCTGATCACCTGTCACTGAACTGTGGTTCACGGTTGGCAGATTAGTCACATCCTCCAACGTAAACACTGATTTAAACTGCTTGCTCAGCTCCTCAACCATCTCACCATCCTCACTCAACATAGTCCCATTTACTTCCAGTGGACCAATTGTGCTTGAAACTTTGCCTAGCTTGTAGAAACTAAAGAACTTTTTACTGTCCCCATTACAGTACCTAGCCAAATCCAATTATTTTGCTCGCTTTGCTGCTCTGGTTGTCTGCTTCACAGCATCTCTAGCTTTTTAATACGACCTTAGATTAACGATATTTGAAGCTTCCTTAAATACTCTAAATGCATCTTTCTTGGCCTTAATTGCTTTCATAAAATCTGGTGTAAGCAATGCTGGCTTTCCTACCCTTCTTTTGCGCCTTTGCTTTTGAGGGACATGTCTAATCTAAATTTCCCTCAAGTAAGATTTGAATTCCACAAATATCTCCAGGCCTGCTGGTCACACGACACTACACACCTACACACTATCAAACCCACACTCTCCAACTGGCCCTCTTCCCACCAACACTCCCGTTTGAGTGAGGTGGTACTCGCCAGACTTCGCCTCGGACACACCAACTTAACACACAATTATATTTGTCATCGATCACGTCGGCCCCCGATCTGCACCACATGCCGAGTTCGCATCACTGTCGCCCACGTTTTACTCACATGTACAGCATATGCTCCTCATCGCCGCGCTATTCTCCACTATTTCAACTGCAACCATATGCAGATATCGCTCCGGGCACTCCTCGGGAATGACCACCCGGCACTCCTCGATCTGCTCCTCCGGTTACACAATACCAAGCTTTCCGAACTGATTTGATTTCTCTGTCACACGTTACCCGGTTCCACCTGATTTGATGAGAAGTTGATGGATATATAACACGTGTTACACCCTACGTTAGCTGTATGACTGCGTTACACACGTGTTCCTTTCCGTCGTCGAAAACACATACATATAGGATATTTTACACTAGGTAGGAAGAGACCGATCCAATTTGGCAAAACGGACGGTTCTCCATATAAATTGCGCTTGGTTTTTTACCTACGGGTTTTCCAAGCTGCTTGGCTTTTCCCCTTCTCAGGTTTTCCCAAGCTTTAACTCAAACATGCACCTACACATACAAGGTCGGGCCCGACGCCTACGACTCGCCCTGGGCGCCGGGCCTCCGCTTCGCCTTTCAGGTCGCAGGTGGGCAGTGGAGCCTCTCTGCAGGTTACGATGCTGTCCTCCCTCCAAGTCTTCTTTTGATTGTCGTGTATGTATGTATGTATGTCCGTGTATGAACCTGTATGCTATGTATGTATTGGCCCTTTACGCCACGTTCTTTGTTTGCCGGCGTCTCCTCTTTCCTCTCTTGCTTCTTTGATATAACCGGATGCCACATAAGGCGGATTAACATAACCATTTCTTTAACGTAACAAATATCTAGCGGATGGCACTCTGCCTCTGCCTCTGATGGGAAAAAAGTAGGACAGGCTAGGTTATATAGACGACCAGGGGACGTGCCCAACGTGGTAGGGATTCGTGCCCGCCCGAGTACACCGCTCACCTGGTCGCACAGTGTACGGCGAATAAGGCCCGGTGCGGCATCGACCTTTTTTAAGGTTAGGTAGGTAAGTCAAAGACACCAGAGCACTTGCATAAGCCCTCGGAGCCAGTACGATGAGCCCCCTCATGGCAGTTAAGACTTCATCCAGGCGAGGAACGCTGCCAATAATGGCGAGGTCAGCTATGATGGCAGTGGAAGATTTATATATTCGGCCAACCTACCATGAAAAATAGAGCAATGGTCTTTCGATATGTGTTTGTGTACTGCTGGGGGGGGGTCATAATTTGGGGACCAAGCATTTCATTAATTAATAAGGAGAGAATGCATGGGACGAGCGAATGTGAAGTGAATGAGGAGAATGAATGTGTGTTAGGTAGCTTTAAGGATTAGCGGAAACCGCTTGGGGCTCAATCACAGGCACCTATTTCGAGCAGAACATTGCACAAAATTATACTACTATTAGCATCCAATAGTCCCAACTCGGGACAAGTTATACAAACCACGGACAAATTTCATTCTCATTAATTGTCTAAATATAACGTATTCTTTCTAATTTGGCTAGAATTATTGATTTACCTATATGGTGGTCCCAAAACTTTGACCTCGCACACATATAAATTCGTGTTAGGGACGGTAGCTCAAACAACATCAAGCCGGCTGGGGTTTGGGGAATGTGTAGTGCAGGTGGCGGGGAAACACAGCATAACACGCCCCCGGCATAGGCATAATCGGCAAGGGAGTGATTTAGCTCAGTCTTAATTACCCCAGTCTAAGTCTAGAGTGAGCCCATGTTCAGCCGGGTTAAGGTTAAGTCTTAGTTAAAATAAAGCCCCAATAGTTCAGATTAGCCCTTAATAAATCAGATCAGTTTCAGTTTAGGCTTTGTTAGCATTACTTTTCACACACCCAGCATAGGTCACACACCCAGCATTCCATTTCATACATCCCCACAGCTCCTTTGCACACACACACACACCGACGCCCCACACCCCACCGACGGCAGAGCCGCCGCCCCTACATTTGTCACCTTTAGTGTCCAGTGCCATGGAGAAGATGCTGCTACAATCGAGGGTGAAACCCGAGCGAGTCTGCTCACGTGTATGTGGTGCAAGAGACCGCGGCCCCGAGCGGTTGGGCTGAGCGGCCCCGGCCAGTTGGGCCCGGTCTGGCCCGGCCCGACCGGCACGCTGTTGAAACCAGAGGAACGTTTTTGTCACAGTTATTCTCGCTCTATTTTTCACTCAGAGCCAGACCGCCTCTTTCCATTTTTAGATTTGCCAACATCCTTCGCAATATTTATCCCAGACGTCCTACCAATCTGTGTTTAAAAAAATGTTCTTGCGGCGACATTGCCCTACGTGGGCAGTTTGCGATACATCTCACACCGCAGCGGCGGTTGTCGTCTGGATAGCAAAGCGGTAACATAGTTGATTTGTGTTCCGGGGTCTCGAAGCCATTTCCAGGGAAGTATGACGATTTTGATTTCTGCCTTTAGTAATGCAATTTAGTTAATGTATCTCATCCGAAAGCGCTTCAGCTCTGCATGTGTGCTTGGAGGCGAGTGACTGCATAAGCACTCAAGACAATACGCCCTATGACTGATATACACGGGATGTAAATGCACCGCGCTTCAAGCACCTGGTCTCACTCGCCAAGCCTCCCCATAAGCGCCATATGTTGGCACAAACGTTCATCTGAATAGCCCGGCCCAAGCTGACTTGACCGTCGCACTTTTTAAACCTTTGTAACTTTTATCTTGCTGCAGCGATTGCAGACGCAAATCCGTCCCACATATTTAGAACTCATGCTTTAATTTTGATCTTCGGCAGCTTTCACAATAATATTGTCTTCCAAGTGGGCATTTTAGCTAATGCATACTGCGCCTAAAATAGTGCATTCATTGGCGACCTGATTTTATCGAATTCGAAGGAAACCGTGCGTTAACTACTCACGCATTCCAATTTACGTTGGAAATTAGAGTGCTGTGCTGAGATGACAAAGATGTTATTTTATTCTGGCATATATTTAACATTTGCATGCTAATGGCCTCTGCGAACTGCTTCGTGAAGGATAATGACAGTGAAGACGATCTTCTCTAACCAAGACTTGATTATAACAGTCTCGATAATTCCAACGCCATCGTCCAGCCGCACAGTTGCAGTTGAAATGATGAAAGCCCAGCCACGCAGCCGGACCCAATCGAGTTTACACCAGCCACCGTGTCCGAGCAACGTAGATCAACGTACTCTCCAACGCTGGCGTAGAAGCAAGAAACCACCGTCAGTATGGATGCGGCTGGGCGACGAGAATCTGCAGCCTCACTCCATTTTATGGAGTAGCCATACAGTTTTAGCGCGAAAAGGTCATAAACTGCGATGCTTGAAGGATTATTTTCAAGAGGATTTAGGCATAAAAGATAGTTGCTGGAATAAAGGAAAATGTCATATGATTGGAAAATTGCACACTCGGTATCGGTAGGATGTTCGGGGGTACCCTTAGAATGGCTGGCTCACTAGGAACGTAGGCTGTGACGCTGCACACCAAAATTACTGGTAGGCTGCGCCGTTTCACAGTTATGAGTTGCGTGACAGTCTGCCAGCTTCGCCACCGGCCAGTGTCCGAGCCATAGGATTCGCGTATGAGGTCGTCACGCGAACATTTGCCCTGAAGCCATGCAGTGGTAAACACGGGCCTTCCCTGTTCCCGCCTTGCATTCCTCTGTCGGCGAAACAACATTGGCAGTTAAACGAGCAGGTTACTGGACTTCTGTCGATAAGCAACAATTGATAGCTGCGGATTTCTTCCTCCAGCAACACAGAATGAGCAGGAAAGGTTGGAAAAAGCTCAATTGCAAAGATGTAGCGAAAGGAGATGGGAGGTTTATGATGTCAATGAAGTATTCTCTGGCCCCAAAATAAGAATAGAATGTCCAACATTTATACGTTTTAGAAATGTAGTTCGAACTCTTGCTGGGGTGGCTTTATGAACCAGGATCCAATTGCTAAGAAGAGCTGGTTTCGTGAACCCTGGCCATTATTCCATGAATTACAGTTTTACAATCTAAATTTGGCAAAGCGCTTCACGTGCCGTCAATACACCGACACGGCGACCCCGGCAGCTCGCTCTCGACCTCATCGTGCCAATTGCCAACTGACCCTCCCAGCCGGGGACTAAAAGCGAGCACGCAAAGCGACTCGAACCCAGCATTTCCAGGACAGCGGAGACGGCTGCACGACAGCGCTCTAGCCAACTAAGCTACCGAGGTGGCAATTCATAGGGAGGCACTTGCTTGCTTAATTCAGATTCATTGACAAGTCAATTAGTTACTTGATTAAATTGCATCTACTTCATTGAGAATCACATGTTTTAGGGCGCAAGGAATGTGTTGCATGATATCATATTATTTATTGCATATGTTGTGCACTTTACTGCAAGCGACATATTCAGAATTCCGTGGAGATAAAGTATTTCTTCACGCAGACACCATCCAACTATTTTACCATGCAAAGATTTTACTTTATATGAAGCAATATTTCTGGCACTCTTCTCGAACTCTTGCTGGGGTGGCTTTATGGACCAGGATCCAATTGCTAAGCCGAGCTTGTTGTGTGAATCCTGACCTATAAATAAATAAGAATAAGAAGAACGGAGACATATAATTATAAGAATATATAAGAACGGAGATAAATAATTTATCTTATTGGATAAATAAGAAGAACGGACGACCCGGTTACATTTCGTGCTGAAGCAATATAAACTAAAAATGTACTATGGTAAACTAATTAGATGGCATCCGTTTGAAGAAATATTTTATGTGCGCATAGATAATCTGAATATGTCGCTTGCAATATAGCGTACAATATATACAATAAATAATTCATATCATACAACATATGCCGCATGCTCAACAACGCGTGAATATCAATGAAACAGATGTAATGTAAGCAAGTAGTTAATCGATTCATCAATGAATCTGAATTAAACAAGCAAGTGCCGCCTCGGGATCCGCCACCCCGGTAGCTCAGTTGGCTTGGGCACTGGCCTGCGCTGGTCTCTCCTGTCCTTGAAAGGCTGGGTTCGGGCCGCTTCATGCGCTTGCTTTTAGCCACTGGCTAGGAGGGTCAATTGGCAACTGGCACGATAATGTGGAAAAGCGACCTTCCCGGGTGGCCGTGTGAATGCATTAGCGGCACGTGAAGCGTTTTGCCAAATATCTACTGTAGAACTGCAATCAATGGATCGGGTGATGCGGCCAGGGCTCAAGCAAGGTCTGTTTAGCAATTGGATCCTGGTTGATAAAGCCACCCCAGCAAGAATTCGAACTAAAGTTATAAAAAGTGTAAAAGTTAGAAATTATGTTATTATTGTAGGGTAGGAGAATCCTCCGTTGACATCATAAAAGTCCCCTCTCCTTTCGCTACATCCTTTCTAACCGAGCTCCTTCCAACACTTCCAGCTCATTCTGTGTTGCCGAAGTCCGAAATCCACAGCGATCAAACTCTGCTTGTCTACAGAGGTCGAGTGGTGGACCGATCGCTGAACTGCCAGTGTTATTTGGCCGACTGAGGAATGCAAGGCGGGAACAGCGTAGACCCGTGTTTCTCACTGCATGGCTGCAGGGCAAATGACCACCCGACGACCGCACAAGCGAATACCTACGGCTGACCGGTGGTGAAACTTGCGGACTGTCACGCAACGCATAACTGTGAAGCGGCGCAGTCTACCAGTAATTATTAGTGTGGAGCAGCACATCCTACGTTCCTAGGGGCCAGCCATAGTTAAGGGTACCCCCGAACATCCTACCGATACCGAGTGTACCTAGTCTCAGAATATGCAATCATATTACATGTATAGGAATTTGTTGTTTATACCTCAGACGAATAAAATGGTGAAGATCGTTCCTGAATTGAATTGCCGCTGATGCGAATCCTGCGCACCAAATACAAAACTAAGCCGGCTGACATCGAGTATTTGGGCAAGCTTATATAATATTATTTAATTCTGCATAATTCAATTGCATATTGTAATACATTTCATGTATTAGAACATATTTCCATTCTTATTAGTCATTTCAGAACTTGTACTTCGTGCACGTGTTTTGCATCATTGCAACTAATTTCAGTCTCAATCTTCACCTTATTCGGCATAATCTATGCATAAACAGACTCATATGCATAACATATGGGTAAATATGCTGAAGCTATGGTCAATTTCTGAATTGAATAGCATATTTATTTTCTTTCGAATACATTTTTCCACACCTAAGCATGGAAATATTCCATTCCATTCCATCCTGTTTGAAGACGGGCTCAGCATATATAAGTCTAAGGAGTTTTTGCGTCGAAACGCCGACTGAGGCCGTGAGTGGTCGTTGTTCTACTTCTGCAAGGAACATCCAGTCGAGAACCGGACACTGCAATCTGGAATGAACTAAATGGTATATATCGGAAACTCAGCCGTGGCCCACTATCACCAGGAGACGGCGGTATTACACACAGCTTTGGCTGTGGCAGACGAGCATGTGGGACAGCGAGATCAATAACAACGTCAGCTGCAGCAACGGCAAGCAGATACCCTTTTTGTGATCATGCAGACACAGAAAAAGACCGACATCATCACTGATATGCTTAGCGAACAGTTCGCGCGCTATGTTTTTAGTGCCACAGTGAGCCGCAACTGCATCAATTGCAGCCAGCAGAAAGCGTAACAGAGTCGTGGGTTTTGCATTTGACCTGCGTGTTGGTCATTTGCATCACTGCGTGTTGACCATTGTTTTTGCACCACTGTGAAGTGAATTAATTCACGCGTGCACGTCCTTCTGTGGGTGCCCCTAAATAAAACATGCCCTTGCATCGTGCTTTCCCGTAAATAAAGCGCGGTTGGCGTGGCAGGTGGACGTCAGATGTCAAGGGAGGCAAGCATAGCATCGGAAAACATGTGTTAACAAGCATAAGGTATGGTTCTATTATACTTTATAACCTTTATAGGAAATAATTTTACGAAACAATTCGATACGAGGGGCGTGAAACGTCCTTCTTCAGTTGATCCGGGCTACAAATAAAGCATCAGCATCACGGTAACAACAAGACTAACTCTACCACATCCGCTTGGATTGATCTCAAGGTATGAGCCGCAAATGGACTCGACACCACGAAGCCCACAAATACGAAGACCACCTGGTGTACACGATGGCCTCCCTCAACAAACTGACCTCCGCTTCTGACCCCCACTCAACAAATATGTTCCAACTGATACAGTGAAAGTTTTTGGTTAGTGTTTTACCGAAAACTGTAGGAGCCGAAATAATATTTGGTAGCTTGGGAAACTGTAGCCAATAAATACCTAAATTAATATCACTTCACGTCATTGCGAATAGCTACTACGTTGTATGTTTAATTTTAGTAAGCTTTCCTACTCCCTCCCCCACTACCAAACTATTCACGGAAAATGGTTCGCAGGCTGCTGAAGCTGTGAAATACTTTTTGGTAACTACTGCTACTTTTCAACCAATCCATGTAATTGGTGTTCGGCTCGTTCAAAGCATTGCGTTCAAACAATAACCAATATTGTCTTCCTACGTTTAAAAAAACCCTACATTTTAATAACGGACGTAGTCCCACATTGCAAACACAGTCTTCTCATGGTTCGGCCTGTCTAGGGTGCAGTCAGCTTGACAAATGACGTTGTAGACAAATGTTTCAATAATCACTTATTGTAATTATTTCAACTCACGGTCACGGTCATGTTTAAGCTGAAAGTTCGTTTGACAATCGATGATGCAAGGAAATGCTTTAACTCTCGCCAGTGTACAGCGTTTTGCCACCTTGGACAGTGGAGCGGGGGGTGCGACCCCTGACATTTCTAAACGAAGATGGCTAGAGGGACGAAACAAGAATAGGTGTGTGGAGTTGGACGAGATCTTGCGGTTGAGTCCTGACTTCTGAATCTGGACGAGATAGGTGACCTTCCGGGTCAGGCCAATGGTCTAATTTTCGCAAAATTCGAGGCTTCACAATTATATCGCAAACGCTTCATAAACTGCAACAAGTGTAAGGTTATTACCATGGTGTTCGTCGGTACCTTATGGATGTAATCACATATCTCAAGTGACATGAAAACATAGGTCACAGATCAGATCAGGCTGGTCGACCCCGCATTGGAAAGTTTGATAAAATGTTGGTTCCACCCACCCGAGGCTAAATGTGGACGGTAAAATCTGATTCAGAATTTAAAATAATCATACACTCAGAAACAGTTTTGAGAGCTTTTCCTCATCTGAGACCGGAGGTGCTTCTCGGGGACCATGGAAAGTCAAGCAGTTCTCTGCGGATAACCACAAGTTGCAGAGGACCAAGTACGGTTTCAACCTCTACAGTCTCTGAGACCATTGCCTCGAGACCAATCACGCTTCTCCAAGCGTCCTAAAATTTTCAGCTGAGGATGACACATAATCTCATCGAGCCAAATGTTCTCTCCCGAGAACACTGGGACAAGAACGAAACATGGACTCGCGATTTTTGTCTCGCATGAGAATTCATAATGGCATCAGAAAAATCGTAAGGTGCTCTTCCGAGAACTCTTCTTGTCTCCGCCTCCCGCATTCCTCTCGCCGGAGAACCACGCAATATCGTCGGAAAAACCTTCACGAAAGAATACTTTATTTCTGCTCCGTCTGCTGTTAATGCCTGCTGGCGTCGGGCCCGCCGCAACCGCTGCCCAACTCACGTAAATTAGGTGCATAGGTACATGCCCGACACAGGTAAATAAATACCAAACCAAACCACTTCTCTCGCCGGAGAAGCATGCAGTATGCCTGCACTTCTTCGGCGGAGAAATACGCAATATCGCTTCTTCTTTTTTTTAAAGACCGCTCACGACGGAACAAACACCTTTATTTCACATCTGCTGGCCAGCGGGCCCGCGGATCCACGGCGCTGGCTTAGCCCCATCCAGGTAAAGGAAGGGGAGGAGAGGTTTCCGCCCCCTGTGACTCTTCTCCCGCCGCCTCCTAACCCTTTGTAAAAGGGACGTGACATTCAGATATTTCTCCTATCTTTATTTTCATACTTCGCGCCGAAATTTTAACTTCATAACTATACCAGAGATGGTTTCAGTAGCGAATCCCTACGGAAATATTCATTTTGAATCTAATCATGTTAGGGACGGATCTAGGGGAGGAAAAGTGAGCAAGAAGTGACCGGTTTATCAAAGCGGTGTCATTCACGTGACCCTCGGACAGCTGGTTTTATTGTACTATTTCATGATGCACTTGGCATACCCTGCGATGTTTCGAAGCCAATAAACAAATTTGTATATGATACCATGGCCACATTCAGGGATGATGGATAGGTAGGATATTCAAAAAAGCATTGCGCGTTTGAATATGCAAACTGGGCAGCCACAAGAACATATCGATTCGGGTTTTACACTCAAAGCCAGACATAATGGGTTCTGCGGCGTCGGCGATGGATGATGCAGTAGTTGGTTGCCAACTAAAAAGTCAGCAATTGCGACAGAAATAAATTGTCACACCGTCTGTACCACGCCAAGAAATGTGCTTCTACAATACACTTTTCTCGACATGGCACATCGGGTTTCAAGTATAAAATACCGACAAAGCTAGTTTGCTCCTGACAGATAAAGCCACGGTAAACAAAAACATTTTGAAAACATGCTGGAGAAAACTTGCCAACCCTGACAGCAAAACCAGACCTCTCCAAAAGTAGCAAATTAAGAACCATTCCGCTTAGACATCAACCAACTAAATGATTGATTGCAGCACTACCAGTACCATGCAATCTGCCACAAGCTCATCAGTATAATCGTGCTTTTATGTGGTCACCAGACAAGCTTTACACACATTTCACCTCCATAAAGCCAACAAAGGGTTAGGTTTTGCTAGGTTTGGTTAGATTATATTTTTAGAGATGTAGATTTATATTAAATTTGGGAAATCACGATGTTTAAAATTATCACAAATGGAATTTGCTTTCCTTCAAAAGTAGGTCAGGCTAGGTGAAAATTTGTGTTTTAGGCTGTTATGAATTCTAGGAATTTATCTTCCCAATACAATGTTTATGAATGTCACCAATATAATGAGAGTACTCATTTCTGCACAAATGCTGGCTTTTCAGTTTGTGAGTAAAATAACACCAAAAAAGGGGCCTTGCTAGAGAACATAGCATACAAAATAAGGTTAGCAAAATAAAATTAAAATGCACCATAACCTAGCCTAACCTAGCCTAACCTCCCTTTGGAGAACAAAAATGGAAATAAAAAGAATTTGAAAAATTTCAAACAAGCTATCTTCTTAAAATTGTCCAAATAAAAACAAAACATACTCTAATCTAACATAATATAGCATGTCAACTAATGATCTTATAATAGCATGTTTTTGAAAAGAAACAATTCCCTTTGGGGCGGGGGATTTTTGTTATTCTATTCTCAAAAATTTTCACAATTTATAACTAAAAAGACTAAACTAACCTAGCCTAACCAAGCCTAACCCATTTGTTTGCTTTATGGATGCAAAATGTATGCACAACTTGCCTTGTGAACACCTTTAAGCAAAATAATACCCTGGCTATAATAGGTTTGGCTGGATCATGGTTTTTTTCTCTCAAATTTCGGAATTTTGAGGCAAGGAAATATTGTACATTTTTCCACGTATTTTGGGGATTTTTGTTCTTAAAAAGGCGGTTAGGGTAAGTTACATGTCACTTTGTGAACAATTTTCCGCTATATAACCTAATCTAAACACTTTTTGTGTTCTTTTGTTTTCCAACTGAAAAGGAAGCATTTGCAGAAGAATGGAGTAGCCAAATCATCTTAATCATGTTCATAAATGTTACATGGGAAAACAATTTCAATGATTTCCAAAACACCTTAAAGCACAAATATGCCAGTCTATCTCACCACATTAGATATCACATCATGTCAAGTTCTCACAGTTTTGTGTAGGTACCTTGTTCATGATTAGATTCCCACTTGTCATCAGCTCCAATTCCAATTTATTAGCATGGTCAGACTTGATCCATACCTTTAGCTTTTTTCCTTTTCAGGCTTTTAGCCATATGTGTAGGTTTCTGAAAATTATTGGGAGGGCACAATATATACATGAAGGCAACGGGTGGGCACAAATAGATTCGGGGGCATACCACATAGGGTCTCCTAATAAAACTGTTTTTTTTTGTTCGGAACAGTCAACATTTGGGGGACAAGTGACGTCCCAAAAGCATGCGAAGCCACACCCCTGCCTTTAGCCATCGGCACCTAGGTACCCTAGAACTGGCATACCAATATGAATAGTAAATGTTATCTGCCGTGACTGGCACAGTATCATTCGTCTCCAACCACTACCCTGGCTTCGCAGGCTTTGTCAGGCAATTTACAATTCCTCACTACATAATGATAATCAGTCGAATATCACTCAATATTAGAAAAACTTACGAACTCAAACTCCAGCTAAGGAGGCTTGAAGTAGTGGGTATAAATCGGTGTTGGCTCAGATCGTTTAAACTTGAAGTCAAATGTTCACTAAAATAAATAGAAAATTTTCGTTGATTTCATGACGTATTTGTTCGTTCATTGAGTGTTCTGGAATTGAATGTCTTTTCTTTTTACTAACTTTTTCACATATGCTATATATACATGTCCAATTGATGTCTATTTTTATTCAAGAGGTGTAATATATGCAAATAAAATGTTAATGACGTCAGTTGGTAACGAATGGAATGGAAGCGAATGGTAGTAACCTGGTTTTACACAGAGATACGGCAACGAAATTGTTCACTTGGGACCCTATTTGTGCCTCCCATTTGACTTTCAAAGGACTTGTGATTGGTTCTAACCGAGGTTCACGGGTGTTGATTTCTGAAAATTATTTGGGGGAAGGCGCATTCAGCTGAGAACAAAAATCATTAGGAGTGACTCGAGCGTCCCGGAGGGGCCTCTTTTCCTAGTAGAAGGGGTATCTTGCGGGTCTCAAGGGGGAGGACGATCGCCCCTTTGCATCTGGATCCGCCCACCCCCTGTGCCAGAGTGCACCAGGGGCCCTCTAATCAGGGCAGATAAGAGGGTCCTAACTGGCCGCGGGTGGATACAGGAATTTTAATGTGGGAGGCACATTTCCACGGAGGGGCGACTCCGACGGAAACAAACATATCTGAGCGGCGAGGAGCGAGGTTGAGGGAGCACTCGAGCATGCTGAAATGGTGTAATTTCATCTCAAATGGGCGCCTTTTCAGAACAAAAATGTGTTGAGGGAGGGGAGGAGTGCACTCAAGGCATCCTGAAGGGACGATTTTCCCGGCCAGACGGGCGCTACCTTTCCATGTATCTACCCATGTCCCTGGCTAAGGAGTCCCCCCCCCCCCTGATCAAAATGTCCCAGTTCTGGTCAGGGGGCCTCGTCACTGGCTAGAGGCCATCTTGTTAGGAGCCGGCTTTGTCAAAGATCCCGTCTCAGACAGCGGGCTCCAATGGTCAGGCACCCTGGTCAGGGGCCCAGATTGAGGAGCAACTTGGTCAGGAGCTCTTCTGGCCAGGGACCCTTTTGGTCAGAGAAGCCACTCTGACTAGGGTTCATCACTGGTCAGGTGTCCCTCCGGTCGGGGACCCTTTTGGTCTGGGACACTTTCCTTTTAATCAGATAGTCAGCTCTGATTTGGGAAAGCTTCGCTGGCAAGGGATTCCGCTGAGCAGGAGTCCTCTTCTTCAAGTGGTTCTCTGGTTACGGGGCCCACTGTTTTTTTTATATTCCACTTTTCGTTTTGGGAAAAGGATTTTGCTTGGAATCCTCTAGGAAAATATTTGCCTTGTCCGGTACAAACACCCTGTGGGTCCCTGACCGCGAGCATATTTGTTCATATAACTGGACTAGTGGCACAACAAAACAGATGGCAGCACTGTCGCTCCGCCGGGCGGCAGCACCTTTCACGGTAAGACCGCACAAGGTACTCAGAGACTCTCGAAGACTATAAAGCTATGGTCTCGGATGAGAACATATAACGGTCATATCTTGAATGGTCTCCATCAGGTGTGGTACGAGCCATTCCAAAGGAATTTTGTGAGAACAAGCCCGGAAACTACTCAGTGGAGAGGATACATGGAGCTCATAAGAGTGCTTTAAAGTACAGTCTCAAAACTGTTTCTGAGTATAGATATCGTGTCAAGCTAAGAAAAAGGTAATCCGAGGTCAACATGGTTAATGACCTTCATTGACCTTGAAATGGTAGACGGAACAATGTCTGGATATCAATTCAGTCATCATTGGCCTAAACCGCCCACAAGGTGTCGTTTTAGACTACAATGTCATGTCAGGATGCGATAATCCACGATGTCGTTTAAATAAATGGTGGGAGGTGTTCACCTTAATGACGTCACAGGTCCGTGACCTGACACTACCTGGCAAAACATTTTCACCAAAAGCTCCAAAAACGACGTCCCAGGGGTACTCAAAATTTAACTGGGTTCGGTCGAGCGGTTCGGAAGCTCTCCACAAAACCATATGGGGTGCCCTCACCTCCTCCACCTCCACTGGCGGGTTAATAATACCCTGAGGAATAATTGTGCAACATAATTCCAGTGTACGTTGCATGTCTACCCCAGCCCAGACCTGCCATCACTGCCCGCTGTTTCAAACCGGTGACCTCGTAGTGCTGGTAATGCTCTCTCATAGTCAACAGTGATAATTATGCAGAGGTTTGTTCCAAATATAATTAATGGAGAACTGAAGTAGGCAATGCCTTGCATGGATGCTAACAGCAACTTTTCAAGAACCATCAAATATTAAACATTATGTGCGCTGCACGGCAGTAATGGACTTGAAAGGTTAGATATTTCCAGCTTTCACCACACTCTTCACGATGTTACTGTGTGCCTAAGACATGATGAACCAACATATGGAGCCTGAGACATGATGAACCAACATATGGAGCCTGAGACATGATGAACCAACATATGGAGCCTGTAGACATGATGAACCAACATATGGAGCCTGTAGGGGCGCTAGGCCAACAAAGTCAAACCAGGGCAGGCGTTAAAAGCATAGTGCAGTCGAATCTCCTTGCAAGTCGATTACAGGCGAATTGCATTGCGTGTTTATTTTTCGTTTGTACAGCCATATTCACACAACCAGGCACATGCAAACATGTATGAAGAGTTAAAGTGATTTCAGACGCAATTCATTCACCAAATTGCAATGTTCAAATCAGAATTAAAAAGCGTCCTCCCTCCTTGAGATTGAGTTAGACACAATGGAGCAAAAATCAACCTGGTTATCTCTTTGCTACCGGGATAGATCCGGCTGTGGTGTGAATGTGCCGGCTATGTGAATCACATGGGAAGCTGTCCGAACGTCGTAATGCCACAACATCCTCTCTGAGCAATGCTTCAGTATGCTTCCATCGAAGTATTGCGATGGGAGTTAGCAGAAAGTAATATAAGGAGGACAGATCTAGCTGTAAGTGAAGACAATAGAACTTGAAATGTTGCATTGCACCGTGAAACGCTGTTGAACGTTTCCCCGAAGGGAAATGCCGCCGCGAATCTCGAGCGGCCGGTCGGGTCGCTCAAATGAACTCACCTACACGTGAGTAGACTGTCTCGGGCTTATTCGTTAGCACCTACACGTGAGTAGACCGTCTCGGGCTTATTCGTTAGCACCTGCACGTGAGTAGACTGTCTCGGGCTTATTCGTTAGCACCTACACGTGAGTAGACTGTCTCGGGCTTATTCGTTAGCACCTACACGTGAGTAGACTGTCTCGGGCTTATTCGTTAGCACCTGCACGTGAGTAGACTGTCTCGGGCTTATTCGTTAGCACCTACACGTGAGTAGACTGTCTCGGGCTTATTCGTTAGCACCCACAAGTGAGTAGACTATCTCGGGCTTATTCGTTAGCACCTGTACGTGAGTAGACTGTCTCGGGCTTATTCGTTAGCACCTACACGTGAGTAGACTGTCTCGAGCTTATTCGTTAGCACCTACACGTCAGTAGACTGTCTCGGGCTTATTCGTTAGCACCTACACGTGAGTAGACTGTCTCGGGCTCATCCGTTAGCACCTACACGTGAGTAGACTGTCTCGGGCTTATTCGTTAGCACCTGCACGTGAGTAGACTGTCTCGGGCTTATTCGTTAGCACCTACATGTGAGTTAGACTGTCTCGGGCTTATTCGTTAGCACCTACACGTGAGTAGACTGTATCGGGCTTATTCGTTAGCACCTACACGTGAGTAGACTGTCGCGGGCTTATTCGTTAGCACCTACACGTGAGTAGACTGTCTCCGGCTTATTCGTTAGCACATACACGTGAGTAGACTGTCTCGGGCTTATTCGTTAGCACCTACACGTGAGTAGACTGTCTCGGGCTTATTCGGTAGCACCTGCACGTGAGTAGACTGTCTCGGGCTTATTCGTTAGCACCTACACGTGAGTAGACTGTCTCGGGCTTATCCGTTAGCACCTACACGTGAGTAGACTGTCTCGGGATTATTCGTTAGCACCTACACGTGAGTAGACTGTCTCGGGCTTATTCGTTAGCACCTGCACGTGAGTAGACTGTCTCGGGCTTATTCGTTAGCATGTACTCGTGAGTAGGCTCTCTCAGGCTTATTCATAATTATATGCACATGGGTAGACTCGATCGGGATAATTATTTATCATATGCTCATGAGTAGACTCTCTCAGGCTTACTCGTAGTCACACGTACACGTAGTAGACTCATTCCGGCTTCCTCATAATCATATACTCGTGAGTAGAATCTCTCGGGCTTACTCTTAACCCGCGCCGTCTCGGGTCCTTATCGACCCCCCCCCCCTAATCTTTTCCGCAGATAGTGAAAGAACGGCGCGCGGTAGCACGCCGAAATTTAGCATACCTTTTCCCACATAAATTTGGCATTTGTGTCAAAATTTTGATGTCAGCTCATCTAAGGTCAACGAGCTAGGCAAGGTCAAGGGAGGTCACCTCCAAAAAAGTTCAACCAGTCGTCGCGCTTTAACGGATAAATATATTTCAATGAAACTTTCAGCGTTTGCTTATCTTTAGGGACGCAACAAAACGCACCAGAGGATTTTTTAAAATTTGTTTTCCGTTTTTGATTACTTATTAGTTTCGCATATTTGCCCATTAGAGTTCAAGCGAAGATTCTGGCTAAAGTAAGCATTTTATTGGAGCAAGTTGACTTCGAACAACGTTTTTCTGTCCGCTCTACCCATTAGAAAAGGAAAATTAAAGAAGACTAGAAAACTCAAAATTTTGAAATTTCACAAAAATAACATTTTGATTTTGGGGTAGCCAAAGATTGTATGGCCCTGGTCGATTTCGCTTTCCTATTCTGATTCCAAATAATTTTTGTTCGTTTTTTGTCTTCAAATATCCCACAAAATGAACTCCCCAGAGCCAAAAACATGATGTAGGTCGTGAAATCCTAGGCCCCCAGTGACGTCACTTTTAGGGGAAAAAATTGGGGGGGTGTCTGGCCCTACTCGTCGAGCGCTTTCCGATGACACCTCTTTCGTTTTCGTGCGGCGCATAGTTTGGAGATTAGAGAGGGGGGGATCCCTATCGACCCCCCCGAGACGGGGTGTGAGGATGTGACCGGAAAGACGGGGAGGGTTAATCATATACTCGTGAGTGATTCTCTCGGATTGACTCGCAATTATATGCACATGAGTAGACTCGATCGAAATTATTCTTAACACGCACCATGGAGGGCCTCTGAAAATTACGGGCACTGGAGGGCGGGGGGGATTCCGCCCCCTCTAGCTCGACGCAATCTGCTTCGCGAAGAAAGGAGTGAAGTACATGAATAAAGTATGGAAACGCTTAGGTACACAATTACAAACAGTAGTGCATTTATGACAGCATTCCAGTTGACCAAGTTTGGTTCCATTAACCTGTCATAAACTTGACCTGACTTGACCTTGGTGACCTAACATGACCTTGAAACTATATAGCATATCAATATACATCAAACAAGTCGCTAGTGTTGCCAAGAACACTTCCCTTTTGCGGATATACGGGAAACGCATCAGCGCCGATTTCTGTGGTCTGGCGCTACGAATTTTTTAAAACTTTAACGGCGCCTAATTCGAAAAAAATGTTGGTCGATTTCCATTTGTCTTGCTTTAAACGACGCGCCGGTCATTTCTAAGCAGGTACGCAAACAATGGCGTATATCGACCGGTAAAATCTGGAGTTATGTACGTAAAACCGGTGGGGTGGGCGGATTTCGTCCCCTCCCCCTCCAGTGCACGTGTTAATCATATACTCGTGAGTTGACTCTCTGGAGCTTCAGCCTCGCTCGTAGCAGACGAAGTTCTTGGCATGGTGGAAATGAGCACGCACTTTTATGATTATACTTCGTGTTTTGCTGATGAGGTAGGAATACTTTTCCATAAATGCGAAGTAATTTGATTTTCAGGCAATAACAGCGGCAAACTTCTGTTGCGCGGCATTGCTAACGCTGCAATATACTGTTACTGGCGGGTATACTGTTCGGAAATATGCGTGTGTATGACGCAGTGAGCGTCGGACCCAGCATTATTGGATTGTGATGGCTTCTGGAGAGTGCTTCACAGCGGACTTTCTGATGGAATTGTGTGGCACCTCCATCAAGAGACCTTCGGTGACAGGCGAAATCCTACAACTTTGAACTTACCAGCCAGCCTTGTTGAACTTCGGCACATTTGAAGCTATCCATCATTTGGTGCAAGCATGGGAGAGTGCTGCGCATCGCAGAAACGTGCCCAGCCCGTCCTGCAACAATCATACTGTGTGCTATGTGAGTGTCGCAAAGGCCAGGATACTTGTTATTGGGATTTGCATATACCTCCTCGAACACCCTGCCGTTATCAGGACCTCGCTACAGGTCAGCAACGGCAGGGCATTAACCCTCGCCCGTATGGGGCATTTCGCTGCCATCGACAATGGAGAAGTTAGCGCAACCTCCACGTCGTTTCCAAACGAACCATGCTAGAGAGACGAAACAAACACGAGTGGGTAGGGATGGACAAGGTCTGGCGATTCACACCCGATTTGTGTATCTGGACGTCTGGACGTCTGGACGTCTGGACGATAAGTGACTCTCCAGGTCGGGTCCGTGGTCACATTTTCGCAAAAATATAGACTTCACAATTGTATCGCAAACGCTTCATAAACAGCAAACTGCAGCAACCTGCACTTTTAGCTATTATCAGGGTGTTCGTCTGTGCTTTACGGATGTAAACACATATCTCAGGCTCCATTTAAAGCATAGGTTGCGGATTAGGTCAGGCCAAGGGCTGATCCCGCATTTGAAAACTTGATGGAATGTTGGCTAAGACCACTACTTCCACCCACCCACGGTAACAATGGGTCGTGAAACCGGATCCAAACTTAACCCCTCTTCTGTTTGTTTTTCCTGCCAGATCCTCGCACCCCGTATCGGAGGGGGTGGGGTGTCCTTACATACCCCTCCTAATCTCAAAGCTAAGTGTCGCACGAAAACGAAAGAAATGTCATCCGAACGCGCTCAGTGAGTAGGGCCGAAACCACCAAAAAAAATTCCCCTTCAAAAAGTGACGTCACTAGGGGATCCATGTAGTCCCGATTGACGTCATGATTTTGGCTCTGGGAAGATCATTTTGGGGAATATTTTTTAAACAAAACGTACTTGGAATAAAAAAAGAAGGCAAAATCAACCATGGCCCAAAATGCTTGCCCACCCAAACATATAAACAACCTTTTTGAAATTGGAAAAATTTGAGTTTTTTATGTTTTGCCATGGGTAGCGCGCACCGAGAAACGTTATCTTAAGTAAACTTAGCACGATAAAAGTGCTTACTTTAGCCAAAATCCTCGATTTTAACCATAATGAGCCATACCATGTTACCAACCATAATGTTATAAATGTGTATAACAAATAAGTCATCAAAAACACAACAAAATTCAAACTTACTCTGTGCCTTTTGTTGCGTCACTAAAGATGAATAGACGCTGAAATTTTCACTCAAATATCTTCCCCGTTAAAGCGTGACGACTGGTTGAACTTTTTTCGTGTGACCTCACTTGACCTTGACTAACTCGGTGACCGCGGATGGCACGATCTTAAAACCTTCAACATGTCCAATTGATGTGGGAAAAAGAATGCTAAATTTCGGCGTGCTGTGCGCCGTTTTTTTCACTTTCTGCGGAATACTTTAGGGGAAGGGGGAAAGATCTCCACCTCGAAGCGGCGCGGGTTAAATAACCCCATATATTCTGTCGGGATAAAAACGGTCATGCGATGACAACTTAGGTCAATGATTTTGAATGATCTTGGAATGGAAAAGTAAAATGTCCAATATCAATCCAGCCATATATTAGCCCAAGCCGCACAAAATAGGTCGCCTTAGGTCACAGTGTCATGTCAAGATGCGATAATCCGCGATTTCGTTCAAAATTTGTCGGAGTTGTTCCCCTTTATGATGTCACAGCTCCGTGACATGACATGAGCTAGCCAAAAAAAAGTTGTCAGAAGCTCCGACAAAGATACCCTAGGTACTGGAAAACTTCACTGGGATCCGTTGAGAGGTTCGGAAGCCATCCACGAAATCCTTAGGGGTTGCACCAAACCCCCCACCCACGCTCCACTTGCGAGGGTTAAGAGGCGAGTTCCACCTGGCCACAATACCACGGTTAACTTTCAGAGGCGACTTGTTTCCCGAAGAGACAGCAGCACGCAATGCATGACTCATGACTCAGGGTACAGGTAATGCGGAGTTGGGCATGGTATTGGGTATCTCCTTCGGTCAGTGTTGCAGTACGGGGTCGGACTGGGGACCAGCCCAGTCAGCGGCACCAGCCGTCAGTGCTGCAGTACTGGGTCGGACTGGGGACCAGCCTAGCCTGCAGTACGGGGTCGGACTGGGGACCAGCCCAGCCGGCGGCACCAGCCGTCAGTGCTGCAGTACGGGGTCGGACTGGGGACCAGCCCAGCCGGCGGCACCAGCCGGCGGCACCAGCCGCTCAATGGGCGGCACGGCGCCGGTGGTGCCGCTGTCCCGCCGCTCGCACATTGATCGGCCATGAGACAGCCGCCATGTGGGTTGGCCCACCCCCGCCAGACAGGCGGCTTGTCGCGTCGCCCATCGATCGTGCACGAGGCGCCCGGGCCGCCCTCCCAGCCGAGCTGTCACGAGGTCAGGCGCGCGGCGTCACACACGTTCACTGTCGGCGGCTCCGAGCGTCGCCCCAGGCGGCACGGCGACACACCTTCACTCCAGGTGTTGACATCAACAACGCCATCAGAGAAGCATGGTGGATCTTTAGTCATCACAAAATTGTAGTGAGGCAACAGGGAATATTTTCGCCAGAACATTGTTAATTCAGAGAAAGGTGCATAGTTGAACACAAGGATGAATAGGTGAAATGTTGACACAAAATACGAAGAAAGTAAGTTCAGCAGGATGTCAGTTAGTGTTGTGAATAAACAAAATGTCATCATGAAATATGTATTGATAATACACGAAGTCCTAAAATATTAATAAACCTAAAAATATTTGCCGAAGTCCGATCGTCAATATGTGTGAGTGTAAGGCATCACTTACTACTGTATCGTGACTAGGTGGTACTTATTTAACGTGTGAGTGTAAGGCATCACTTACTACTGTATCGTGACTATGTGGTACTTATTTAACGTGTGAGTGTAAGGCATCACTTACTACTGTATCGTGACTAGGTGGTACTTATTTAACGTGTGAGTGTAAGGCATCACTTACTACTGTATCGTGACTAGGTGGTACTTACGTGTAAAGAAAGCATACGACCTTCAATATACCAGGAGGTGCTGAGTTGACATCAAAAGTAACGTTAAGGATTATACTTTATTAGGTACTCAACGTTTCGGCCAGGGGCCATCGTCAGGAGTGATATAAAAATGTCAAGTTAAGCAATTGAAAAAAAAAAGCACGCGAGAAAAAAAGCGTGCAAAAGACACGTGGAATGCAGAAAAGCCTCCTCAGTGGTGCAGACACTTAAAGAAACTCCAAACCAGAAACAAACTAGGTCAAGATAGAATCCTTTGAGGAAGCCCGAGCCGATGGTCCACATACATATCGATACATACACTCACGCACATATATAGACATAGATCCAATATAACGCGTAATACATAGAATATAATTTATGTTTATGTAATTTAAGTGATATACCAAGACGTCGTTTGCGTGTTTAGTTGCGGCCGTAGATTACGTATGTGTAGAGATTCGAGGACCTTTAGATCAGCGTTGTCCCTGGCTGTTGCTAGAATTTCTACTTTGAAGTTTGTGTTAGTGTCGCTGTGTTCCATGTTATAATGTTTGTCGATCATGTGTTCGCCTAAAGGTGTGTATGCTCTTCGAAGTCTGGCATCTCCCAAGTGCTCATTGTACCTATCCCTGATACTACGTTTGGTTTCACCGACATAAAATATTCCAAGACAGCGGTTGCACGTTATTTTATAAACTACGTTTTTCCGCGTGTACTGTATCGTGACTAGGTGGTACTTATTTAACGTGTGAGTGTAAGGCATCACTTACTACTGTATCGTGACTAGGTGGTACTTATTTAACGTGTGAGTGTAAGGCATCACTTACTACTGTATCGTGACTAGGTGGTACTTATTTAACGTGTGAGTGTAAGGCATCACTTACTACTGTATCGTGACTAGGTGGTACTTATTTAGAACCTACTTGAGGCAATTTAGCATTAGGCCCATGTCCATGCTCAGAAAACGGCCACCTTCAAAACTCTACCACACTGAAAAACATCTTAGAAGCTTGAGAATATTTCAGCAAACTACCACCAGCGACTTGGGAGAACAGTGATATAGAAAGTTGTGTCGAATCTCATCATGCCTGATGCGTGACGATTTGTTGCCTTACCAAAAATGATACAGCCGAAAGCTAAAGAAATTGACTGAATGTATTCAAAACATGCATGCAAACTTCACAGCTCTCTCGTCACACTGAGACTGTGAACAGCTCGAATCATCCCACCTGCCGCCCTACTTCTTTTGCTGACTGTGAAGCTTACGCATTGGCTGAATGTTAGTTTGCCACCCAGCAGAACACCACCATCACGGATGGAGATGTGTTTGCACTGTATTCCCGATGTTGTTGGCTCTTATAGTGATCCACTGCAAACATATACTTTGCAAATTGTGTTGATATTTTCAATTGGGCTGACCGTGAGCAGGGAACAAACAGTTCTGATAAAAGACGTCGCTCCAAACTGGTCAGCGAAACAAACCCATAGATGAGTGTGCTTGACCGCATTTCCTCCTGATTTTACAACACGAAGGAAGCTTTGAGTTCCTTTGTACACCATAAGAATATTGTTACGAGTTAATAACAATAATGATAATATTGGAACCGAGAGGAAATAATAGGAAGTCAGTTGTATGCAGTAGGTAGGTACATACCTCCATTTCAATTTTGGATGGAGGAATTATCGAGAAGTGTCATTCTAACTAAAAACGACCATGCCAAGTTCGCCCCCAAGCAAAAGGAGGAGGGAGTCCCAAGAGAATCTCTTTGAATTGACAATCGCCTACGCCACATGTCAACCACAACAACATAGCCTACGCCACATGTCAACCACAACAACATAGCCTACGCCACATGTCAACCACAACAACATAGCCTACGCCACATGTCAACCACAACAACATAGCCTACGCCACATGTCAACCACAACAACATAGCCTACGCCACATGTCAACCACAACAACATAGCCTACGCCACATGTCAACCACAACAACATAGCCTACGCCACATGTCAACCACAACAACATAGCCTACGCCACATGTCAACCACAACAACATAGCCTACGCCACATGTCAACCACAACAACATAGCCTACGCCACATGTCAACCACAACAACATAGCGAGATGTATATATTCCGAGCGGGATATTGAGTTGATTAAGCCTTCCTTCAACCAGGACGAAATTGAACTTCAGCGGCACAGCTCGATTGCTGAGTCCAGAGCGTTATTGTTGGCTCAGCAATGCTGGCTGATGCGTACACTAGGCCCATGCAATAAGTACAGGCATGGGGCTTTACTCTTTAAGACTTGCGCATGACAGTTCATTAGATGCTATCCAGCCAATTTTGCTACTTTTCCATCTGTATTCGATCATGGCATCCGGTTCTTCTCCAGTGCATTATTTCAACCCTAAAACCTGCATTTTAGGGTTCCTTTCTGCGGTCCACCCAACAATTTTCGCCAAAGCTTGCATCAATCCAGACCTTCCTTTATTAATATATGCGTACTGTCGCTGTAGGTCTTCTTTTCTATTGTGAGATTTATCTCTACTTTATCTGCTCTACTGTCCATTGGCATCAGGTATTACCAGCCCAACTATATGCAGTCATATCTCCTAACTTGAATTATGCACCTACTAACACCCGGCAGCACCGCCTCCAGCTCAGCAAGCCAGTGCAGCCTCAGCGCACACCAGCGGCTAAACTATTTGGTACCTGAAGTGGCAGCCCCAGCTAAGGCTGCGTGCTTCCACTGGCCAGTCACTCGCTGCGGCTGCAACAGCCCCAGCTAAGGCTGCGTGCTTCCACTGGCCAGTCACTCGCTGCGGCTGCAACAGCCCCAGCTAAGGCTGCGTGCTTCCACTGGCCAGTCACTCGCTGCGGCTGCAACAGCCCCAGCTAAGGCTGCGTGCTTCCACTGGCCAGTCACTCGCTGCGGCTGCAACAGCCCCAGCTAAGGCTGCGTGCTTCCACTGGCCAGTCACTCGCTGCGGCTGCAACAGCCCCAGCTAAGGCTGCGTGCTTCCACTGACCAGTCACTCGCTGCGGCTGCAAACGATTTTGTGCCAACAGTCACGTGACCTCCCCGACTGAGGGAGGGTCGTACTCCGTCCACAGTGGTACTGCAGAGTCCTCCCCGACTGAGGAAGGGTCGTACTCCGTCCACAGTGGTACTGCAGAGTCCTCACCTGACTGAATAAGGGTCGTACTTCGTCCACAGTAGTACTGCAGAGTCCTCACCTGACTGAATAAGGGTCGTACTTCGTTCACAGTGGTACTGCAGAGTCCTCACCTGACTGAGGAAGGATCGTACTCCGTCTACAGTGGTACTGCAGAGTCCTCCCCGACTGAGGAAGGGTCGTACTCCGTCTACAGTGGTACTGCAGAGTCCTCACCTGACTGAGGAAGGGTCGTACTCCGTCTACAGTGGTACTGCAGAGGCCACGGTGAGTTAGCGTTCCATAGTTTAGTACGCCTCGAAACGCGTTATCACTGACTTGGCTTGGATTGGCCTGATCGGCCACAGAGTGACGAAAAAGGTTATTTCGACATGGGCATGCTCATAAAGTGTGACAATGAGGAATCGGAACATCTTGGTAATTTGCTTCGGTCGAATAACCGAACTACTGTTCATTTCATGCCGGAAGAAAAGCCGCTGCCCATACACTGTCTGGGCCAAGCAATTTGAACTGTGGGACGGGCGACACGACGGATGAGGGAGCGAAATTGCAATTCGGTGCTGAGGGAATGGAAACACCACCAGTTGCTGGGAGGGGGAACGTAGGCTCTGTTCCGAGGTCTGTTGCAATAAAAGAGCAGCGCAGCTTGGAACAGCTTTTACCAGGTCTGAGCTGATCGGCTCGACGAGAGCTACGACATGTCTGGAGCAGCTTGGAGTAGAAATCACCTGCTTGTGTCTGTTTCACGGTTCCGCATATGACACAGATGCTTCGAACTTCAGCACATGTGCTATGATGTGCTACGATGTGCTATGACGTGAACTTGTAACATAAGCCGACTTAAGGTAATTTTTTCTTAGCGTAACTCGAGCATATGGCACATTTTCTCCTCCAAGGGGAAGAACTGGTTTGTAAATACGCACTTCCCTGCCTACAAAATATTATGCCTTAATGAAAATAGAAGCCTTCGAACCCGCCTAACTTCATTGCGTGAAGATAAAAGCAAGCCCTGGATGATAATGAACTAATGATTAAAGCGACTGCTGTTGCAACCGGGCTCACTACCCACAGAATCCCATTGACATGCACCGCTATTAGAATAACAATTTCTAGGCAGGCCCACGGTGCCTCATAAATGAACACATCCGTGCCATATTTGTGCTACTCCAAGGTACTCCAAGCTACCCCTGCCCTCGGCCGGAGTAAGTTGGAGCAGATTGGAGCTACTCCGATCTGCTTCGAAAACACACGGGAACAAGAAGCAGCTACTGCAGGTTGCTCGGAGCAGTTTGGAGCAGGGTCAGGAACCGATCTTTTGTCTTGTTGCTCATCCGGTGACGTCACATCCGGTTCGTCGATTGGAAGCGAGTCATTCGACGGCGCCAGGCGGCCGCCGAGGGCGGGGCGGGGTTGGGTCTGCCGGTCATCCCGCTGCCGAGGTCGGAGGCGGAGTCGTGGACGGGGCCTCGGCGGGGGCGTGGACGGGGTCGGTCTGGCGATCACCCCTCTGTCGGGGTCTGGGTCAGGATCGGGGTCGGGGTCAGGGTCTGGGCCGGGGTCAGGGTCGAGGTCAGGGCCGGGGTCGTGTCTGACGGTCAGCCTGCTGCCGAGGTCCGGTCTAACGGTCACTTCGCTGCCGGGGTCGGGTTCGGGTGTGGCGGATACCTTGCTGCAGCTCGATGCGAAATGGAGAAGTGACTTCAGTAGCGTCCCCCGAGTTGATCAATACATAGTATTTCAGATAAGATGCTGCCTAAATGCTTATCTAGAGTCCGCGATTCAATTAATTTGGGCTGAGTCAGAAGTCATGCTAGATTTCATGGGCTCAATTTTGACAGCGCTTATTTATTCAGCATGGGACAGAAGCAGCGGCACAGCCAGCAAACTCAAGGGACGTGTGCGTTGACAAGGCATGTAAGGGCGGAACGTGTCCCCTAAGGTTCGTGCAATTTAACATTGCGCCTATGGTGCTGCGTGGAATAAAACCCACCGAAAACCAGTCCCATCCCCTCATCCAAATTCGTGGCGATGGCAACGGTAAGACAAAAACAAATACATGAGACATTTCAAAAATGTACACAAATAGCTCAGCGTACCTGCCTCCCTGCCTCCCCCCCCTTCCCGCAAGGTTCAATGTGAAGGCTGCATGATGAACTATTCAATAGTTGCTGATTACCTGTGGAAAAAACTATGGTTTTCTTCGGGTCAAAACCAGTGTTATTGATGACGTTCAAGAAAATTCAAACATTTCCAATATCCATCGAGACCATCCGAGGTCATTTATCACCCCAGGTAATATTAGATGAACTCAAGTGATCCTTCAGAACTAAGATGACCTTCAGATAATCCTTTTAACCTTAGATCTGCGGCTTTGAGCACAAGACACGCAAGAGTAAACATTGAAGGGCTTTTCGATGGAGTTTTAATAGGCCTGGCATTGAATGAGTTGACCTGATACGGAAGGTCACACCTTAGATCCCTAGATTTCAGAATATTATTGGTAGGAAATTGAACGGGCTTTCTGATACCGATTATAATTATTTCGATATCTTTACTCATTTAGGATTAGAGAGGTCGCTTGAACTCCCTCCCTTCGTAAGTAGAGTGCCCTGCACACCATCCCTAATGTCAGCATGCAATTTCGTCCGGAAAAAGCGTATCTGCCCTTCCGTTTTATTTTAAGTTAGCATATATAGAAGTGGATGGGGCTACGTTTACGGGTGGGGTGTGGATGCAGATGGAGGTAAGCAATTACGGATATCGCTCTCGGAATATTGCACGCTTTTCAATAAGCATATAGTTTAGAACAACCACATATTTCGTGTCATGACTTCAGGCTAAAAACAACAGCACGTATTGCAGTGCCTACAAACAACCGAGTTCATTTGAACAAGCCTGGCATTGTCTAATCAAATCCTGTCATTACAACTTATGGACAAATTCGATGTCATTGCATTCTAATTTCTGGCTGTCATACGGTACAAGGGTAAGTAAATGGAGGCCGGACTGGCAGCGTAGGACAGGCAGCTCAGGAGACTCAGGCGGCTCCTTGGATAGATGTGGCCACAGCACCGGTCCCACCGCCTCTGTGGCTGCGGCGGATATGGCCACAGCACCGGCCTCACCGCCTCTGTGGCTGCGGCGGATATGGTCACAGCACCGGCCCCACCGCCTCCGTGGCTGCGGCGGATATGGCCACAGCACCGGCCCCACCGCCTCTGTGGCTGTGGCGGATATGGTCACAGCACCGGCCCCACCGCCTCTGTGGCTGTGGCGGATATGGTCACAGCACCGGCCCCACCGCCTCTGTGGCTGTGGCGGATATGGTCACAGCACCGGCCCCACCGCCTCTGTGGCTGCGGCGGATATGGTCACAGCACCGGCCCCACCGCCTCTGTGGCTGTGGCGGATATGGCCACAGCACCGGCCCCACCGCCTCTGTGGCTGCGGCGGATATGGTCACAGCACCTGTCCCACCGCCTCTGTGGCTGCGGCGGATATGGTCACAGCACCGGCCCCACCGCCTCCGTGGCTGCGGCGGATATGGTCACAGCACCGGCCCCACCGCCTCTGTGGCTGCGGTGGATATGGCCACAGCACCGGCCCCACCGCCTCTGTGGCTGTGGCGGATATGGTCACAGCACCGGTCCCACCGCCTCTGTGGCTGCGGCGGATATGGTCACAGCACCGGCCCCACCGCCTCCGTGGCTGCGGCGGATATGGTCACAGCACCGGCCCCACCGCCTCTGTGGCTGTGGCGGATATGGCCACAGCACCGGCCCCACCGCCTCTGTGGCTGCGGCGGATATGGTCACAGCACCTGTCCCACCGCCTCTGTGGCTGCGGCGGATATGGTCACAGCACCGGCCCCACCGCCTCCGTGGCTGCGGCGGATATGGTCACAGCACCGGCCCCACCGCCTCTGTGGCTGCGGCGGATATGGCCACAGCACCGGCCCCACCGCCTCTGTGGCTGCGGCGGATATGGCCACAGCACCGGCCCCACCGCCTCCGTGGCTGCGGCGGATATGGTCACAGCACCGGCCCCACCGCCTCTGTGGCTGCGGCGGATATGGCCACAGCACCGGCCCCACCGCCTCTGTGGCTGTGGCGGATATGGGCACAGCACCGGTCCCACCGCCTCTGTGGCTGTGGTGGCTACCAGTCCCACCGCCTCTGTGGTCGCGGCGGATATGGCCACAGCGCCGGCCCCACCGCCTCTGTGGTCGCGGCGGATGCTGTACGGAATAAACTTGCTCGTTGCTTGTTGTAACTCTTTTGAAATGGCCCTTCGAACGCCATCAAATCCACCAGTATGCCTATTTCTGCGTTGAAAGAGCTACATCGTTTGATTAAGAAGCAAGGCCCACACATTGTCCCCGGTGCATTCTGATGGAGTTGAGCCAATTCCTCTTTGTTCTATTCAGCGGCGTAGTTGAGAGTCGCTGATGAGAACCTCGTCCCCTCACTTCAACCATGACAAGCTGTGTGTTTCCAAATTAAAAACACAACAATGCTCTCAATTAGACCGTGATCAATATGTAATGTGCGCTTTACTGACATACGCCCCTTATTGAAACCCTGTCTACTCCACCATTGTTAAAGAGAACACCGCGGTCGGCGGTGGCTGGAGACAGATACGACGACATAATCTGATCATGCTTCATTGCGAGTTAATCGATGTGTTCAAATCGGATAAGTCTGATATGGTTGAAGGTCGCAATACATGTGTCGCATGCAACAATTGGTATTTTCAGTAGCACGAAGCGAACATTAGGTGTTTTGTGATTATACGTTAACCGAAGTGAGAGTGACTGAATATCACGTGCCCAGTGTGAGACTAATTCAAAGGGCGTGTATAAACTAAACTAGCAGCAACAACATCGTTATCACAGCCTACCAGTGGGTTAAATAGATTATTGGAGACCTTCCCAGACTTTTGCAGTATCCATGCATGTGCAACTTATGAAAGGATCATATAAACTCAATAATATATGGGATGATGATCACCAAGGCCAAATATATATTCAATGCTCTGCCCAGAGCTAGTTTATCCGACATATCACATGATGTTCGGAAATAGTCTCAACTGCGCCCGACAACCTGCCGCCATCAAAAGTAATGGCCATACAAAGCGTCACGTCAAAGCCAAGCAAAAACATCACGCCTTCATCGCAGCCGAAATGTCCAGATCCATTGCGAAACGTCGTACGGCATTATTATGGACGGTGTCATTCCACCACAAACTTAGCACCGAAGTTTTCACGAAAGCCTCGGGTAAGCGGACGTGCTTTGAACAATAGCAAGGCGCACTTTTGGGGAGCTCGACCTGGATAAAGTAACAGCTACTACCTCTAACTTTGAAGTGTTCTTGAGTGTTCGCCTAAGTTCAGCTTCATTGGACATTGCTCCGAGTCTTCGAAGTATTTTAAAACGCCGAAGTGTGCGTTGGATACTTCAAATATATATATATATATATATATATATATATATATATATATATATATATATATATATATATATATATATATATATATATACGTGTATATATAAATATATTATATATATATATATATATATATATATATATATATATATATATATATATATATATATATATATATATATATATATATATATATGTATATATATATATGTACATACATATATACCTATATATATATATATGTATGTATATATATATATATATATATATTATATATACACATATATATATATATATATATATATATATATATATATATATATATATATATATATATATATATATATATATATATATATATATATATATATATATATATATATATATATATATATATATATATATATATATATATATATATATATATATATATATATATATATATATGTATATATATATATATATATATATATATATATATATATATATATACATATATATATATATATATATATATATATATATATATATATATATATATATACAAGTATATGCATATCAGAATATGTATATGTATATATTTTTGTACTTGGGGAGAATATTCTTTCGTAAACAAATGGCATTAAACACAATAACATTGTATGGTTTCGGGATCTTTTTCTGGAGTCGTTCGAGGCATCGCACTTGCTCCTTTCGTTCTCTTGGTAGATGAAATATAACATCACCAAATGTCATTGGTGTCTTTCATATTTCTTTCACGTTTCGAACGGCATTGTCAAAATTGACGCTCTATACAGAAAAATACAATGCATATATCATTGAAAAAGAAATCTTCACGTTTGTTTTTTTTTCGATACCGTACGCCTCATTGCAAAGCATGGCATACAATTACATTCCGCCCATCTTCCCTTATGCATCACCTTTCAAACCATTACACAGATTTCGTGCATAATCATCATACCACCCGCAGTTTGGTCCTCTTCGTCGCCACATGCGCTCGCTGCGGTCCCACAGGCCAAGTGTCACACATTATTTAAGTTCCTGATTTAGTGTTGGGGTGCGCTCTCGTTTGTACCGTGCCTCCAATAGAAACAAGCTAACCGGGTCTTGACATTAGCTTAAGATCAGTGTTTTGTGTGAGAAGTTGTCTAGTGAGTGGAATGAGATGACGTAAGATGACGTTCTTTGGGGAATCGTCACGGAGATGCATCGTCAGTCCCCTTGATAGTGATGTTGTGGTTGAGGAAATGCAGTGCAGTGGGTGAGGCCTATAATCCTCATGGGAGGAAGAGAAAGCGTAGACTACATTGACGCTCTTGAGCTTGTCTGTTTTTGCTGTGCTGTTGTTCTTCATGATCAGACTGCTCGTCTTTTTAGTTGTGTAATAAGCAGTAAGCGGGATACGATTGTTTGTGCCAGTGTATGTGACGCGACTATTGACAATATCGTGGCCAGTGTATGTGACGTGACTATTGACAATATCGTGGCCAGTGTATGTGACGTGACTATTGACAATATCGTGGCCAGTGTATGTGACGCGACTATTGACAATATCGTGGCCAGTGTATGTGACGCGACTATTGACAATATCGTGGCCAGTGTATGTGACGCGACTATTGACAATATCGTGGCCAGTGTATGTGACGTGACTATTTACAATATCGTGGCCAGTGCATGTGACGCGACTATTTACAATATCGTGGCCAGTGTATGTGACGTGACTATTTACAATATCGTGGCCAGTGTATGTGACGCGACTATTGACAATATCGTGGCCAGTGCATGTGACGCGACTATTGACAATATCGTGGCCAGTGCATGTGACGCGACTATTGACAATATCGTGGCCAGTGCATGTGACGCGACTATTGACAATATCGTGGCCAGTGCATGTGACGCGACTATTGACAATATCGTGGCCAGTGTATGTGACGCGACTATTGACAATATCGTGGCCAGTGCATGTGACGCGACTATTGACAATATCGTGGCCAGTGTATTCCGACTATTGATATCATGAGTGCATGTGACGCGACTATTGACAATATCGTGGCCAGTGTATGTGACGCGACTATTGACAATATCGTGGCCAGTGTATGTGACGCGACTATTGACAATATCGTGGCCAGTGTATGTGACGCGACTATTGACAATATCGTGGCCAGTGTATGTGACGCGACTATTGACAATATCGTGGCCAGTGTATGTGACGCGACTATTGACAATATCGTGGCCAGTGCATGTGACGCGACTATTGACAATATCGTGGCCAGTGTATGTGACGCGACTATTGACAATATCGTGGCCAGTGTATGTGACGCGACTATTGACAATATCGTGGCCAGTGTATGTGACGCGACTATTGACAATATCGTGGCCAGTGTATGTGACGCGACTATTGACAATATCGTGGCCAGTGTATGTGACGCGACTATTGACAATATCGTGGCCAGTGTATGTGACGCGACTATTGACAATATCGTGGCCAGTGTATGTGACGTGACTATTGACAATATCGTGGCCAGTGCATGTGACGCGACTATTGACAATATCGTGGCCAGTGTATGTGACGCGACTATTGACAATATCGTGGCCAGTGTATGTGACGCGACTATTGACAATATCGTGGCCAGTGTATGTGACGCGACTATTGACAATATCGTGGCCAGTGTATGTGACGCGACTATTGACAATATCGTGGCCAGTGTATGTGACGCGACTATTGACAATATCGTGGCCAGTGTATGTGACGCGACTATTGACAATATCGTGGCCAGTGTATGTGACGCGACTATTGACAATATCGTGGCCAGTGTATGTGACGCGACTATTGACAATATCGTGGCCAGTGTATGTGACGCGACTATTGACAATATCGTGGCCAGTGTATGTGACGCGACTATTGACAATATCGTGGCCAGTGTATGTGACGCGACTATTGACAATATCGTGGCCAGTGCATGTGACGCGACTATTGACAATATCGTGGCCAGTGTATGTGACGCGACTATTGACAATATCGTGGCCAGTGTATGTGACGCGACTATTGACAATATCGTGGCCAGTGCATGTGACGCGACTATTGACAATATCGTGGCCAGTGTATGTGACGCGACTATTGACAATATCGTGGCCAGTGTATGTGACGCGACTATTGACAATATCGTGGCCAGTGTATGTGACGCGACTATTGACAATATCGTGGCCAGTGTGTGACGCGACTATTGACAATATCGTGGCCAGTGTATGTGACGCGACTATTGACAATATCGTGGCCAGTGTATGTGACGCGACTATTGACAATATCGTGGCCAGTGCATGTGACGCGACTATTGACAATATCGTGGCCAGTGTATGTGACGCGACTATTGACAATATCGTGGCCAGTGTATGTGACGCGACTATTGACAATATCGTGGCCAGTGTATGTGACGCGACTATTGACAATATCGTGGCCAGTTATGACTATTGACAATATCGTGGCCAGTGTATGTGACGCGACTATTGACAATATCGTGGCCAGTGCATGTGACGCGACTATTGACAATATCGTGGCCAGTGTATGTGACGCGACTATTGACAATATCGTGGCCAGTGTATGTGACGCGACTATTGACTAATATCGTGGCCAGTGCATGTGACGCGACTATTGACAATATCGTGGCCAGTGTATGTGACGCGACTATTGACAATATCGTGGCCAGTGCATGTGACGCGACTATTGACAATATCGTGGCCAGTGTATGTGACGCGACTATTGACAATATCGTGGCCAGTGCATGTGACGCGACTATTGACAATATCGTGGCCAGTGTATGTGACGCGACTATTGACAATATCGTGGCCAGTGTATGTGACGCGACTATTGACAATATCGTGGCCAGTGTATGTGACGCGACTATTGACAATATCGTGGCCAGTGTATGTGACTTGACAATATCGTGGCCAGTGTATGTGACGCGACTATTGACAATATCGTGGCCAGTGCATGTGACGCGACTATTGACAATATCGTGGCCAGTGCATGTGACGCGACTATTGACAATATCGTGGCCAGTGTATGTGACGCGACTATTGACAATATCGTGGCCAGTGCATGTGACGCGACTATTGACAATATCGTGGCCAGTGTATGTGACGTGACTATTGACAATATCGTGGCCAGTGTATGTGACGCGACTATTGACAATATCGTGGCCAGTGTATGTGACGCGACTATTGACAATATCGTGGCCAGTGTATGTGACGTGACTATTGACAATATCGTGGCCAGTGTATGTGACGTGACTATTGACAATATCGTGGCCAGTGTATGTGACGCACTATTGACAATATCTGAGTTGTGACGCGACTATTAATCGTGGCCAGTGTATGTGACGCGACTATTGACAATATCGTGGCCAGTGTATGTGACGCGACTATTGATAATATCGTGGCCAGTGTATGTGACGCGACTATTGACAATATCGTGGCCAGTGTATGTGACGCGACTATTGACAATATCGTGGCCAGTGTATGTGACGCTACTATTGACAATATCGTGGCCAGTGTATGTGACGCGACTATTTACAATATCGTGGCCAGTGTATGTGACGCGACTATTTACAATATCGTGGCCAGTGTATGTGACGCGACTATTTACAATATCGTGGCCAGTGTATGTGACGTGACTATTGACAATATCGTGGCCAGTGTATGTGACGTGACTATTGACAATATCGTGGCGTACACGCTCGTCGATCTTATGAGCAGAGCCCATGCTATTGTGATAGCATAGTTTGGCGATGCTTACTCATGATGTATTTGTTGTATGCTCGCTGATATTTTTGTCCATGCGCTGATGTATTTCTTGGTCAATGTCCTTGTTCGCATATCTGTCATTCGCTAGTATCTTCTTCAACCTCCATATTTCGGCGTGAAACATATCCCAAGTGGAGCAGTGTTTGAATGCCCGTCTGACAAAGGCGTGCAATACACTTTGTTTGTGCATGTTTTGGCACTCGCTTCTTGCATTCATGCACAGCCCTGGATTTGAGTCCTTGCTGTGAACAGTTGTGGCGTGGCTGTTTTGTGACGTCATCACTTGCACATCCTTGAAGCTTGCTTTTTAAACCTAGCTCATATGTGAATCGTAGCACCGACTGCTGTTCAAAAGGTGCTTTAGGTCTGTCTAGGTTGTCGGTGTCTGCAATGTCCAGATATATGTCGTCGACGTGTCTACAATATGTATGTGGCGGTGTCTGCAATGTCCAGATATATGTCGTCGATGTGTCTGCAATATGTATGTGGCGGTGTCTGCAATGTCCAGATATATGTCGTCGACGTGTCTACAATATGTATGTGGCGGTGTCTGCAATCTCCCGATATATGTCGTCGACATGTCTACAATATGTATGTGGCGGTGTCTGCAATGTCCAGATATATGTGGTCGACATGTCTGCAATATGTATGTGGCGGATCCACCATGATGTACAATACGTTGTTTTCAATGCGACACATATGAAAAATGAGCCAAAAGTGGCTACATTGTGGACCTCATTGCTATGCCCTCCTTCTCACTGCATCCTTCTCCCATCTGGACTGCGGATAATGGAGCTACAGTTGTGCAATCCACAAGTAGTTTCTCTACAATAGACCTAGTCAGTGGTGGTGGCGGTGGGGATGAGTCGCTGGTGCTGTACACTGCATCAAGGATGATTCTGATGGTGCCTTTCACGGGCGCATTAGTAAATACGGACGCTAGCATTCCTATGGGCGTTAGCATTCCTATGGACGCTAGCATTCCTACAAGCTTTTTGACTCGAAGTATGTCAATGCAATCATCTACAGACTTAATGCGATGCTTACTGGGCAGGTATGGCTGTATGAGTTGATCTAACGTCTTGGCTAGCCTGTATGTTGGAGATGGGATTTCAGAGATGATTGGTCGCAGTGGATTTCCTCGTTTATGGGTTTTACATTACCATATGCGTACCCCGGCGCGTATTCACCAATCACTTTCATGAAATGTGTTCCATCCATAACTGCATTTACCCTATTAATTGATCGGTTCACTCTGGCTTCATTTACCCTATTAATTGATCGGTTCACTCTGGCTTCATTTACCCTATTAATTGATCGGTTCACTCTGGCTTTGAGGGAATCGGTAGTGCCCGTCTCCATCTGTACAAAGTTTGTCCGGTCACAGAGGATGTCGCTCATCTTCCTCAGGTAGTCGGTTTTGTCCAGAATGACGTACGTTCAGATGACTTCTTTGCTTTTCGAATTACTATGTTTTCATTTTCCTTTAACTGTTGTGTTCCGTCTGGAATATTTTTTAGTCAAAATTACTCATTGTGCTGCCTCTGGGCTTGGAGCCTTCACCCACCAGCCTGTCTTTTAGGTCTGGGTTCACATGTACTATTTCGTCCTTTCGGTTTGAGTTCACAGGTACTATTTTGTTCTTTAGGTTTGGGTTCAATTTTACTATTTTGTCATTTAGGTTTGGGCTCACGTGGACTATTCTATCCTTTAGGTTTGTGTTCACATGACAATTTTGTCTTTTAGGTTTTTAGGTTTACGTGTACTTTTTGTCCTTTTGTTTAAGGGTGTCTTGGTATAATAATTCAAATTCTGTTTTTTTGTCCAGTGGATCGCGCTTGGATTGTCAAACTGTCAAACAAATATAATACCATTTATTCACACAAATTATTCATCTACCTCTATCATGGACAGGTCCTGACCAGTGTTTTCACACTGGTATCTCCTATTCCCACCAATCCCCATGCATAGGATTAAAAACGTCACAAAAATAGCATGCATTTCATCAATACCATGGATATAGAGATTTTGATGGCCTATGCATCAATAAACTCGGTCTAGTTTCCAAACGCAATTATAGAACCTGCATATAGCGTGGCCTTCCGAATACCTTCCCAGTTTCATAACTTGTTCTGTAATTCAATATCTGTATGGCATTTTCAAATACGTAATCAGTTTGGAAAGTTACATGCTGCTGTCAAACAATTCTTTGACTTTTTAATTTCTTTAATTTTTTTTTGCAGCAGGTTATGCTAGGTTAGGGTATGTTAGGTTAAGTTAGGTTTTTATGTATACAAATTTAGAGGACAAAAAAATGTTTGAAATTTGTAAATTTTTAAGGTTGTTGTTTTACTTACCTGGCAGGACGGGCTAGGTGTGGGTGGATTATGTTGCATTGTTTTGTCTTTTTAACACTATTTTTAATGTCATATTATCGAACTCAAGGCCAATTAAAAAGTAGGCATTTGCAGAGAAAATAAGTCGTCACATCATGTTAATAGGTTCATCAGCATTGCATTGGAAAAGTTCAAGAAATCAACACTTAGTTTGAAGCACAAACTTACCGAACTTTCTAAGCAAGGATGTTGTTGTTCCTAGTGCTTTTTAAAGTTTCTTTTCTCACCCGAGAATTGACAACCAGGCTGACCGCATAGAACTTTGCTACCTGAATCGAACATCTTCATTTTCTAATCAAAATATAAAATCACTTGAAGATGACGGATCGATTTGAGAGACAAAATGTGAATATCTCGACCTGCTGTCAAACCATACGATATCGCTTGGTGACTTACCGAGCACTTAGCACCCAGTGACGTAGCTAAGGTGGGCGAAGGGCAGCCCGCTTGACCTTACGGGGTCGGAGGGAGCCCTCATGAAGGGTCCCGAGATGGACGAAGGGGACCCGGGCTGACGGAAAGGGTCCTGGGCCGATGTTGAGGGTCCCGACTCAAGGGAGTGCCCTCGGGAGGATGTGGAGGACCCTTGGCTGGGCTGACGTGGAGGGCTTCTAGAAAAATGGAGGGAGTCCCGGATCGTTGGAAGGACCTCCGGAGTCCGGGCTGACGGAGGGGGCTCCGAGTCAATATGAAGGGCCCCTTGGCTGATGGAGGAGCCCAAGCCGAAGAAGTGCCCCTGGGCAGGGCCCAATAGTTTGAAAAGAGGCCGATAAAGAGGCCCGAGCGACCGAGACGATCCGGGCCGAAGACGAGGGTCTTCGATGCTGCGAATAGGGCCTCTAAGCCCACGGAGGTGCCCCGAGCTGTTGAAAAGCAGTGACGTTTCCCAAGGGTGAAGGGGTACCCGACCCGCTCACGAGTCCGACTGAGCCCTCCAGGCGACTGCCCTGAGGGGCAGAGATATAACCGAGGAAAAATAAAACGCATCTAACAGTCTGTGGAAAGGGTCATTACGACCTGAAGACGTTCACATATATATTTATATATATATATATATATATATATATATATATATATATATATATATATATATATATATATATATATATATATATATATATATATATATATATATATATATATATATATATATATATATATATATATATATATATATATATATATATATATATTAGTATATATATGTATATATATATATATATATATATTGCTATATATATATATATATATATATTGTATATATATATATATATATATATATATATATATATATATATATATATATATATATATGTATATATATACACATATATATATATATATATATATATAAATATATATACGCGTGCACATACACATGTACGCAATGTTGATATTTGAAGGAGAAATGATGGTCTGCTATCTCCCTCTCGTGTTTCTTTTCTGTTCTTTGTATCCTTTTTAAAATAGGTAGGAACTTGCATTCTTTTACGACGCATCCCACTCCAGTATCATATAGCATGGCCAGCCCTTCACGCTTGCTGGTCACGGGTGGACTCGGTAATCCCGCCGGTAATGGGATTCCAATCCGCGATCTTACGACTACGAGTCCGAGTCCCTATTGGTTGAGCTACCGCTTCCCCCATTATCCTTTTGAAGCAGTTGCATCTGTCGCTCCTGACCCCGGCACTTTGTGGAAACGAGACGCGCATCTTCGCTGGCGAGGTGGGTTTGCCCTGAGGCGAACGTTGCTGACGTATCTCACCTATAAGGGTGAGCATGGCCGATGAGGCTACGTAGGCCACGAGCACGATCACCAGGGACACCACGATCGAAATGGGAATAGATCGCTGGGCGTTGACGGCCTCCTCTCCAGTAGTGGCGATAATGTCGAACCCGATGAACGCGTAGAAACAGGTGGCGGCACCTGTGAGTACCTGGAAGCAGCACGACCGTATGTCACCAAACATTGGCGGGCGGCCGTTGTCCGGCAGGCTTCATCATCGCCCGGACGACACACATGGCAAGCATCTGTCGGTTCGACATGGTCAACATATGGTAGGTGGATGAAGAGTGTTCTAACCTGAGGTTCGAGACCCCTTTTTGGTATTCGAAGTGCGTACTGACGTATGGCTTTTTTCATTTCAACCACACTAATGTACAAAATGTACATATAAATATCCAGTGTATATATGCATGGATAACATAATTGTCCAAGCATAACAGCCAAACCAAGGGAAGGGATTGCGGGTGTGAATAAAACATATGACGGCGATGGCGACAGCTGATGACGTCATGCCGATGCGATGTTCAGGTAGCTCAGGTAGCTTTACGATGTTCAGGTAGCTCAGGTAGCTTTACGCGGCGTTTTCCAATCTCACTTTTGTTGCCGCTTCAGCCCATGTATGCTTCCATTTGGAATATTAGTGGAGACCGGGTCTAGTTGATACAATTTTGGCGAAACTCAAAATAACTCATCACCTTGATAAGATAGCGAGGAGATAGCTACACCTACGCCAAGCCTAAACCTTCTAGTATCATCCCCAATAGTAATTGTTTTCGTAGCATCCTCTGGGTTTTCCACCAGACAGCAAAACATCACACAACTACCGGTTCATCAACGAACTCCGCTATAGGTGTAAGTTGTTACTGACGATGGGGTAAGTTGATAAAATGCAAGGTACATCAAATATATTATTTATAGGTAGCATTAGCTTACGTCATCTGAAAGGTCCGTATTTCACGCTTATACTAATAATGCTAGTTTGAGTCATGACTGGCCATAGCTCATAGTGTATGCCGTTTGTGGAATGCCCAAACGTTCATTCCGTAGCCACACCTTTTCCTTCGTTCAGTATTTTCCGTCCGGTGAGAAATGCCGTCAGAAATATTGAGCAAGATTATTTTGAAACGGTTTTAGCAAATACCTTACTAAAAATAGGCAATGCTGTGGTTATTTTGCTTCATTACCAGTCTACAAAATGTTGATGCCGGCTGACGTTGACACAGGCTGATTAAGCTGATGCAGGCGGTATCAATGTATCCGGCAGATTGTCTGGTGCAGGCTGGAGTATGTTACGCAACATTTCGAGTACGGTGTATATTCCGCAGATTGTCTGGTGCTGGCTGCAGCATGTTACGCAACATTTCGAGTACGGTGTAGCGGCAAACCATGAAAGCATTTCACCGTTGCAAAGCTGAGAGAACATGGTAATGGTAAGCAACACCTAAAAAGTTAGCAAGTGGACGACAAATTCGAAATTAAGAGCGAAGCACAGACATTGAAATTTTACTATCGCCCCCCAAAAAGTGCCACATAGTCACCATTCGGCAGCCGCGGGTCGAAAGGACCAGCGCTTGTGTTTTCCAACGAGAAGAGGGTGCCAGTAGCGACATGTGTGGAAGCCATGGCAACCGGATTCATACTTTCGGAGAATATGCTGTTATTTGCAATTCCACTGTTTCAGCGTTATTCGTCAGCACACGTTCGCAAGGATGTATGACGATATTGCTGAACCCGTTCGCAGGCAGAGGCACGCCCCGATTTTGTCCGAGGTGTCGGGTCTGAGGTGTCGGGTCCGAGGTGTCGGGTCCGAGGTGTCGGGTCCGAGGTGTCGGGTTCGAGGTGTCGGGTCCGAGGTGTCGGGTCCGAGGTGTCGGGTCCGAGGTGTCGGGTCCGAGGTGTCGGGTCACAGGTGTCGGGTCCCAGGTGTCGGGTCCGAGGTGTCGGGTCCGAGGTGTCGGGTCCGAGGTGTCGGGTCCGAGGTGTCGGGTCCGAGGTGTCGGGTCCGAGGTGTCGGGTCCGAGGTGTCGGGTCACAGGTGTCGGGTTCCAGGTGTCGGGTCCGAGGTGTCGAGTCCGAGGTGTCGGGTCCGAGGTTCGAACGGAGCGTGTGATCGGCACAACGCATACAAAAGCTCTTCCAGAGGCCTCTATCGCCAGCCGACGGTGCACGAGGCTACACATCTGGAAACGATTCCTAGGGGGTGGTGGTTAGGACACTGGACAGACAGAGCAGAGCGCCAGACGGCCGATAGATTGGCGGATTGTCACGGCGTGAGTAAGGCAAGGTAGTGCTCTGCGGTCGCTACAGACAGAGCAGAGCGCCAGACGGCCGATAGATTGGCGGATTGTCACGGCGTGAGTAAGGCAAGGTAGTGCTCTGCGGTCGCTACAGTCAGAGCAGAGCGCCAGACGGCCGATAGATTGGCGGATTGTCACGGCGTGAGTAAGGCAAGGTAGTGCTCTGCGGTCGCTACAGACAGAGCAGAGCGCCAGACGGCCGATGGATTGGCGGATTGTCACGGCGTGAGTAAGGCAAGGTAGTGTTCTGCGGTCCTAGTCAGAGCAGAGCGCCAGACGGCCGATGGATTGGCGGATTGTCACGGTAAGGCAAGGTAGTGCTCTGCGGTCGCTACAGACAGAGCAGAGCGCCAGACGGCCGATGGATTGGCGGATTGTCACGGCGTGAGTAAGGCAAGGTAGTGCTCTGCGGTCGCTACAGTCAGCCAGATTTACGATCGGAGTGAGCTACGTGTAATAAGTAAATATAAACACTTCGACTGATGGCATTGCTTCGACAGACTTGCGACGCATTGGCATCATATTCGTGACCATACGTCGGTAACGTATATGAGCATTGTGGTATCGGTGGAGGCGCAACGAATGGGGAGGCGACAGCCCCGCCCTCTTAGAAAAAATATACTAGATGAAACCAAATTTGTATATCTGCACCACGCCAAACCATACATTTTCCACACCTTTCACGCTCTGAAGGCGGACTCGATACAATGTCATATTTTGAGGGGTGTTCCCCCACCCACAAGAAAATTCTGGCTGGGTCCCTGAGTATCGGTATTGCCGTAATCGAACCGTACTCGTAATCATATCGCAATCTTTCCCAGGCCATCATCGTGCATCGCTTCCATGACATCAAAGGTAGTGACACATTTCATATCCGACGTGCGTGACGAGCATCGCAATTTACGAACAATACGTAGCAATGTACGAACAATACGTAGCAATGTACGAACAATACGAAGCAATGTACGAACAATACGAAGCAATGTACGAACAATACGAAGCAATGTACGAACAATACGAAGCAATGTACGAACAATACGAAGCAGCCAGACGCCATGGAAGCACAATGTCAAACGATGCAACTTTCGCGTGCGTCACTCTGCCGAGCAGTCACAAACCTCGCGGTACGCCATCCCCGGCAATGAGGACTGGGTTACCTTCTTTTACGTTCACGTTAATTTTAGTCCATTCTGACGCAAGTTCAGGTCTCTCTGCGCCAGCAGCGCCAGCGTTGGCGCTCGAACCATTGTCCCTGTCGCCGGCGTTATCTCGCGTTCACGTGGGCGTCCGAGAAGATGTCAGGTGGAAGATTTGGTGTGGCCCGCCCCATCAGCAGGTGGTTAGGCGTCAGCGCTGGCAGGCCCATCAAGCTGGGGCCATACAGCCAGCTGGCGCCCGTGCCAAGGGCAGGCGGGCGGCGACTGAGCGAGCACACATAACTCGGGGTCATGGACCCGGGGCGGTGTCTCCGAGATTTAACGCCGGATGCATCCTGGAATTCGCCGACGCGACTGACGACAAAGGTCAGACATGGGCGACTTTCATCTTTGATCCAACAGAGCGGTTCATGAGTTAGACAATAAGTGAGACGAATCGATTTTAATGTCGTGCTAATTTTCCCGACTTCTGCTTTCACGGCAGCTGATCTTTTCTAAATTCCCCTACCAATTAGTAGTTTGACAGGAGTGCACTTCCATACTCGTGTGACCTAATTACGCTAAATCCCAGGGATGAGAAGTAAGTCATGGTAAGCAAGTTAGGGTAGGTCACACCGCTCCCCGATGGTGCTTCTTGCTGGGCAGATCCCGCCACCAGATATTTGTACACAGATGTTCCTTTCCAGAAGCCCTCTCAGACAAGTAGCAATGCTAGTAGTAACCTCGTCGAGGGCTCCAGGAAAGACTGTGTTTGGGTGTTAATGGGAAACCTAACATAGGTTCATGTTCAATTATATAGAAATGAGAGCAGATTATTTTATGCCAAGCTTTTGGTGCAATAATGTGTAACAAATACGTTCTATAGTTGATGGCGGGGAAAGGTATTTGAAAGAGTTGTCTAACTCTGGACCACCTTGTTCATGCAGTTGAAGCATATCAGAAAGAGGTGCTGGTAATGATTGGTTAAGAAAACTTGGCATGATGTATGTGAATCGTTCATTCATTATGTCCAGGAACTTGAGTGTTGCTTAATAAAACAATTGATGTGTAGGGTGTAAGTAAGGCTTTTTATTCACAATCCTAATAACACGTGTCTGCTACTCAATGTTCTTGTCAAGGCTGGTGTGGTGAGTACTTCTCCAGACAAACAGCACAGCAATTTATATATGGCAGGATTAAAGAACTGCACAGAAGGAGCAATTCACGTGTCGATAGAAGGTACTTAGACTTTCCTATAATTCCGATATTTCTGCTATTTTTGTGTACAAGTGACATTGGTATGACTTACCCACATCAGGCATACATCGATAAACACACCTAGATATTTTACACAACTATGTCTTGCTATATGAAGATTATCAATTTTGATTATGAGGTCATCACATGGCTTCCTGGAAAATATTTGATGGCCATTCTTTTCCGCATTTATAGATAACACTGGTCAACACAATTTTTCTGGCACAAGGTATTCCAATGTATTTTAGTTAATTTAGGGGTGCTGAATCCAAATCTGACATCAGTTTTTGTCCATAACATCAGGTTTTTAGATATACAATCTTGCATTTTCACAAGAAACAACAATTTGACGCTCATGATAGGCAGGTTTTTGAGATAGAAAATCTTGCATTTTCATAAGAAGCAGCCTTTTTATGCTCATAATAGGACAATTAAACATACCTAGATACAACATTTAATGAGTCGTTACACAAAGTTGTGAGAGTGAATGCACATAAGCATGTAAGAATAAAGTGTTAAGATAACAAAATATGTCCAAAATGTCTATTCATTTTGGTCACTGGACAAATTTCCTCTTCTTTGCCGATCTCCGATTTACAGCTTCTGGAATGTCTCTCATCAAGCTCCAGCAGTAATCTGCCATCATGTTTGAGTCCCATCGGCCTTGGTAACGTTCTTCCATTACTTTAATGTCTTGATGAAAACGTTCACCTTGTTCTTCGCTCACATCACCCAGGTTCTCTGGAAACTCGCCCAAGTGACTGCGTAAGTAGTTCACCTTGATGCTCATTCTACATCCAAGTGCTTGCAAACTCAAGAGCAGCTCCTCTACAATCTCTTGATAGTTGTCAGCTTTTCTGTTCCCAAGGAAATTCTGCACCACATCCGAGAATGCATTCCAAGCTCTAGCCTCTGCCGCAGTCATTGTTGTAACAAAGTGTGGATCCCTGAGGAGTGTTCTTATTTGAAGTCCTCAAATATTCCTGCCTTTTTCTTCTCGTCACTGAGACTTCGAAAGGTTGAACATATATAGCTGAAGCATTCTCCACTGTGATCAAGAGCTTTAACGAATTGCTTCATCAAACCAAGTTTTATGTGCAGTGGGGGAAAGACAATCTTTTTCCTATCAACCAGAGGGTCATTAATGATGTTCTTGTCACCAGGCGTCAAACACTTTCTTGGTGGCCATCTCGTTGTCACCCAGTGATCTACTGTAGCCCTACTGTTCCAGTAGCACAGGAAACAGGGGTATTTTGTGTAACCTCCTTGCTGGCCCAGCAGAAAGTTCACCATTTTCAAATCCACACAAATTACCCATCCATGAACATGGTATTGCAATCTCTCCAGAACAATCTTGATGTTGGCATACTCTTCTTTCATTTTTACAGAATGTCCTATTGGGATTGAACCATATATGTTTCCGTTGTGAAGTAAAACACATTTCAAGCTCCTTTTAGAACTGTCAATAAAAAGTATCCACTCACTTTAATCATATACAGGTAGTCCCATAGTGAGAAGAAGCCCTTCAACATCATTACAATAAACAAGCTGACCGTCTGAATGGAAGTACTTCCGCAGTTCTGCTTCTCTGTTACGATAAAAGGAGACACTAGTGCCAGGTTTTAGCAGTCTTTTCTCTTGCAGCCTGGAAGCCAACAATTCAGCAGACTGCTTTGGCAAATACAAATCTCTGACCAGATCATTCAATTCAGGCTGACTAAACAGACACAGTTTATCACAATCGGCATCAGATGGCTTAAAAAGATCAGTCTCATCATCTTTATCTGTAGAAGCCTATGAATTGAGGGCTTCGACATCAATCTCCGGCAGCTCAGTAAACACAGGCACTGGTATTTCCTCACAGTGTGCAACTGGTCGAGTGGCAGATGGGATATCTGGGTATTACAAGTGTTGTTTGGTTTTCTTATTGAAACCTTTTACATTAACAAGGCAGAAGTAGCAGTTATCCAAATGGTTTGTTGGTTCTCTCCAAACCATTGGAACACCAAACTTGAGCTTAGCATTCTTTTCTTGAGACCATGATCGCAAAGTCCAAATATACCCTTATATACCTGCATTACCGGATGTTGTTGGCGAATGGCGCGCGGTGGTTGGCTGGAGCCTCAGCTTGTGAGAGGCTTAGTTCATCATAGTTGGTGCGCTCGCGGGTACTTAATAGGCGGTGTGCTCGTGTGGATTTCAATGGTGCAATACCGTATACTCGGTTTAGTCTATTTGAAGTCGGTATACTGTACAGTATGTGGAGTGAGGTACCTCGTGCTCACTACACCATAGGTATATCACAGTGGTTCAGTGCAGTGTCCACACCTGAAAAATACAAAAAATAAACAGTAAGTGGTCAAAAACCCTGCAAATAGTGGTGAAGAGTTACTTTTTGGTAAAATACCGATAGCACAAAAATGTGACATGATAGAGCAAATCTGAGTTCAGATTTGGAATCAGCACCACAAAATTAGTCTAAAACTGCTCTAACTTTCCATGCCAGATATTTTTTTTTGTAGAGCAGTGTTTTTTGCCAACAGATTATAATTTGTTGGCACTAAACCATGCTGTGATTTTTGGAACGAACTCATCTACTTTACTTTGTGATTCAAAATGACCATTAGTTGTAATAGTTAAGGCAGTATCATCTAAAACACACATCAACATATCCAAGGCTGTGTCCGGTCCTCCATGGCTCGTCCTGGGCGACGGACATCCGCTTCGCTTTCAGGTCGTGGGTGGCTAGCGGAGCCTGATCCGGGGCAGTGATGCTGGCCACCCTCCAAATATTCTTCCGCGTACAATGAATGCATGCCTGTATGTCTTGTATTTCCTGTATGTACTGTGTGACATATATGTACCCCTGTGCCACTTTTCTTGCTTGCCGGCGTTCCCCTACATTCCTTTCTTGGTTGCCTGATACCGGATGCCACATAAGCCGGTTTAACGTAGTCCTTTCCTTAAAGTAGCTCTCCTTTAGCGGATGTCACTTTGCCTCTGCTAAGGGGAAAAATGCTAATAAGGAAACACTTGCCAAATTGGAACCATTGTAGAGATCGTTCATGCATATAATTAATAGCAGAGGTCCACGAATCGAACCATGAGAAACACCTGCAGTTGTTATATTGACAGCATGAGAAACACCTGCAGTTGTTATATTGACACCATGAGAGACACCTGCAGTTGTTATATTAACACTATGAGAGACACCTGCAGTTGTTATATTGACACCATGAGAGACACCTGCAGTTGCTATGTTGACACCATGAGAGACACCTTCAGTTGTTATATTGACACCATGAGAGACACCTGCAGTTGTTATATTGACCCCATGAGAGATACCTGCAGTTGTTATATTGACACCACGAGAGACACCTGCAGTTTTACTATATTGACACCATGAGAGGCACCTGCAGTTGTTATATTGACACCATGAGACACCTGCAGTTGTTATATTTTGCGGTTGGGAGAGAATGTCATATGTTTAGTTATTTGACATATATTTGAAGGGCATGAGTTTAGGAGCTGATACATGTCGCCCCTAATGTCTAAAAATATGTATGTTTGGAACAAAACAATTAGGTGTCCAACTTAAAATGCTAAAACTGGTGATTTCTAGAAGCCCACGTCCATGCATGCAAACATTCATTCGATTGGTACCGAAGTGGGTCCAAATTGGGTCCAATAGTACAATGGCAGACCGATCATCGTCTGTCATATACAGATCGGGAAGTCTATTCAAAACCTGCATCAGCGGCTCTTCCGTGCTCTCGTCCTTCGTCGGCCGCTGAAATTCGGCACAAGTGAAAATAAGCGAATCTGGTCTCGTGTTTGTATCGAATCCCTCCACTTGCGACCTTAGCTCTGCACATATCTTCGCGTGCTTCTCTGTTACTTGTCGAAGTCCCTCAGATTTCGCATCTTTTCCCATTGGTTCAGTTTACAACAAGGTAGCTCGCCTATGAATACCCCCAAATTACTTCTCAAAATCGGTGACTCATTCCGCTCCCCACACCTGAATCAATCATTAATTCGCAATGATCGCATTGTTGCACCACGTAATGCTACCCCATCGGATTCTTTACCTCCTTTGTTGCCGGTTGAGCTATATTTCTTCGTCAGCATTTTCGTTCTCTTTTCTTCATGTCCATGTTCATGTCCCTTCTTCATACCCGTCACTGACGCGTTTCTGTTTCCTTCCTCTACGACTTTTACTCATTGTTCCGTTCCACAAAACTGATTCCGCACCGCTGAACTCACCATCAATATCCTGCGCTGCCTCCCTTGCCATGGCTTACGCTCACCGAAACGGGCGACCGGCCCCTTGTGTCCGTCGGAAGCCGGCTCACTCAGTTGACATCCGCGGGACCGACCACGCGAGGTCCAGCTCAACCGCCCACTGATCACTTCGTATATTGGCATGGGTATTTATTAGTGTGCGTTTCGCGTTTCCTTTGCAGTTGATTGTAGTACGACGCCCCATGTGGACGAACGCAGTAGCCAAGAGGTGGTGTGATGAAGCACAAAACTGAGTAGATATTCAGTAGAGGTGCGGAGAAAAAGGGCAGGGACAGGTTTCCTCCAGCTACGCCAGTTCCCAGGTGATAATTCTAGCTAATCTGGGAGAATCAGTAAATGAGTTTAGTAGCTCAGGAGGCAGGTGGGATGGCTGTCCTACAAGCATTGGAAAACTAACGGATTTCAGAGCACTCAGTCCATACCCTGTATAGAAAGCCTTTCCCCCTTCGTATGCTGAGCATGCAATGCATTCAAGGTGATGACTTGTTCCACATTATTGTTTCCTAGTACGACATCACCAGTATTTATATTCATTTGTCACGTGTTCTTGCAACCTAGATCGTGTCATTGCCTTGGGAGCACGGTAGAGTTCTGCTGTCTGTAGAGTTTCTGCTAGAGTTTCTGTCGTCCGGCAGGGATTGCACGATTCAATGGTGGGCTCAGGCACGATCCACGGTGGGCTCAGGCACGATTCAATGGTGGGCTCAGGCACGATCCAACGGTGGCGCAAACCCTGATTCCGCGAGCACCATAGCACACATTCCGATTGTGGTTATGTTAAAAACAGACATACAAGATGCATGTCAGGATATTCAGTACCTCGTGAACAGTAAACACATGATATTGGTGTCAGGATTAACTTCGGCTGCATTAGGAGGCCGCTGGCAGGACGAAGCAGCCGACTGTGTAGCCAGGCTCATCCACTGCCAAGGATGAGCATCTCATAGGAATCCCTGGCGCATTCCTGGCGCATGCCCGGTACATCCCTGGCGCATCCCTGGTGCATCCCTGGCGCATCTCTCAAGAATTCCTGGTGCATCTTTGAAGAATGTCTGGGAATCGATGGGGAACATATGGGTTTCAGTCATTTCGTTCATGTTTCATTCCCACGCCCTAAACTTGCCTCTGTTTGGCCCCAAAGCGATATCCTTGCATTTGCACCATCGGTCGGTCAATGTCACCGAGCAGATTAAAAGAACTTCCCCAGTTACATAGCCCAAATTGAGCTGAACACTTGGAACTATAGAGGAAGTTGTGATCCTTCGAATGGTATGTTATTTGTGTCAACTCGGTCCTGTTTCCTCATAATTTGCGCACCTCAATGACCCAAGATGGCAGCAAGATTCTTGTTAGACCCTGATATATTTATGATGGTCATATCTATATGAGTTATTAACAGATGTGAGATACCCGTGAGATGCTCGGTCTTGCAAATGCTTTTTGCATTTGTTTCTGCTGCATTGGTCATCGTATAGCCTTCAGTCAGCAGATTACTGTGTACTGCTGGATGAATGCGTGTTGCACACCGGGTGTTCCAGTATCGATGCCAGGTGGACCAACGGCTATTAATATCAGAGGCGTGAATTATTGATATTGAAGACTCCAACTGCACATTCTATTGTCGCCAAAATTATCCCATGTGTCAATACCCCATGGGATGTGTTTTTTTTAACATCGTCCACAACCGGAACACTCCCTTTGGGAACAACCGCCCATCTGAAATGACTCGGCTAGTTCTAGAAGTTACCAATTCGGTGAATGTCGCATTCCGTTGTTCCAGCCGCGCCCAACCCGGGACTACACCCCACGTCTCGCTCCGTACAAACAGGTCGCTCGGGCAGTGCGAGGGCGGGTCGCCGGCGCGGCGCCTCAGGCAGTTACCACGTGACGAGTTGGCGCGATTGCGCCATCGATTGTAGGCTGGGCGGGGCTCCGACGTCTCACTCGTCGCAGCTGGCGCGAAACAAACGCGTCGCAGCCGGACGGAAGCCAGATGGCGGCCAGACGGTGATCAGGCGGAAGCTAGGCGGAAGCCAGGCGGAAGCCAGGCGGAAGCCAGGCGGAAGCCAGGCGGAAGCCAGGCGGAAGCCAGGCGGAAGCCAGGCGGAAGCCAGGCGGAAGCCAGGCGGAAGCCAGGCGGAAGCCAGTCGGAAGCCAGTCGGAAGCCAGTCGGAAGCCAGTCGGAAGCCAGTCGGAAGCCAGTCGGAAGCCAGTCGGAAGCCAGTCGGAAGCCAGTCGGAAGCCAGTCGGAAGCCAGTCGGAAGCCAGTCGGAAGCCAGTCGGAAGCCAGTCGGAAGCCAGTCGGAAGCCAGTCGGAAGCCAGTCGGAAGCCAGTCGGAAGCCAGTCGGAAGCCAGTCGGAAGCCAGTCGGAAGCCAGTCGGAAGCCAGTCGGAAGCCAGTCGGAAGCCAGTCGGAAGCCAGTCGGAAGCCAGTCGGAAGCCAGTCGGAAGCCAGTCGGAAGCCAGTCGGAAGCCAGTCGGAAGCCAGTCGGAAGCCAGACGGAAGCCAGACGGAAGCCAGACGGAAGCCAGACGGAAGCCAGACGGAAGCCAGACGGAAGCCAGACGGAAGCCAGAGGAAGCGGCACTCTCTCTCTCTCTCTCTCTCTCTCTCTCTCTCTCTCTCTCTCTCTCTCTCTCTCTCTCTCTCTCTCTTTCTCCTTCTCCTTCTCTTTGCTTCCCTTTCTTGCCATCGCTTTCTCTCTATCTCACTCTTTCTCCTTCTCTTTGCTTCCCTGTCTTGCTATCGCTTTCTCTCTACATATATTTGGCTTCTGTTCCTCCGATCACTCTCAATTTCTGTATTCCTTTTCTCTCATCCTTTCCCCTTCCCTGTCTTCATGTCCATTCTTCACCACTCTCTTGCCTCTCTTCGTCGCTCACTCCTTACCTCTCCAACTAACTACGGTCTCACGAGTCGTGGCGCCATTAACTTGGAAATGGAAGACCATATAAAACGGATTCAACAACTAAACTGCACGTCTCAACTAACAAGTCATGTGCTTAAGTTCAGAAGTCAGTGTCAGCATCATTCGCGGCTATCCTGGCACTGCCATGCACTCACAAGCGGCGGGTAGCGCCAGCGGCTAATGCCACACCCAAACGGCCAGCACTAGGATGCCTGGGCGTGACGTTACGGATGCTCAGTCAGGTGGATGACGTGCTCAGAGGCCGTGGAGAGCCCGGTGCTATGTCGCCCGGGAGGCTGGTCTGCCGTGGGAGGAGGATGCTGACGTTAGTCGCCGTCAGCAGTGGCCGTACAGAGAGCCCGGTGCTATGTCGCCCGGGAGGCTGGTCGGCCGTGGGAGGAGGATGCTGACGTTAGTCGCCGTCAGCAGTGGCCGTACAGAGAGCCCGGTGCTATGTCGCCCGGGAGGCTGGTCTGCCGTGGGAGGAGGATGCTGACGTTAGTCGCCGTCAGTAGTGGCCGTACAGAGGCTGCCATTGCTACTGGACGGACCCAGTAGATGAAAATAGACACTCTCCGGGCTCTGAGGATGGGTGGGATGAAGTGCCCCTTGTCGGGTTCAAGTCCGTGGAAACCAGAGCCGCTGGTCTACATTTGCCCCTGATACGGCGGAATACGCTGCGTTACTCAGGCGCTCTTCAGATAATGCATCTGATACATCGGGTAGCATATTACGGTGTATGTATACACTTCTAGTACCCCGATATTTATCATCTTCCTGCCTGTTGTCTTGCACTCAATGTTAGTGCCAGGCGGCTATTTTTTTGGCGCCTTCCAAGATGCTTAGATACGTAGATATTACTACCCTTTTAAGATAAATACTACCATTTTAAGAAGTCGTCTATGTGCAGGAGTGTTTATATGGTGTTTGATCAGTATGGTAATCGCTTGTGCACAACCAGCGCTCTTTAATAACAGTTAGAATATTGTGTTTGCAATTGTAGCACATCGATTTGGACATTGCACACTGCATTGCCAATTTTCATTCGCACATATTGTCTAGGTTCATTTAAAGTTGTTTTGTAGTCATCGTGCTCCCAGAGGTGAACAAAAACCTGCTACTCGTCCAGGAGCGTGAGGGACAGATATTTGGAAAATATCTGCAGTCATGGTGACAACTTACGGTGCTTTATTACAATTGAGTATATATTATATTGGTCATCAGGCCATTTTGCATCATAACATACCGAGTCAATTTGTCCCTAACGATTCAAACATTATACGTACGCCTAATCTTATTTCGGTACATATATCAGAAGCGTACCGAAGTAATTTCGTAGCTATAATTGAGGTGACAAGGGGAACTGAAAATAAACGCTACCACGCCAGGTAACGTCCACAGCCTTTAACATGGCCGTGGTAAGTCTATCGCCTATAAACCATCCAGAGACTGAAACCGACGCAACAGTTTCGTTCTACGGCTCAGTTTGGTTTCAAAGCTGGCTTTAGTGTGTACGATGTACGTACGTACATCGGCGCTGCTGAAGCTGAACTTGTGATGTATGCTTGTGTAAGTGGTGTTTCGTTTTCCACAACACACCACACGGCAGACTTGGACACCTGGCCACACGCCACAAAACATCACACAGCAGACGTCGACACCTGGCCACACGTCACAAAACATCACACGGCAGACGGGGACAGCTAGCCAAACGCCACAACACACCACACGGCAGACGGGGACAGCTAGCCAAACGCCACAGCACACCACACGGCAGACGGGGACACCTAGCCAAACGCCACAACACACCACACGGCAGACGGGGACACCTAGCCAAACGCCACAACACACCACACAGCAGACGTCGACACCTGGCCACACGTCACAACACATCACACGGCAGACGGGGACAGCTAGCCAAACGCCACAACACACCACACGGCAGACGGGGACAGCTAGCCAAACGCCACAATACACCTCACGGCAGACGGGGACACCTGGTCACACGCCACAACACGGCAGACGTGGACACCTGGCCACACGCCACAACACACCACACGGCAGACGTGGATACCTGGTCACAAGTCACAAAACATCACACGGCAGACGTAGACACCTAGTCACACGCCACAAAACATCACACAGCAGACGTCGACACCTAGCCAAACGCCACAACACACCACACGGCAGACGGGGACAGCTAGCCAAACGCCACAATACACCTCACGGCAGACGGGGACACCTGGTCACACGCCACAACACGGCAGACGTGGACACCTGGTCACACGCCACAACACACCACGTGGCAGACGTGGATACCTGGTCACACGCCACAAAACATCACACGGCAGACGTGGATACCTGGTCACACGTCACAACACATCACACGGCAGACGTGGACACCTGGCCACACGCCACAACACAGCGTTCCCTGCCGAGGATGTCCTGCTTCCCGTCGTGCACTAAATGACCATGGGTACTTAACTATAACGGGAAAGTACCACGCTAGTGAGCAGGACGACGCACCACGCAGGCCAACGGCGCAAACATTGGTGAGCAACGATTAAGGGGATCAGCACAACCTGGCAACATCGTGTCGCATCTTCAGCAATGGCATACTGACTAATTCAGTGTGACGTCATACTCGGCATGGCTGTGCACTGTGAGAACACTCTCTTCGATTAAGACGACCCATACTGCATCAATGGCGGGCGCCTTATGTGTTGCGTTACATTTGCGGAAGCCGTGTAGGCGCATTCCCAGGGCGTGTTTACATTTGTTTGCGGCTGGGTAATGCGGGCGGGATGCAATGGCGGCGGGGCACGGAGACAAATAGTGAGAAGTCGCACGCTCAAAACAGAGTGCTGCACAGCAGCGTCGACACCGGGGAGAGGGCAGCGGGGGCAGTCGCCCCCCCCCCCCTACCGTCAGACTGCCACCCCCTGAACATTGAGGAGGCCCCTATCCGGGAATGCACAATAAAAAAGTGAGCAAGGAGGCCGACGGGACAGAAGATCGTGCTGTCAAGGAGGCCCCAGGACTAGCAACGAGGCCCCCAGGAAATCTAATCAGGTCCATATAAGAGACGTAGGACAGAGATTGGGAAGAGGCCCACAGAACGAAAAGGATGCCACCGAGACGGGCAAGAAGCCACCCAGGTTAGACAAGAAGGCTTCCGATGGGTGGCAGGATATTCTAAATTTTGAAAACAAGGCCCCAAGATGGAAGAAGAGGCCCCTACAATGGAAAAAAATGAGGACATAGGAAAGGAGAGATTTTTTCCGAACGCAAGAGGGGGCCCCAAGATCGGTAAGAAGGCATCCGCAGGAATGTGAGGAGGCCACTGAGACCGGCCAGATGAGGTTCATATTTTGGAAGAGGAAGACCCTGGGAGAGAACGTCTGGGACTAGGACGCAAAAGCGCCCTGCTAAGAGGATAATGAGGCTAAAAACACAGATGAGGAGACCTCCAAGACGTGAGAGGATGCCCGTAATTTGAAGAAAAAAGATTCACCTTGGAGAGCATATGAGGCCCCAGAAATCAAGAGAGCGCCAAAAATTCCATCGATGCCCCCGGGATTGCAAAGGAGGCCCCAATACGGAAAGTGAGGCCCCAGAAAATGAGTGGAGGCCCTAAGACGGAAGAGAAAGCCAGTGGATATGAGATAAGGTATCGGAAACGCAAAAGCAGGCCCCAAAACGGGTAACGTTCCACCAAGATAGAAAAGGACGATCCCAGAGACTTGACAGGAGGCATCTAATTCGGAAGAGGACGACATACGATTGGAAATGAGACCCCATCGAGAACGAAGAGGCACCTGAACTAGAAGAGAAATACCATTGGATAAGAGAGATGGCTCCTGGAGTAGAGTAGGCACCTGGGAGAGAAGAGGCGTCCACCAGGAGATAAGAGGCCATCCTTACGATGGGCAAAGATCGAATCAAAACGCAGAGCAGGAGGCCACCAAGACATGAGAGGAGGCCCCTAATTTGAAAAAGAAGGCCTCTAGACGAGAAAAGGAGCCCCCTGCTGGACTCGAGAGAAGTCCCTCAAGACGGAGTAGGAGGTCTCCAGGGCCGAATGAGGCCCCGAAGACCGGAGGGAGTTCCCAGGAAGTGAGAGAAGGCCCTTAAGATGGGAGTGGTAGCAGGTATGGAAGGAGGTGAGGTTTCCAAAATTGAAGATCCCCTCAAGACGAGAAAGGCCTCGCCAGGATAAAGGAGGAGGCCTACGAGGCGTGGCAGGAGGCCCATAATTTGGCAGAGAATGCCCCTGGAACGGGGCCTCTTCTAAGGAATTTTCACCAGCTAAGTTTCCTGCTCATACCTAATCAGTATTGGCGTCACTTGCGGATCTAGCCCACATGTTTGGGGAGACAAACTTTCGGCGCGGACCTAGCCTGTATCCTCTTCCACAGTGGCGTAACTAGGGATTGCGTCATGGAAGGGCCAAACGGATTTGGCGGGTGTTCAACCTAGCACTATTTTTGGTTTAGAGGCGCCGGATTCCGAAAAAAATTTCAGAATGGCATTTTTGATTTTTTTAAATAAAGTGATTAGTAACCAACTGAATTTTCCTGTGGAGGGGCACAATCTATCTCCATTGACTATCTATCGACGTCAGTGTTCGGTTTTTGTTGATTGTTGTTGTTCGGTCAGTGTTCGGTGCTCAACACGATTTTGGGGACCTCTTCTGATCTTTTAAGGTCCGAATCTCGGCCTGGTTTTTTGGACTCCCGGCGCCATATTTTTGGTCTGGTCGTGATTTGTCAAACTACAGTGCTTTTTTTTCGGGGCCATACGCGATTTTTGAAGGCATCAGGTGCTATGCTTGGAGATCCAGAGCGATTTTCCTGGCTGCCATTTTTTTCAGAATCACTCCTTATTTCGGATGGCTCCGGCTTGATTATTCTCAGGTCCCGATGCGACTTTTTGGGACACGCTGTGCGTATTTTGGCCCTCGACGCCAATTTTTGGGAGCCCCGACGGGAGTTTTTGATGTCACGACACATTTTTTTAGACTAAAGACGGGAATTTGGGGTCCCGAACGCGATGTTTGGGGCACCGCCGGGAGTTTGCAGGGCGCGTTGTTCTTAGGTGGGCCTCCATAACACGATTTAGGCGGGCCCCGGTACAAATTTTCCGGCCACGGCGCGAGTTTTCGGTGGCCCGCTTTATTAATTCGGACCCCTACGTGAATTCGGAGGGCCCGATGTGAATTTGTGGAGCGCCAGCACAATTTTGGGGGCCCAGGCACGACTCTTGGGAGATCATCCTACTCTGGATGGAGGGGGGGCGCATTTTCTCCCTTTGGTACACCACTGCGGCTGCTCATCGAGTGTTTTGTTCAGCCGATGGCACCTTTCAGAGTAGAAATACCCTTCGGATAATTTAATCTCGCGCCTGGTCTTAATTTCCCAGTGCTCGGATTGGTTCGATCGAGTCGTAGTGTGGTTTATTGGGGGTAAATATATATTTTTCCAAGGGCGCTGCGCGATATTTTTGGGCCCTGGTACGATTCTTCCGGCTCCCTGTGTAATTTTTTTATCGGTGGCTCGGAGTTTCTTTTCCGGGGCCTGACGGTTCTTTTGGGGTCATTGACAAGATTTGTGAGACCGCAGAGTGTATTCCAGGTAAGCATTGATTTGTATAGGGCTGTTGCGACTTTTGGGGTCCCTGTGCGACATTTTGGGCTCCAAGTGTGATTTTCAAGGTCTGCGACGCGACTTCTTTGGGTCCCAGTGCGATTTTTTGGGGGCCTCCGGCATCATTTTATTGGATCCCTAGCACGAGGTTTAGCGTCCTCGACACGTCTTTGGGGCCCAATTCGTTTTGGGGTTTTTGGCGCGATTGTTGGGGCCACAGAGTGATTTGTCATGTCCAGATTGTTTTTCGTTGCCCGGCTTCATTTGTTTGGGGTCCCGATAAAACTTTTTGTCCCCGGTGCGACCTGTCGAGGCCCCAACGAAATATCTCGGGGTCCATCCTGTCTTTTTGGGGCTCCAGCGCCATTTTCAAGGACACCGACATGCCTTTTTGACTCAGCGTGATTTCCAGGTGCCCAGGCGGAAACTTTTAAGGCCACCAACATGATTTTCAGGGGCCCCGTCCAACTTTTGGGGGTCAAGGGCGATTTTTAGGGGCCTCGGCTCGACATTTTGGCCCCCAGTGTGATTTCCAGGGGCTCGGACAGTCTCTTTGGCCTCCCAGCATCATTTTCATGGGCCCTGGCGAGACTTCTTGAGCCCCAGCGTGATTTACAGGGGCTAATGCCTATCCTTTGGTGCCCACAGCGTGGTTTCAAGGGGCACCAGCCCGACCTTTCCAGGTACAAAGCGTGACTTTCAGTGACCCGACACGACTTTTCGGACCCCCAACAAGATTTTCAGGGGCCCGACCAGAATTAATCGTTTCTGAACGCTATTTCGGGGCGCCGGCCCGACATTTTGAGGCCCCCAGCGTGATTTTCACGGGCCCCTGCGCGACTTTTTGGGCCCCCGACGACATTTACGGGGCCCATGCGCGACTTTTTGGTGTCCTCAATATGCTTTTCAGGTGCCCCAGTGTTCATTTTGGTGGTCCCAGCGGGATTTTTAGGGGGTCAGGTGCATTTTTTCCGAACCACTGTACGGTTCTTAGGGGGCTCCACAACCTCTCAGGGGCAACTGCCCCTTTTCCCGGGGGAAAGGGGGTAATGCCGCCTGGGGAAGGAAAAGCATTCCACCACGTTATACATCTTGTCTGTTTTGCAAAAGCATCTAGCTTCGTCTGTCTTCATTCATCAGCATCGAAAAAGAGACCGCAAGTGAATATCTAGCTCTCGTCACTCATGTCATGCGGTCTGGCTCGCGTCGCCCCACTCTTCTGTGGTGTGCGTGAATGTCTAGGTCATGTTTTTTGTTGTAATATCACCGTTAATGGACCCAATTGCTGGATTTGTAGCATGCATTTTTACAGAAACATTTCACATTTGAGCTTTCCTCGTTCCTTTGACCTCAGTATAAGTGCCGCCAACTTACTACAATTGTTCTTTTTGATAAAAATGCACCATTCCAAGGAAAAATCTCTTCCGTTACCGGAACTGTACGATGGTGTTCTTTTTGTTGCTTTCTCCACTGAATCTCCCTTTGACTAGGTGGGATTTTTCACTCCACTAGGTGGGATTTCACGGCACTAGGTGGGACACATCCCACCTAGTTAGCATGTTAGAAGAGGTCCTGCCCTGGAACATGAGAGGAAGCCCCAGGCCATGATAAAGGGGCCCCAGGATGTAAGAGAGGATGCCCTCTAAGACGAGAGAGGAGGACCATTGAATATGGAGGATGGTAGGACACACGAGGAGACATTCAAAAGCGGTAAAGAGGCTCCAGGAAATGAGACGAGACCAGGGACGAGAGAGGAGGCCCATAATTTGCAAGAAGAAGCCTCTAAGTAATAGTACGAAGCCCCCGAACGCAAGAGGATTTATTAAGATGGGTAAGTAGACAGGTAAGTAGATGGAGGAGGCCGACAAGATGTGAGAGTAGGCACCTGATTTGGAAGAAAAGATCTTTCGGGGCGGAAGGAGCCCAGGATGCATGAGAAGTCCCCCGAGACTGGGAAGGAGGCTTTCAGGATAAAGGGGAACCCCTAAAACAGGAAATGAGGCCCCGGAAAGTCAGGTCAGTTCCCGAGGAGACTGGGGAAGGAGATTGCGAGAAGACTCCAGAATATTGCAGAAGACCCCAAGACGAAAAGGATGCAGCCGAGACGGATGAGGAGCCACCTAGGTTTGAAGAGGATCAAGCTCCAGAGCCGTGACAGGATGCCTCTAGGCTCTAGGTTAGAAGAGGAGCCCACTATGGGACAAGTGTAGTCCACCAGGATGCAAGATCACATCCCTAAGTGATGAAAAGAGGCTCCAAACACAGAAGGCCCCCAAAGCGTCAGACGTGGAACTTGGTAAATGAGGCTCCAGGACGCTAGAGGTGTCGCCCAATGCAGGCAACAAGCCACCAGCATGTAATGGGAAGCCCTCAATATGGGTAAGGAGAATCCATCAGGGATGTTGATTTCTGAAGATTATTCAGGGGCACAATGCACAAAGGCAATTGGCGAGCGCAAATGGATTTGGGGGCACAATCCATAGGGGTTCCATGCTAAAAGTTGAAATTATTGGGGGAAACAGAGATATAGCTTTGTGTGCTTTTGGGGAATGCACTTGCCCCCACCCCCCATGTTGGCTGTGCCCCTAATAATTTGAACTTTTAATATGAGACCCTATTTGGCATGCCCCCAATTCATTTCGGCCTGTTCATTGCTTTCATGTATTGGCCCCCCCCCTCCCAGCGGCGTACCGAAGAGTGGACATTGGGAGCAGTTACCGCCACCCCACCCCCTTAGAGGTTGTGGGGCCCAGAAGAAGCGCACCGCGGCCCATAAAAATCCCCTGGAGCCTCCTTCAGTGGCCACAGTAGCTTATCAAAGGAGAAAATTCCCGCTCCTTCCTGAGAGGGGTAAGAGCTCCAAGCTCCAAAGAATCGTGCCGCGACCCCCAAAAGTCGCACTGGGGCCACCAAAATTTGCGTCGGTCCACCAGAATTCGCGTAGGGGGCTCTAAATAAATATGGCGAGCCCCAGAAAACTCCCTCCGAGGCCCGAAAATTTGCAACAGGAACCGCCAAAATCGCTTTGGGGCCGCAGCCAAGTACAACGCGCCACGAAAACTCGGATGGGTCCCCTCAAATATCGCGCTCGGGACCCACAATTCCCATCGGTAGTCTCAAAAATTTGGTCTGGGCATCAAAAATTCACGTCGGGGCTCCCAAAAAATGGCGTCAAAAATCGGCGTCCACATAAGCACAGTGACACCAAAAATCGCATCGGTATCCGAAAATATCAAGCCCGAGCCATCCAAAATAAGGAGGGATTCAAAAAAATAAATGTCTGAGTCAGGAAAATGGCTCTAGAGTACCGAACATAACCTTTCACAAATCGCGTACGGCCCCGAAAAAAGTAACGGAGCTCGAAATATCGAGGCGGGATATAAAAACATGGCGCCAGGGGCTCGAAATATCAGGCCGGGATTCCGACTTTTAAAAAAAATCAGAAGAGATCCACAAAAGTCGCGTTGAGCCCAGAACACTGGCACTGGGTCACCGGAACCACGCGCCTGGGCGCGATAAGTCGCGCTGGGACCCCGACAAATCGCACCGAAGCCCCAAAATCGTACTGGGGCCCCATAAATGTGTCAGAAGCCCCAAATAAACACTGCGGGACCCTAAGAGCACAACGGCAGCCGGAAATGCACCTGGCCCTCTAAAGCGCACACAGTCTCGCAAAAAGCGACAGGGCCTTAAAACATGCGTTGCAGCCCGACCTAAAGATACCGGGAGCTCTAAAAAAAAATACACCGGAAGCTCTCAAGACACACAGAAGCGATGAGACCGCATAAGGGCCTGAAAAAAGAGGCTGGGGCCGCAAAAGGCAACATGGTCCCAAAAAGAACAAAAAGACCGAGCACTAAATCAACACATTGGGATCTTCGAAAACGCCCCAGTACCTAAAAAGTCCTCGGTGCACAAAAAAGCAACGAACCCTAAAACGAGCTGGGGTTTCGACAATGTATTGAGCCCCTAACAAAAAAAAATGGACTGGAGCCCAAAGACACATCCGTAGACGAAGAAAGTCGCAATGGGCCCAAAAAAGAACACTGGGGCAGGGCCTCGGTTCGGAAGCCAATCTGGGAGCAAATTTAACCACGGATGTGAGGTGCATCAAAGCTCAGCGGGCATCCACATTTCTTAACCACCACAAAATGTGGGAAGTAGAGAACTAATGATCGAATTTAATTAATATAATTTTATCAACGAATGCCCACACGAAGCATTCCATCACGTCAAATATGGCGCAAGTCTAACATGTGGCAACAATTAGCAAAACGTAGGAGGCCTAGCAGAAACCGTAGCACAGCACGAAATGTGGCGAATACTCCGAATGCGCAAGATGGGTGTGCACGTGCACGAACTTTGGCGTCGTGGCGACAGGGCGCTATGAACTGGAATGCCTGAAATTGCGAAATTCTACATTTTAAAGCGATTTGCATAGGTGTATTCCCTCTCTGTAATTTGCATAGGCCCTGGTATGACTCAATTCTCAGCGAAAAAAAAAGATTATTGTAAATGCGTTTTGCATAAATGATGCACCATGCACAGGACAAACAAGACATCAATATAAAGTCATGCTTTCCGTTCCCAATCCATGCTAAAAGCCTAAAAAACAATAGGATGCCCTGAGACAATGGAGGCCTCCTTTTGGGAGCAGGCGGCCACCATTGAACCTTGCCCCCCCAACAAAAAAAAGGATTAATTTCGTGGCGACGCCACTGGTGCTGCAGGACAAGCTACACTGTCACATGGGCCCGTGTGCCTCAGGACGTCGTTGTTCGTTCTATGTATGTCATGGTGAGCTCTATGTATGTCATGGTCAGCTCGTCAAATATGGTGGTGGTAGTTACGTTCTTTTACGACGCATCAAACTGCTGGGTCATACAGCGTCGCCAACATCTCACGCCGGTTGGTCGCGGGCGGACTCGACGATGCCGCCGGCTGTTGGATTCCAGCCCACGATCTTACGACCCAGAGTCCAACTCCCTACCGACTGAGCTACTGCGGCCCTCTGCTCGTCGGATGTGTAAATGCGAGTAGGCCATATAGAAGGAGTAATTCCGCTTGAATGGACAGCTAAGTAAATAAGTTACTTCACATGCATTTCATTTCCGCCGTTGAGCCTTTAATGAGGTTTACTCTCGACAGTCGATCTATTGAGAATAAACTAGATTACGTGGATATCCAATTTGGTACATTGCATTAGCCCTCGCCTTCCGGTGGCGAAGGTTACGTGCTCCCCCCCCCACACACACTCATATCAGCTATTTTAGCTATGGACGGTCAGCTGTTTGTGATAGCGCTCTGAATTTAAGAAAGCCTAATGATTCATCTTGTGCGCATACTTTCATGCAGAGAACGAATCCGGGTTATGTCTGGTCAATTCGATATGACGTCACTCTTGAGGGTATGTCATGGCGTATTTGTACTAAAACAGCCGTGGTATTGTGCACACATCAGTATTAGTGAACAATAGCTGATCATTCTGTACAAATGGATGCTTGATTAATCAAATATAGTGAGGTGGTGAGTCATTCACCTGTTCTACTTCACCTCAGGTCATTCAACTTATTGAGGACACACTAGGCCATTGACGGTTGAAATTGTAGGCTGAATGCATGTATTTTTGCATACATAACACATATGAGGGAGACTAAGCACACGTAAGCCCGTCTCATGTGTAACAACCACTAACAGCCTGCACGTCAGGCCCTATTTTAGCGTGTTGATTACAAGGGAAATTTTCTCCATATTCACCGATTTTTCCTGTTGTGATAGAGTCCTGCTCCATACCGATGTGCAAAGAAATCAGGAGCAATATCGCATCCAGGTTAACAAAGCTTTTTTTTCCTTTTGTTTTTTGGGGGGGGGGGGATCCCTCCCTGGGGGTGGTGTTTCCGACTAGAAAAAGGTACCTCTCGAAGGTTCGCCGGGGTTCCCCCTCTTTTGTCTCTTTCGCTGAAAGGGGCCCCCCTCGGAAAATACAAAAAAAAACCCCCCCCCCAAAAATTTTTTTAAAAGAGCCCCCCCCCCCAGAAAAAAAAAAAAACAACAAAAAAAGTTCCCAAAATTATTTTCCCCTACCCCCCCCTTTTTTAAAAAAACCCCAAAAAAAAAAAACCCCCCCCCCCCCCTGTCTGACATCTTACCCCATCCAACCGCTCGTATCTTAGCTACCATGCGTTGTTGCATAACGAGGGAAGCTCGAGCCGTGCGACCCATGTGCGAACTCTTTGTACGCAATGCAGGCAGTATTTGTCTTCGATCCTCCAGAGTAAAAATTCGCCGCAAGAGGTGCCGCTCCGCGGACCAGTTTCCCGGCTCAAACCTCTGATCTGCGCGTGAATTTATGAAATATCGACAAGGTGTAGTCATGCATGACTAACATTGACCATGGTCATTAGACCATGGTCTAATGACCCCGACTCAAATATCAGTTTCGTTAACCGATTGGTCCTGACCGGACATTCCAATTTCCACCGAATGCATTGTGTGACGATTAAAAATGAACAAACATTACTACAGCTACATTGTACAATTCGGAATTTTTCACTGATATGCATATCTTGGTATATTTATCCCTTAATTTGGCAGCCGGGGTCAGGTCACATACTTGTCTGTCATCGGTGGCAGCATCCATGGCAACTAGGGTCCGGCTGCACATTTGTCCGTCATCGGTAGCAACGCCCATGGCAACCGGGGTCAGGACACACATTTGTCTGCCATCGGTAACAACGCCCATGGCAGCCGGGGTCCCGTCACGGACCTTCCGGTAGCCGATGAGCGTTGCCGTATTATTTCATGTATGTGTGTTTTAGGGGAGGTGACCAAACATTCATGGAATAATTTCCACTGTCAACGTCAAACCATTCACAATGTTTCCCAGCCTTTCCGCCTGACATGTGTGAAGGCACCGCTGAACGATGCTGTACCGGCCAATGGAGCCGTCGGCTGACGTAATGGATGACGTCACTCGGCTGTGCTGTTCACTCCACGTCCGAGTGTGCCGGCTGACAGTTGACGCCACTCTCGGTCAGACTGCGGGGAGGTTAGTTGTGTGGAAACTACATCAATCGTCCCAAGTAAACTACTTGGCGATGGGTACCGAGATATCGCAACTGCAGCCCATCTTCACTGGAATCAAATATCTTTCGGACTTCAGCAGAAGGCAGTGCGAGGATTCTTGTGAACTCTCGCATTGAAACTGTGATGCGAGAGAGATAGTGCAGCAGAGCTTTAATTGAAAATGTGACTCAGTTGGGGCTTCGAGAGACGCAAAGGTCAAACACTTGCAGAGTCACCTCCTGAAAGTCGCGTCGGACAGCGACTGTGTGACCTTTCGGATGACAAATGCGAAGCATGCAAAAATGAAATTGGGCCCGCCTAGAAATATTTATATTGAGTTCTATGCACTTAGATCCAACAATGTGCCCCGGATGTAAAATAACAGGGAACTATGGCATACAATTGAATATCAGATGAGCCAGGCATGTAGATACGATTCGCCCCAGCTGTGGATTAAGCGCAGTCAACGAAGTTCGCTGACGTAAAACAGGATTCGGCTACTTACTCTCTCCGCGTTATTCGCAGGGCAAAATGTAAATACCACCCGTCAGGGGCGCAGCCAGATTTTTTCTTAAGGGGGCCCGAACAAAAAAATGTGATGAAACAAAGACCGCCTTTGGCGCGTTTCGTGAGCAGATAATTTCTGGTTTTGCGGCTTCAAAATCTCAAAATGTTTTATTTCATCTAGTGTATTTTTGTTTGCTAAAGGAGTCCGGGACCCCGGACGAGCAGGGGAGCACACACACCACTATATCTACAATATCAGGGATGATGGAGCACTCCGCAGAATTCAAGGTTTCATAGTGGCAACTCCAAAGGTTGAGGGAAATTCTTTCAGAACAAAAAGAAGTTGCATACCTATGTGAGGTAGCAGGTAGGAGTGAGGTGGCAGGTAGCATGTGAGGTAGTACGTCGGAGAATTCCTGTTGCTGGAAGTGTTATAGGTATGTGCATGGATCATTATGTATTTTGCGTACATACGTGGACCTTTGAGGTCACATGGACACCCTAATGCCCATAATTACTGAGCAAGCTTTCGTGAATGCTCACGGACAAGAAGACTGACCTGACGATACAATTCCATGGTCGGTTTTCGTCTGGCGATGCTTGTAACCCTACACCCTTTGCTTTGATTATTAGTTACATTTTGGCGCCACGTGATATACAAACCGACGTAAATGAGATCTGACCTATGATTTGGCAACCTGAGGCCAATTTCACTATCGTTTTTGAACTCGCACAGTTTGTTAACAATCCGTGTGATGCAAATCAAAAATTGTGTTGAATCACGTGCCACAAAGGTCTTGGTTTGCCATCACGAATACTGACGAATGGATGAATGATTCCTCTTTTACGTCAGTGACCTTTGCTGACTGTGCGTGAAATCACAGCTGGCGTGTCCACGTTCATGGCTCAGCTTATATTCTACTGTACGTCATCTTCTCTCCTATCTCCAAAATAGCTTTATGCTATTTTCTATTCCGGGCATTGTTGGATCTCAGTGCATTTTGACAAGATTATCTAATTGTTTTACATACGGTGTTATTATACGATGCCTTTCAGTGATTCAGTGATTCAGACAACGCACATATTCCAATATAATATGATGTATTTCCAATAATGTGATAAATACTGTAGAATGAATAATAAAAACGCATAATCAAAATGCATGTGACCAAACTATATAAAATATGATATTTACTTCGAACCAATATGTCATTCAATTCCATACAACCATGATAAGAAAGTCAGCTGAGACCCCAATCTACATAAACAAACCCGGTTTCAATCGCGGCCGCCACGCTTGTCCAATATTGGCACTAACAATGACGATGCAAAGATGAAGACCAACGTCGAGACGGCTTCCATTGCTATAATTCATTAAAAATAACAACGACGTAAGCATCCTGTATCCGAATTCATTGGCGCATAAATATAAATATACAACATAAATCAAATACAACATAAATCAAATACAACATAAATCAAATACAACATAAATCAAATACAACATAAATCAAATACAACATAAATCAAATACAACATAAATCAAATACAACATAAATAAAATACAACATAAATCAAATACAACATAAATCAAATACAACATAAATCAAATACAACATAAATCAAATACAACATAAATCAAATACAACATAAATCAAATACAACATAAATCAAATACAACATAAATCAAATACAACATAAATCAAATACAACATAAATCAAATACAACATAAATAAAATACAACATAAATCAAATACAACATAAATAAAATACAAATTATACGGCTTATGTATTGGGGGGACCAACACTAGCACCACGGGTAGAGAATCAGACGGGGTTGGTGTGGCGGACGGGAGTCCAATTACATTGAGGGCCTCGTCTGACATGCTAACCGCACCCTCCCCCAGTCAAGTTGCATTCCCCATTGGAGGAATATTGCCAAGGTGGGGTGGAAAGGGGCAGGGAACTCGGAAGGTTGGATTTCTCACCCATTGACATCAATAGTAGTCTCCCCCCCTAGTGTCAGATCCATGGGAGACAGGAATTTTCGGATTTAGCGAGGAATGGGCGGTACCTCACCTTCACCACGACCTCACCCCTCCAGTGGTGTGGCGGTACCTCACCTTCACCACGCACCTCACCCCTTCAGTGGTGTGGCGGTACCTCACCACGCATCTCACCACCCCTCACCCCTTCACCACGCACCTCACCCCTTCAGCCGCCTATGGCGGATACAAATTGGAGGTGACGATCTTCTTGCATCTTGAGACTCTCTCGAGAGAGACCCGCCAAATCTCCAGTTGCTCGCTGCGGCTGAACTTCGTAGAAAAACAAATCAAATTAATCTATTGTATACTTTCTGACACGGCTTTCCACCAAAATTCGCTCAGCCTATTTGCTCAATATGTGTTATCAAAAGCGATGTATTTACCACGACTGTTAACAATCAGCAACCTTCGTGAAATACAAACAATAATAATATACATTTTGTCAATGTTTGTAATCAACCAACGATGTACTTTGGATTTTCTGGAAAAGCAATTAGAAGCCAAAGCGACAATGGTTCAGTCTTTATTTTGTTTCTTGTTGAACATTAATAGTGCATCAGTTGCCACTGTATGTTCGTTTTATGAGTCTTGATCTTGAAGTGACAGCGAAATGCGGCGATTACGCAGTACACAAGGTAAGTTGTTTTAAATTCAACGGAACTTGAACTTCAATTGCATAGTTGCAGCATAAAACCAAGGTTGAAGCTGGGAGTCGGGGGTGTCGACTGATACTGAATAAGATGTCAATGCTCCGAGCCTGCCGCTTTGCTTGCTCCCTCCCCACCGGGCCAACCATCAGCCCTATAACTTCCATACTCACGACTCGGCTCTTGCTGCAGGTGGTCGCACTATGGCAGTGTGACGGGGTGGGGCAAGGTGGGGGAAGGGGCAGTGGCGGGCAGTGGCGGGAAGTGGCGGGCAGTGGCGGGCAGTGGCGGACAATGGCGGGCAGTGGCGGGCAGTGGCGGGAAGTGGCGGGCAGTGGCGGGCAGTGGCGGGCAGTGGCGGGCAGTGGCGGGCAGTGGCGGGCAGTGGCGGGCAGTGGCGGCCAGTGGCGGACAGTGGCGGGCAGTGGCGGGCAGTGGGGGAAGTGTCGGACAGTGGCGGGCAGTGGCGGGCAGAGCCTGGTTTTCGACTGGTTTGGGGAGGGGCAATGTCAAATTGTTTTCTCCGACTTCGAAAAACTCTTCAGATTTCAATTGAATTCAGTGGTAAGCTATTATTCGGTGGGTCCGCTTAAGACAATATTTATGTGATGCAACGCATATTTCGAGAACATTATATTGTTGTGCAAACGTTTGGAAAAAATCGCCTTTTGGGTGGCCATGGTCCCCGTGTTCCCCTCCTCTAGATCTGCCAGTGGGAGTGGACGAGCATAGAGTCCCATCGTCTATGGTATGCATATTCATAGATAATCACCAACAGAGTTGGTCTCTAGCAATAGGTAAAGTTACAATGTGTTAAAAACATTGTAGATCATGTGAAAAAAAAACAAGTGAGCATTGCAGGAGTGATAATAAAATAAACTAAATTTGTGGCCTAGGATAGTTGCAAATACTCGCACTGTATATAGTAAATTGATCAAGGAAAAAGTTAACACACACATGCAATAAAAAGAGCCGAAATACTAACTGGTCATTGCCATCAGTCGCCAAATGGCCATTGCGCGCCAGACCTCATCGCGAAACCACCAATGCTTGCTTTTGCTGCCGCCTTGAATGCAGCTGTTATAGTGTGAAATATATCGGTCGTATGAGACTTCCAAGGAAAACAAGTTACTAGCCAGGGAAGTACTAGGCAGGGAAGTACAAGGCAGGGAAGTACTAGGCAGGGAAGTACTAGGCAGGGAAGTACTAGGCAGGGAAGTACTAGGCAGGGAAGTAGTAGGCAGGGAAGTACTAGGCAGGGAAGTACTAGGCAGGGAAGTAGTAGGCAGAGAAGTACTAGCCAGGGAAGTACTAGGCAGGGAAGTACTAGCCAGGGAAGTACTAGGCAGGGAAGTCTGCATAACAGACCAGATTGCGCCGTGGTAACACGTGCTCTTGGCATGAATAAAATATTTGGTGTGCGGGTCAATTGAGTTGGCACACAGCGGAAAGTGTGCTAGAAGATCCCACGGGTGTATATTGTTTTTGAGGATGTGCCTAATGAAAGGTAAATCAAATTATTTACGCTTGGAAGCTGGGCAATGGATTCTGAAACGTTGTAGTAGGTCGTAGGGTAGGGAGGACGTGGAACCAGATGGCTTGTGAAATATGAGCCACATCGGGAATTTGTGTTCCACTCAGTTCACCCGCACGGTGCGGGTGACATGGGCGGCCATCCAAATGAGCTGGCGTATTCTAAAATATTATAAAATAGAGCGTACATTGGCGAACTATACAACCATTACAGCACTGGGCTTGCATTTTGAATGCTTGTTCCAGCCGGGACGGATGGCATTAGCAGGCCCAGAGCTCCGTTGCATTCCGTTCGATGTCATTGGCATGAGCTCCAAATGTTAATTTTGAGTCCAGTGTTACGTCCAAATCGCGAATGTCGTCCACATTTCCTCATTCAATATTGTATATTTTGTGCGTCATTCCAGAAAGCATCCGTTTGAAAGCCATCGTAAGCGGTTTGTATTTGTATTTGTTTGTATTTGTCAGGATATATATTTATTCCCCATTTGACTTACCATGCTGCCAGACGATTGATATCCTGTTGCATGAATAAGCCGTCAGCCGGAGAAGTATTTTTTCAAAATATTTTACATCATCGCGGTGATGCAAAATATTGTTGGCATAAAGAAGACACCTAGAGTGATGAACTTGGGACAAATCCTTAGTAAATATAGAAAGGAGAAGAGGATCTAGCAAGATCCTTCTGGGACCCTGGAAACTACTGGTCTTCAGCTGGAGGCTTTGCCATTCACGATAACTCTATGAGTCCTGATAAACAGATGCGAGACGAACTATTTGAGAGTAATGTTCTGCAGTTAGTAGATATGCCTAAATTGTGATGATCAGTGTGATTTACATTGAAAAGCGGCCGAATAAACTGTAAATTGTGGTTGTGTGGTATCCACCTGGCATCGCTCTCAACGCAGAAGAAACAAAATAACTCGCTAGGAAGATGATATAAGATAAGATAAGTGTGTGCAGCAGACCGTTTTGGTATGAAGCTGTGCTGCTGGGCACGAGCCACAAGCTGAAAAACACACACACACATTGTATGCTTCCCTCTCTAGCGCTTTTCCCAATAAAGATAGCAAAGAGCGATAGTTTTGGGGATCTTTCTTGTCATCTTTTTGGTATTTCGAAATGATGTTTTCCTCTTTTCGGCGGTTTTGACATACCTTTGAACTTAGTGAAATATAGGGTGAATATTTTGTTGAGAGTGAGTTGCTCCGCACACTCACGGAGTATGTCCGCACTCACACTGTCTGGTCCACAAGCCTTGTGATGGCTGATGGACTGCGAGGCTGCCGCCACTGCTGCTCCTGATATGTGTAGCTGTGAAAGATGATCCTGGTATGTGCATTGATGCAATCGGATACTGTTTTATTGCAGAATATGTAAATTTTACCACAAAATCCTCCTTTAAAGCAGCTGAGTGATTGCTGTCGCCTGAAATAGTCTCTGAATTACCGTCATGTCGCCTGAAATAGTCTCTGAATTACCGTCATGTCGCCTGAAATAGTCTCTGAATTACCGTCATGTCGCCTGAAATAGTCTCTGAATTACCGTCATGTCGCCTAAAATAGTCTCTGAATTACCGTCATGTCGCCTAAAATAGTCTCTGAATTACCGTTATGTCGCCTGAAATAGTCTCTGAATTACCGTCATGCAACATAGGCGACACAAAATATATGTTAGAGACGCAGTTGAAGAACTGTCAGGTTGCGCAAATATTCGCAGCATTAGTGCTACAAATATATTTCAGATTAGCTTTATGTACCTTTGAATCAGCTCCGGTCTCATCAGACGGGTTGCAGCGCCATCGGCGAAATGCTGCTTCATTAGTCGGAGCGCTGAACGGACGGGTGCGTCGAACCACGGGCGAGTTGCGCTGCGCAATGTCACCACAGGTATGTGGTCTGTGATGGCTGACCCCAGTAGGTCATACAGTATATCTGCCGTGCGATTAACATATGTGGTTGTCGAAGCCACTGCCCAGTTCCGAGTCCCCGATAGTCTCTGTAAGCCACGCCTCGATGAAAGCCACCGGATCATAGCGTGCGGGCGCCGGTGGGCGCGCTCGCAAATCACGCCGCTGTGTTTTTGTTTGTCTGCGAGCGTCGGCGAGGTGCGCCGTTAGCCAGCTGGCGCGACGTCGCCGCCGATGTCGGGGCCCAGATTCAGTTCGACGTACCCAGCCAGCATCAGCGGGAGACAGTAGGTGAGTTGTCCGAGTTGAGCTGGGGAGACCGTGTTAAATCTCTACCGCACACGAGTTCTGAGTCGGGTCATAGTAAGCCCACGAGTTCTGAATCGGGTCATAGTAAGCCGCGCACTGGCCTGGCCGGCTCTCTGGCAAGTTTCAACATCTGGCTGCGACTATGAACTGCTAAAAATCGATTAAAAGGTGAAACGATTGCGGGGTCACGCAAATATTTGGGGGCCATTGCCACCAACGCACTAAATCCGCGCCCATGAGGTGACCTATGCTGAATGTGGTGTGGCAGATATGGCAGTGGGGAGTTGCGAAGTGATATTCCTGCAGTGCAGGCTGTATTAGTTGTGTGCGACCAGTTCTATGTTAAGTTCAAGTGCGACCAGTTCACCATCCTTAGTGAGGATGGCTTCATTTGGATGGTGCGATTGATTTGACGTGTTCCAATTGAACACGTAAAGTACATGGAACACTGCTCCACATACCTAACATTGGCTGGATGGAACACTGCTCCACATACCTAACATTGGCTGGATGGAACACTGCTCCACATACCTAACATTGGCTGGATGTTGTAGGTGTGGTTGGATGTGTGAGGCGTTAAAGCTCGCTTTGGAAGCCCATCTACTTGCTCATTTCCTTGAACATTTACGTGGCCTGGGATCCAGATGAAAGAGATGCCGTTTCCGTTGCATGCCACTGTTTGTTGAATCCGTTCAATGGCTGGATGGGAGCAGTGGTGAGTGCTCGTAATTGAATGTAAGGTCAATTTGTGCCTGTCTGTAGTTTGTAGTTGTATTCTGAATGCTTAGTTTGAGATGATTATTATGGGAACAAAAACTATACAAAACAGTACCGTTTTGGTGCTCAGAAGTGCATCTATTTTTAAAGTCAATATTCTGTATAATATAATTGAAGTGCATGACTGATATAGACGGAGATTCGACTGAGATGAGCTTCACCTGTCCTTGCTCGTCATCGCTCCTATAAGCGCCTTGCACTGTTCGTGGGTGTTTAGCTCATAGTTATGATACATAGTTATGATACAATCGTTGTGTTTAACGCCGCGCCGTGTTGTCTCCTAGGAAATAACCAAGATTATTGCGAGACATTACATACCTTTTTACATTTGTTGGAAAGTGCAAAATCGCAAAAAGTCACAAAGAACGGGCAGCGATATTGTGTACTTATTATAAATATAACTTTTTTCTTTCGCAGATAAATCATGTCCGTTTTTATTTCCGTTCTCGATATACTAAATTCGATGGCTAAGGCCCACGGGAGGTGAGAAATATCCTTTCATTAGTTATTATTTCCATGCCACTTGGCATTTCAAAGAATTCCATCATGAAGTATTGCCCAAATTTACAGCAACAAGCAGAGCTGCCGTGGTCGCTAACCCATCATGGACCCCGCAGATGCCGTGGGCGCCAACTCACCCGAACTAGAGGATCTGCTGTGGTCGCCAACTCACCCCGAACTAGAGGATCTGCTGTAGTCGCCAACTCACCCCGAACTAGAGGATCTGCTGTGGTCGCCAACTCACCCCGAACTAGAGGATCTGCTGTGGTCGCCAACTCACCCCGAACTAGAGGATCTGCTGTAGTCGCCAACTCACCCCGAACTAGAGGATCTGCTGTGGTCGCCAACTCACCCCGAACTAGAGGATCTGCTGTGGTCGCCAACTCACCCCGAACTAGAGGATCTGCTGTGGTCACCAACTCACCCCGAACTAGAGGATCTGCTGTGGTCGCCAACTCACCCCGAACTAGAGGATCTGCTGTGGTCGCCAACTCACCCCGGACCAGCCGTACGGCAGGAAGCCGCCGTGGTCACTCCAGGTGTGACTGTCGACGTAGAAGCAGCCGGCTCCCAGCAGGAACACGAACACTGTCAGGTTGATAATGTTCAGCGTGTTGTTGAAGAGCACGGACTTCTTGACGCCAGCCAGCAGCACCAGCATCATGGCAATTGTCAGCGCGAACGCCAGGAAGTCGGGCGGCGACCCTGCCGGCCCAGATGACGTCATCGGCCTCATATCGACGCCGAGAGTGAGATCATGGAACATGACAACTTCAGTAGTGACCTGGAAGTGGCACTTCTGTCACTAGAGTCTTATGACGATGGCAACTTCAGAGCCAGTCTGTAAGTCATGGTGACGCCACGGTGTGGTAGATGATGACGTTATGCACTGATACCATCGGCAAGGTTGCATTAATTTTAGCTTCGTTTTGCCCACGAATGGATTATCTTCAACAGAGCAAGCATTCAGGACATCCTTGTGGTCATGTAGGCAATCGGCTAGTAGAAGAAACATTCCTCTTAGTCTGGAGGCTGAGCTTCGCTCACAATACCCCGGAGTGAGGGAAGAAGAGGGGGCTGTTGTGCATTTACTCGCGCGGTTACCACAGCTGCACCGATCCACAGGTACCAGTCATCCCGCTCATGATCGCCTTAAAAATGGCCGACTTAATTGGAAATCTGCATAGGTCAGCATATGTCTCGAAATGGATGCAGCTTGTCCATGAAGCATTGTTGCATTGTCAGAAACATTTATGCACGAATGGCTAGCCAAGTCAGAGCAGTTTCATGATGCGATTTTGTATTCTGCCTACCCCAGCTAAGTTCTCTAGAATATTCAGTCCAACAGAGATTCCACCACTACCGTCAGCTTACTTTAGAGATTGGGTTCTTATGTCTTTGTGTCGTTTCGCTAGGTGTCCCCTCCCCCTCCTTCAGGCGCAGGTAACTAACTTGTTTAATGGAATCTATCCGGCTCCCAATACGTGTGTGGCGGTAGATTCAATGCCAAGTTTTGTCAAATCATAACGGAGAGCTATGACGTCATAAGAATGTCATTCACAACATAGGACCCTTCTGGATATCTTTGTTCATGAAAATTGTGGATTTTTCCAGCTTAGCGTACCGTAGTCATCCCAACCATTTGCTATTAACTGCGTTTCGTGATTGATAGCAAGATCAACATTCACCACATAGACATGACGTAACTTGAGCTTCCTACGTACTATAATCTGACACACGACACAATGGCAGAATTAAAAATATCAAGGAACATTGATAATTATCATCAGTGTAGATCACATATATCTAGGCTTCTGCTCGGAACTGAATTAGAACATGAACTACTTTTTATATAATCGCGCATCACATTCTTAGCTTAGGCTAGACGGTCAACCAATCACCAAAGGTATCTGAAGTTAAGTGTCAAAATCGGGGTGTTGTCACAAAATCGAGGTGCTGAACCTCATATTTGCGAAGAGTCGCTGGCACGCTCCCTTTGTAAATGCTAAGTAGAATCGCAACATCAATCCACCCTCCCTCCCCTTCAATGAGGAAACTGGTAATTCGTGGCGCAGGAGACAAGTTCAATAGTAGAATTCATGAACCCGTAATCACTTACACTTACCTGACTCGCAAATATAAAAATATCCACAGCCCACCTTATGCTAAACCACAACCGCCGTTGGATCTCAAAAGACGACATATCACTCTTAGAACGTCCAGGTGGGCCACAAACACGTCAGCAGCTTGTGGCACAAGCCGACATTGCTGCTCATCGCTGGTCACAGCTAACCCTGACCGATGTACCCACCGTCGATGTTTCCGAACGCATTTGTCAGTGCTGCAGAAATGGCATTGTCGGCTAGCGTGTCGAAGCAGGCGCTCAGTGCGCACGCGCAGGCGGCCGTGCCGATCAGCTCCTCCAGCACCATGTTCCAGCCGATGACGAACGCCATGAACTCGCCGACGGTGACGTAGCTGTAGCTGTAGGCGCCGCCTGACGTGTTCGGCACGCGCACGCCGAATTCTGCGTAGCACACGCCTGCGGCAGGGTCCCACCTGGGTCAGGTGTGCCGGCTACATGACCACGTCACAGGCAAGAATGGCCGCCAACAGAGAGAAGCTGATGACGCTCCAGATGACACTTCAGCCGAATGTCCAAAGTAAGATATTTCATGAAGACTTCCAGGGCACGTTTATCAGTAGACTCTTAGCAACCTTAGCTGGTTTGAGATTGCCGCATCAGGAGGTAAGTGTGATGCTCTGGTGTTTGACAACACCTGCCTGCTTTGACAGAGCAGGCCCGAGCAGCACCTGTCATCACCTGGCAACTCACACCGTTATCACCGATCAAGTCTCACAATCGCTGCCAGGCCTTGTCGGGTTACAAAAGCCCCATTGTTTTTGTTTTTGGGGGTACGGGCGCCTACGAAAGTGCCTAGATCTAGGAACGTTACGTACCAGATACTGCACTGTGCTGCCTTCCAGCACAGCACACCCCAGCACGCGCACCGGAGGACCTCTCACATAGCGGAACCGGAGCAGACGCCCCTGAGATCTCGACTACTGATGCTAGAAGCACAACATTTATAGCGTAGGTTAGGAATTAGAGATTAGATGACTTGCCTGGTAGATTGGAGGGTAGGCATTAAGCTATCTGCAGTATGAATTTACTCCGGGTATCCTAAATCGATGACCCTAGGTCAATGTCTTCAGTGTTAAGTGAGGTCGAGCTGGGCCCGCATACTGTGCCTCCGCGCCACCACGTCGACGAAACCTTTGTGACCTTTAACGCTATGCGACCGGGCGGCCGTTCGGTCGGTTGGCAGCCAGTCGATCGACTTGGTACCCCAACAGTTCCTATATTTACTAATGGATTTTTTTAAATTATTTTAATAGGAGGCGCTTATCAATTTGCAACAAAGTCTCAGTGTTTTATAACAATATCCACGCCCATTTAAGAGATATCACCGAAAAGCAGGAGTGGTGAGCAGATTCCGCCACTCTCCTTCCTTCGGTGTGCGTGCTAAGTGCGTGCTAATGCGTGCGAATGCGTAACCTTTGGACAAAATTAAGATAATGCCCGAAGCGATTCTCCACACGAAACAAAAATGCACAAAGAAAGGAGCAATCGTCCGGTTAGCAATGGCTTGGAATCTCACATCTCCACCAAAAAAAACCACATCATGAATGTATCTGTTTGTCAGGCTGTTCCCATCCAACAAAGAAGTGGACTAGGAAGTAATTGATCCCTTAACATTCGCTCATGCAATTGTTTTTTTGTTTTTTTTAAGTATGCAACCTGGCATATTGTGTCCATTATCGCTGCCCAAATCATGTAAACACCTACATCAGTCTGAGGCCGACGTTTCAGCCAACACTTCAGCCACCATAAAAGACATAAAAGACATAAAAGATCAGTGCAACTATGAGCCACAAGGGCCCTTCTTGGTTGCACTTTGGACACTGAACCAGTTGCCCACCAAATCCGTCGATCAACCCACCCTGGAATACAGAAAAACAAGCCCCTTATTCTTAGAATGATTGTCTACGCTGTTTTTAAAGATGTTCAGTGTGTTGCTACTGACAATGGTTTCTGGCAGCTGGTTTCAGTGTTCTACTACCCTGTTGGTAAAGAAAGACTGTCTTAACCTTGTCCTGCTGTGATTAACTTTAGTTTTGAATTGATTACCTCTAATTGCATCATTTCTGTTAAATTCATACATTTCCCTGATATATCACTGTTCCTGACCATGAACAAATTTAAAAACCTCGATAAGATCTCCTCTCAGCCTTCTATATCTAAGTGAAAACATATTCAATTTCTTCAATCTTTCCTCATATGCCAGGTTGCCTATACCATTAACCATTTTTGTTGCCCTCTTTTGTACTCTCTCTGAAAGCCAACAATCTTTTGCATAACTAGGGGACCAAGCTTGGACACAGTATTCCAAATGTGGCCTGACATATGCACGGCAAAGCTTCCTGATGACCTCCTCACTTTTATATGATACATTCCTATTTATTGCCCCGAGCATTCTTGGTGCCTTCTTCCTGGCTTCTTTAGTCTGTTCTGATGCCCCCAATTTCGTGTTCAAAATAACACCTAAGTCCTTCTCCTGCTGAGTCACAGATCACTACTTGGCCACCCATCAAGTACGGAGCCTTCATATGCTGCCTACCTACATGCATGATTTTGCACTTATCAGAATTAAATTTCATTTGCCATTTTTCGGACCACTTCACAAGCTCGTCTAAGTCTTTCTGCAGCAAGACCTGCTCATTGTGTCCTGTTATTGCCCTAAAGACCTTCAAATCATCCGCAAATATCAAAACCTTACTGCTTAGGCCACTTTCAATGTTATTTATAAACATAATGAACAATAGTGGCCCCAGTACTGACCCCTGGGGGACTCCACTAAGAACATTTTGCAATGATGACTTTGTACCCTTTAGCATCACTCCCTGCTGTCTACCTGAGAGCCACAACTCTATCCATTTTAGGATGCTACCTGCAATACCATGGACCTGAAGCTGCATCATTAACCGTTTATGGGGTACCTTGTCAAGGGCCTTACTAAAGTCAAGATATGCTACATCAACCTGATTTCCCTGATCAAATTGTTTTGTAGCAAAATTAAAAAGTCCAAGAGATTCGTGAAACACGATCGCCCTTTTCTAAACCCATGTTGAGTATCTTGAATCCATCTGTTTCTTTCCAGAAAACTAACGATTCTATCCTTGATAATTGATTCGAGTACCTTGCAGACTAGGGATGTGAGGCTTACTGGTCTACAGTTTTCAACTTTCCCTCTTTCTCCTTTCTTGAAAATAGGAACTACATGTTCCCTTTTCAAATCTGTTGGAATTTCATTTTGTGAAACTGATCTACAAAATATTATACTAAGTGGAATTGCCAGTTCCTTTTCAGCTTCCCGCAATACCCTAGCATAAATTTCATCAGGTCCTGCTGCCTTTTTTGGCTTTATTTCATGATATAATTGAAAACAACATCACTATCAGTGAAATCAACGTCGTGTAACTGATCACCTGTCACTGAACTGTGGTTCACGGTTGGCAGATTAGTCACATCCTCCAACGTAAACACTGATGTACACTGCTTGCTCAGTTCCTCAACCATCTCACCATCCTCACTCAATATAGTCCCATTTACTTCCAGTGGACCAATTGTGCTTGAAACTTTACTTAGCTTGTAGAAACTAAAGAACTTTTTACTGTCCCCATTACAGTTCCTAGCCAAATCCAATTCTTTTGCTCGCTTTGCTGCCCTGGTTTTCTGCTTCACAGCGTCTCTAGCTTTTTGATATAACCTTACATTTATGATATTTGAAGCTTCCTTAAATAATCTACATGCATCTTTCTTAGCCTTAGTTGCTTTTGTCAAATCTGGTGTAAGCCATGCTGGCTTTCCTACCATTCTTTTGCGCCTTTGCTTTTGGGGGACATGTCTAATCTGAATTTCCCTCAAGTAAGATCTGAACTTTTAATTGGAATTTGATAATTTTTCTTCCCATTTTATGGCACTTAAAGCCGCCCTCATGCAGTCAAAGTTTGCCCTGTTAAAATTTGGAACCTTTGTCAAATTATCCTTGATTGTCCCTGCTTGAAACATATTGAACCAACATATTGAACCGCCATATGATCTTGCACTGACAAAAAGTCGCATCACAAGTACTAGCGTGTCACGTTTCTTCGCACGTGACGCATAACATGCGCCGCATGGATCTCTCTGCTTTGTCAACAACAGCAAGGAGTTCAATTCTGAAACAATTGAACTCAATGTTAGGGTAGATGCAAAACTCAATGTTAGGGTAGATGCAAAACTCAATGTTAGGGTAGATGCAAGACTCAATGTTAGGGTAGATGAAAAACTCAATGTTATGGTAGATGCAAAACTCAATGGTAGGGTAGATGCAAAACTCAATGGTAGGGTAGATGCAAAACTCAATGTTAGGGTAGATGCAAAACTCAATGTTAGGGTAGATGCAAAACTCAATGTTAGGGTAGATGCAAAACGCAATGTTAGGGTAGATGCAAAACTCAATGGTAGGGTAGATGCAAAACTCAATGGTAGGGTAGATGCAAAACTCAATGGTAGGGTAGATGCAAAACTCAATGTTAGGGTAGATGCAAAACGCAATGTTAGGGTAGATGCAAAACACTTCACGGCTGATGATACCAATAACGATATTGATCTTGATTGATCTTGACTGATTAATCTTGATTCTTGACTATACCATGTCCACCAAATACTCACTGAGAAGAGAGGAAAGCGAACAGCTGATCGTCCCAATGGAAAGACTTCAACATAAGAGAGAATAGTACGAGAAGGCCATTCCATGGATCCGGTATTTGTCAACAAACCTACGAACACTTTGAACGTTGTGTTTATTGCACATTCATTTTACCTTTGATGAGTTCCTACTGTATCCCCATCAAGTCGATACCAGTGACAGATGACCCCGACTCCTTGCGTTAGGTCCGTTGCTTCTGGCTATATCTCAGACGTAGAAAAACTGCAATCTCGATACAGATAGTCGGGTTACAAAAAGCAGGGATAACAATTTAAACAAGGTCGAAAAGAGTATACAAATCGGATAAGCGAAGGAGACAAACGTTCTTCTTACTCACCATCAAAAGCAATCTCGAAACAGAGCTGTCCAACCTAAACCAGAAGACCGTTGTATAATGTTGCAGGTGCGCCAACTTCGCGAGAGCCAGCAATCCTCAAGGCCAAGTACCAGTGTTAGCCAGTACCATACGATGGTTTCTGGATGGGCCAATTATGTAGGTACAAGGAAATGAAAATTGGATGTGTGTTTTTTTTGCTTCTGTTCTGAGAACGCATAAGATAATAATAAATGGTACTAAGCCACATTTCTAAGGTGGGTGTTCGGAAGAACATCATGCATATAGCATGACAGTTTTTAAGCGAAAAAGGTCTTGCATTCTCTTTCAGCACCTGTTTTTGGACAAGCTTGGAGCCTCCTTATGTTTATCAGTACAGGTATACACCGCTAAGTTATTTAGAAGAACTGTAGTGTCGTCCTACAAAAAGTTGCAAGATCTAAGAACCAATCGAACTGGAACAGGATATGGCAACGGGTGTGAGACCTGTTCAATGTTTACCGATAAAGCCTCCCAGACGCTGCCAGGTATTGCTCGAGCCTGTCTTGTTAAGGCGGTTATAGGTGCTGTCAAGCATCGGAGCGGGCTTACCTTCCCCATAGGTATAGGCTTGTGAAAATTGAGCGGGCTTACCTTCCCCAAAGGTGTAGGGTTGTGAAAATTATTGGGAGGGCACAATAGATGAAGGCGATGCTCAAATGGATTGGGGCATGCCACATAGTGTCCAATGTTAAAAGTTGAACATATTGGGAGGGGTGGGGTTGAAATCTGGTTCTTCCTCTAGTTGAAAATGATATAGGGTGGTTCACCGGTTGAAAATGATATAGAGCGCACCTGCTGCCACGGCAGCCAAGCTCCCGCGGCAGGGATTTGATATGTGAAAATAAATACAGTTGTGTTGTTTGGAGTTGTGTTTCACGAAAGACATTTTGTATATTGTCACAACGAATCTGCACTGTAATGGGTGAACTTGGCGCGCGCATAGATAAAAACTGATATCGATCACAATCGCCACATGCGTCATATATGTAGCTAAACGACGCCCTAGCAGCTGATTGCAAGCACATTGTCGCAGTTATAACAGTCGTGTTAGTCATCCGCTTGGAGATATTTGATATAATTTTACTGATAATCATCGATCATGCGTTTGAAGACTAGAAAGCCTCAATAAGAAGAAGATAAATGCAGAGAACGCTATCGCATTCAATTCTCAATTATCTCTCTCGCTCTCTCTCTCTCTCTCTCTCTCTCTCTCTCTCTCTCTCTCTCTCTCTCTCTCTCTCTCTCTCTCTCTCTCTCTCTCTCTCTCTCTCTCTCTCTCTCTCTCTCTCTCTCTCTCTCTCTCTCTCTCTCTCTCTCTCTCTTTCTCTCTCTTTTTTTTTTTTCTCTCTCTCTCTCTCTCTCTCTCTCTCTCTCTCTCTATATATATATATATATATATATATATATATATATATATATATATATATATATATATATATATATATATATATATATATATATGTATATATATATTGCATTTGATGATCGGATACAAAGCTCCTTACTTGGCCTTGGGGACTTCATATTATCGATCCCCAAAGACAAGCTTGGCGAATTGGCTTCCATCGGTTTGGAGCCTTTGAATCCCTTTGACATAGCTCCCTATCTAGCCAAATATGTCTACCACACACCAATCGGTCACGGCAGAAGCTTCGGCGCTAATGACAACGCAAGCGATATTACCAAGAAGAGGAGCAATCAGCCGTTCCACAGATAGCCTTGCCGTTGATGAGGTGTTCTCGAATCAAAGCTGAGCTCACCGAACCTTGGACGATTGGAACCCAACGCGGACCAGAACTGCCTGTTGCCAACATACTCCCCGATTCGTTGCGTGATTCGCAACATAATTTTGCGAAAGGGAATTACAATGAGTTCAGGATCTTCCTGAATGAAATTCATTGGGAAGACTTATTGAAGGGCCTTGGATGCTTATGAAATGTGAAGAATGATAAAAGATAAACTATTTCAAGGTCAGGATAGGTTCATTCTCAATAGGCAAATTAGATTAGCAAGGGTTAAGTACCATTCATGGCTGACCAGGGAAGTAAAGCATTTACTGGAGTCAAAGAAACAGGCATTCAAGAAACTAAAAGATGCTAACTCCGAGGTAAACCTCAAATCATATAAAATAGCTAGAAATAAAGTTAGGAGGTGTGTTAGGGCATCTAAAAGACTGGCTGAAATCAAATTAGCTCGAGAATGTTCAGCAGGAAATGCTAAGATATTCTTTAGCTTCTATAAATGTAAGGCTAAAAAGTGTAGTGTATGACCACTGGAGGTAGATGGGGAAATGGTGGTTGATGATTGTGCTTTGTGAAATGCCTTCGCAAGCGATTCTCATCAGTCATTACCAAAGATAATTCTGGTACAATAGAAACAACTGAAGCTTATGCCATGACAGGTGATAGGCGGGAAGATCTTACAATAATTACAGAAGGTGTAGAAAAGCAGTTGCAGAATATAAAACCTAATAAATCTTCTGGTCCAGATGATATATATGCTAGGGTCTTAGTAGAGTGCGCTAAAGCTTTAGCAGTTCCCTTAGGTATAATTTGCAGGCGGTCTATGGAATATTCAGAAGTGCCTGCAGATTGGAGAAATGCAAACGTAGTCCCAATTTTCAAAAAGGGAAGTATGAAGTGTGTAGGAAACTACCGGCCAGTCAGTTTGACCTCAATAGTTTGCAAGGTGCTAGAAAATCTGGTTAAACAGAATGTTCAGATTCATCTTGATATGTACAACATTTTAAGGGATACTCAACATGGATTTATATATCGAAAGTCTTGTTTAACTAACCTATTGGAGTTCATGGAGTATGTTACTAAAGAAGTAGACAATCAAAGCAGGATGGGATGCCAGCCACCTCCACAGCAGGGAAGCCTCAGTTACCTGGTGGCCTGTGACCACCTGGGTATTGGATGTCCCTGCTGCAGACTGACCCCTACTTGTTGCCTTTTCTTGCCTACCCTGTGCAACAAGGGCAGCCTTGAGCTTGGAAAGCTCTACCTTAAGGGCCCCAACCTCCTCCTCTAGTGCCTACATCCTGGTAGAAACCATCCTATAGGCTGCAGCTTATTCCTGGATTTAGATTGAAAAGTGACTTGCTACAAAATGATATACAAAAGTAACAGAGCAGAGAGAAATAACTGACAAAGCTTAGATGTATGCAAGTTCCTAACTATGCAGCACCTACAAGCTAATCCACTGCTGTTTTTCGCAATGCACTTAAGTCAAAAGCACTTGAAGCTCACACAAAAGACACAGCACAAGCCACCTATTCATAACTTAATAGACAATTGACACAACGCAATAGGCATCAACACTTGCCACTGGTCAGCACTTGACTCTGGTCAACACTTGACACTGGTAACACTTGACACAATGTCGCTGTGCAGAAAATTGACAAGTGGTGTGGTTTTAAGGAAAGAAGAAATCAACTCGCTAAACAACTGACAAAAAATGAAATAAATAGCTGACTATTATTGACTATAAATGGCTACCTCCTATACTGCCAGATAATGATCGAAATACCTCAAAAACACTAACACACTAGACAGAGACAGACAACTGTCTTCTATATTTTTTGTTTGCTTTAATTGTCTAATCTAATTGTCTTCTAGACAATTAGACAACTAGATGTTTCTCACTTATGCTGGACAGTTAAAATGATAAGTCTAAAGGCTAGAACATTAAAAAGCACAGAAGTCAAACAGCACTTATACCCTAAAGACAAAATGGCGCCGGGCAGCCTTGCTAGGTCGAGATAGTCTAATTTTCTTGTTAAAAATACTCATTAGATAAAAGCTATGTAAATATATGCACAGAAGTAATTGATAAATACCTATCCACAGTTTAGCCTAGTATACTGCCCTGTTCTGCAACGATTTATCTGGTAAGTAGGAGCTCCACACCGACGTGCTTTCATCTTGACACCTGGCGGCAAACTCCAGTAAGTGTGCACGGCGCAGACCCCTTTAAGCAAGCATGGATGCAGTTTAAAAATTATTGGTAAGGCATTCAATCCACATGTGTTAAGAGGGATCAAGGGAGTAGGGCGGGATAGCTAGGGTGTAGGTGGTTTCTTCAGGCATGGATAGGTGTGTAGGATGATCGTGGATGGTTTCTTTAGGATGTGGTGATGGTTGGAGTGGGTCTTTTTACCAGACTTAAGGTATCTTCCATTTACAGACTTAACTGGATGGGCCCTTGGATCTCTTATTAAGTCTAGGCATTTTATAACTATATATAGGGTGTACCTAGTAGTGGATTCAGCACCTTCCTTCGGGATGTGATACGAATGAGATTGGGTATGGTAGCACAATGGGCATGATTGGAGGAGTTTGTAATTGTTGAGGAGTATGTTATGCAATATCAGGTGAATGGTGCTAGATAGGCTGGGATATATAGCTCCCTAGGAACTTCAGATCGTTAGGCGTCAGACGCAATGTTACTGCGGACATCGAGGAGGTCTCCAGTAAAGAAAGAAAACATGTTCCATTCAAGAACTCTGAAACATGCGCCCCCGACAAGCGGTCCCGGATGCTTACTAGTGTGGGCGCGAAGAATATAGTTACAATTTATAAGACTCTGTCTCCATAAAATATTATGCGAAGTGCATTTATGAAAGTTTGCTTGCCTTCAGACGTCAATTTTATTGTCACTTGCAGTGACCTATTGCGCATATTGTTACTTTCCGTATTTCCTTTTTGAACTATTTTCCACCATAGACGGCCGGCCGCCGGCCGCCTTCGGCCCGTCACCAACCGCCCGCCATTCATAACATGACGGGGCGCGAGATTCCTATTCTCTGAATGTTAATGGGCCCCAACGCCAAAGTTACAGGCAGATTTTCATATTTGAAACGATAGACGATGTGCCTGGCATGAGTTCCGCCACCATTAGAGTTGAGGCGACAGATTTTGGCGAAATTGTTTAAGAACATTACGCTTATGGGCGTTCAAGAGAAAGAATGCATCTACAACCGTGAATTTCTCCTACACCATTTTGGCGTGGCAGAGGCGATGTTGCTTAGTATTGTTGAAGGGTGGAACTTTACTTTCTATCGTGCCACCGCTCGGCGGCCCTACGGATTATCTAGGAAGCAACCGTCGGCGCTTGACGTAATCGAGCCATGCCAGAACGTCAATAATGTCGCAAAGCTCCATGTCAAAAGGTAAAAAGTGACAGGGTTAGACATCTATAAAAGTAGTCGAGTATGGCATCAGAAGGCAGTTGATTTTATGCCGGTTTATTTGAGACCATTGGAAATTAATTCGCTAATGTAGAACATCTGATATACAATTAAAAGTAATACAATGTGATGATTTGAGACACAAATCCTGGAATTTAGTGCAAAAATAACAGGGTTAGATATCTATAAAGGCATTTGAGTATGACATCAGAAGGCAGCGGATTTTATGCCGGTTTATTTAAGACCATTGGAAATTAATTCGGTAATGTAGAACATCTGATATACAATATAAAGTGATGCAATGTGATAATCTGGGATACAAGTTCTGGAATTGAGTGCAAAAGTGACAGGGTTAAACCTTCATGGAAGTTATTCAAGATGATATAAAAATGTAGCACGTTCGATTTCCGTTTAGTTAAGAACATTGGAAATTGTCAGGACGTCACACAGAAGATGTATGACACGTGTTTATCACAAGATGTTGAGCGGCCAATTGCTCCAATTTCACTTTAAGGGCAAAGTGACAGGGTGAAATGATTTGATAATAAAACGAACTACAAATCATAAGAGAGCTAGTTTCAATGTTGTTCAAATTGGACCATTGGAAATTACTTGCACCTCGTCTAGAAACCAGAATATAGCATTAATAAAAGCAAGCCCACTCTGGTGGTGTTTCTTCACAAACCCACCACCAGAGCGGCGCCACCGGTATTATGTCCGCTTATGACGCCTAACGTAATGGATTGATTGGGGTGAGAGCATGAACTTTTCTAGTATCTTTCCTAGATAGGCTTAACCCAGATGGCCCCTGTGGCTTGTATTGAGCCTTAACACTTTATGACTGTATGACTTTATGACACTCATTCCTGCATACGTTGACGGCCGGAGACGCAGGGGCGCAGAGCCATGAGCTCCGTGAGCGGCATTGTGTCGTTCGGCCAAGACCGGTCAGACACATTATTAACGCTGTTTACGACGCAACATCAGAAGTACTTGGTTCGGTGTGGAGCCGAGATATACTGGTTCGTACTTACCATAAAAATACAACCTGTCAACCATCAACCTGTCCATGTTTTTATTCTGGTCTGGATGTCTATAGAATGCCCCAATCCTACACTTTGTTCCATTCTTCAGAATGATATCTAATTACAAGGATTCTACTCCTTCATTATGTACACTATCCTCTATGGAATGACATTTCATTACTTGTCTGACATACAAGAGTATACCTCCGCCTATCTTTGCCTTCCTTTGATAAGCATGGATGTTGTAGCCTGTGAATTCAAATTCTTGCAAGTTGTCTCCAAAAATGCTTTCATTAACCCATGCCTCTGTTATGCATACCAAATCTAGCTTTTCAGACACCATATATGCATGCAGTTCCCCAATTTTGTTCCTAACACTTCTGGCATTGACATAAAACATGATAAACTACTCCTTCCCTTGTTTGCAAGACTTCTCTCTTTATGAGCTACATCCCCCATGACCTGCCTAGTTTCCCCATTTCCTATTGAGAGCCTCCTCATACCTATTTCTGAGCAATTCAACTCCTCTCTTGCTCAAATGTAACCCATATAATGCAAACATTTCAGTCCTCCCCCAGAAATCCCCCCACAAATCCAAGAACCCCACCCCAAGCTCCTTGCAAATCTTGGCCACCCTGGTATTCAGCCCAATGGCCCTCAAGTACCATTCTACACTTGCATTTACCATAGGGAGGATGGATGTTACCATGCCTCTTTTCCTACTTCCTGCCAACCTACCTATCAAAGCCCTATACTCTTTTATTGTTTCCTCTGTTTTTGCTCTTCCTACATCATTTACGCCAACCTGCACAATTACAATTGTACTCTCTCCACTACCCTTCATTATTCCTTCTATCCTATCCCCAACATCCTTTACCTGGGCCCCTGGGAAGCAAACACGGGTCAGTTTGTTGGGGTTCCTACTGCAAAAAGTGTGATCCATATACTTCACTCTCGAGTCCCCTATAACTAAAACCTCCCCCTCTCTATCTTCAGCTACCTGGTCATTCCTACCTTCCTCCCTAGCAGCATTACTATCTCTCTCTTGCAGTACCTCAAACCTATTATTAATTTCAATGCCTTTGTCAGTTTTCCTTAAAGCTAGTCTTGTACTCTGGTGTCTAGCTACTTTGTACTCTCTACTATCATGGACCAAACTATCTTCACCCCTATCACTCCTAGACTCCTGCACCTGGCTTGCTTGGCTGACATTTCCTATGATGGGCCCTGCCACTAAACACTTCATGCGCTCCACCTCCCTTGCTAACATATCTACTTTCCAACTCAAGTCCCCAATGACTCCCATACACTTACACTTCACACAGTCACTTTGCATTTTTTTTTTCTTTTTTGCTACTGTTATTACTAACTAAGTCTAGTTAAGGTAAACCTTTACTAACTAAGTTGCAAAGCTAGCTAGTAACTTATGTAACCAAGCAGTGGAGAGCCATCTAGTTTATTGCACTCAAACTCCTGATCTAGTAACGCTCCCACTGATAAACAACAAAATATATCCCTGCTTACACAAACTAAACTAAGCAAAGATAATCTTAGTTATCCCAACTTCCACCAGCTACAAACTACAACTAAACGAAACTAAATACTAATATAATAAAAAAAAGCCTACATACCTCTATAATTATACCAGTATATGAAGGTATACCTAGTGTAATTAAAGCTCACTAGTCTTAAACTCTATCTTAAACTTAAACACCAAAAAGACTACACCACAAGACTAAAAACTATATTAAACCCCACACTGAATAAACAACAAAATATATATCTGCTTTCACAAACTAAACTAAGCAAATATAATCTTAGTTATCCCAACTCCGACCAGCTACAAACTCCAACTAAATGAAACTAATTACTAATATAATCAAAAAAGAGCCTAGATACCTCTACAATTACACCAGTATATGAAGATATACTTAGTGTAACCAAAGCTCACTAGTTTAGTCTTAAACTCTATCCTAAACTTAAACACCAAAAAGACTCTACGCCACAAGACTAAATAAATTAAGTTACGAAAAAATTAGTATTACCTAATGTAACTTATAATATCTACACACAGGAAAGAAGGCAACAAGCTTTCTACAACAAAAAAAAACAAAAAAAAACAAAGACTTAACTTATGGACGAAACTATACACCACGAGACTAAATAAATTATATTAAGAAAGAATTTGTATTCTCTAAATACAAGTTCGGTCTGTCTGTCTGTCTGTCTGTCTGTCTGTCTGTCTGTCTGTCTGTCTGTCTGTCTGTCTGTCTGTCTGTCTGTCTGTCTGTCTGTCTGTCTGTCTGTCTGTCTGTCTGTCTGTCTGTCTGTCTGTCTGTCTGTCTGTCTGTCTGTCTGTCTGTCTGTCTGTCTGTCTGTCTGTCTGTCTGTCTGTCTGTCTGTCTGTCTGTCTGTCTGTCTGTCTGTCTGTCTGTCTGTCTGTCTGTCTGTCTGTCTGTCTGTCTGTCTGTCTGTCTGTCTGTCTGTCTGTCTGTCTGTCTGTCTGTCTGTCTGTCTGTCTGTCTGTCTGTCTGTCTGTCTGTCTGTCTGTCTGTCTGTCTGTCTGTCTGTCTGTCTGTCTGTCTGTCTGTCTGTCTGTCTGTCTGTCTGTCTGTCTGTCTGTCTGTCTGTCTGTCTGTCTGTCTGTCTGTCTGTCTGTCTGTCTGTCTGTCTGTCTGTCTGTCTGTCTGTCTGTCTGTCTGTCTGTCTGTCTGTCTGTCTGTCTGTCTGTCTGTCTGTCTGTCTGTCTGTCTGTCTGTCTGTCTGTCTGTCTGTCTGTCTGTCTGTCTGTCTGTCTGTCTGTCTGTCTGTCTGTCTGTCTGTCTGTCTGTCTGTCTGTCTGTCTGTCTGTCTGTCTGTCTGTCTGTCTGTCTGTCTGTC
>JAOTOM010005091.1:342500-380000 GCA_034440615.1 Ashinkailepas kermadecensis
ATTCCTTATATGTGATATTTATATGCACTGACGAACTTGTAGGCATCATCAAGGCACCACGCAAGGTTTCTTGGCTCCGTTTGATGCCGAAAGTCTGTTTGCAATTGTCCCGATTAAACGCACCGTCGACATCATACTGCGTTGTGAATGATCCATGATCCATATATAGATCCATGATCCTCTACCCACACATACATTTTCCCAGACGCTTTTAGATTGGGGTGTTTTGTGTTCATTGCGCAGGGCATTGTATTTGACATACACCACTGACATATGACATTTTCCTCAGTATAAAAAGTCACCACAAACTTGTATATCTCTGTCAGAGACTTATCGACATCTCAGGACTGATGATTGCAGAAGAGTACAGTGTGAGCAATAAGCTCACATTCATTGACCTCTTGATCCATGCGTCTGACGGTGACTTTGTAACTGATATTTACAGGAAACCTAGCAATCAGGACAGATACCTGAATGGAAACGGTGACTGCTCGGACTCACTCAAAATGTGTCATTGGGACCTATGTGAGTAGAGCAATTAGCAGCAATATATAGTAATATATATATATATATATATATATATATATATATATATATATATATATATATATATATAGATGTGTATATATATATATATATATTACATATATATATATATATATATATATATATATATATATATATATATATATATATATATATATATATATATATATATATATATATATATATATATATATATATATATATATATATATCCTTGTCAGCTAAGACGTGTATACCGGAAGAGGTTGAACATGAAGTTTCTCGCACGTGCCCATTTTAAGTAAGCAAGTAAATTATAACGTATTATGGTATAAATATCATGCTGCTGTAACCGCCCGACACCTGGTGGTGTAGGTGTAAACGGCCCAGCGACTGCTCTGCTTGTCAGAGACTGTTCGTGACATGTAAACTTAGCAGTTGTGCTAAGGTCATCCAAATACTTCGTCTAAGATTACTTCTCTTATCTTCGTCTTCTCTTCGTCCCAAATACTTCTCCTAATACTTCGTCTAAGACTTCTCTGTGTTTCGTACGGAAGATGTGCCGGATGCCAAATCGATAATACGTCTCCACTCAGCAGACGGACCGGATGGCACGATATCGTTTTAGTCCATAGAATCCAAAGAAACAAAACTTGCGCCGTGCTGGTTGCCCAGGAAATAAAAAAAAAGTCCAGGCTTGCGCCGTACTGATGGTCGATCTTACTGACAAGCATAGTCTGCCGACGCAGAGCGCAGTTGTTCGCACAAGCAGCAAACACACTCAACAACACAGTCAGTCTAGTTGTCACGAGAGCGAGTGCAGGACTCGCTCGTTCTCGGAGGTGTGCCAAGCTTACCTAACTTCTAGTCATCGGGGTCCTGTATTTATACGTTTTGCGCACGTGACGGGAGGATGCGAGAGGGCATGGCATGGTGTGGAGGTCGAAGCTATTTGCGCTGCATAGCACACAGCCTGGGGTTGGTCGGTGTGGGTAAATAAATAGAGCGAGGGTCACATTGGAAGGATGTTGATCATTGGAGTGCGTGGCCCACTCACTGTAAATTAGGACGTTGTTTTGCGTGGTGGTTAGCTGACTGGCTCCAATATGACGCTATGTAGTAGGGTGCTGGTGTGATAAGTTGGTTTTGATGAAGTAAATCGAGCGAAACCTAGTACGGTGTGACGGGTGATTATAACTCCGGATTTGACGGTATTTCCGTTGTAGCGAGCTGCGGCTGACTCAAAGTGTTGCAATAGGGAGGACACGCGCCGGTCGAGGTCACGGCGTCGAGGTCACGGCGTCGAGGTCACGGCGGTGCGCAAGCCGGCTGGAAATAAGAAATAAACAATTTCGTGAAGCGAACGTCGAGAATGCTTGGGGTGGGGAACAGCGTAGCATATCGGAGCATGGTACGGAGCACGGCACGGTATGGCTAACCGTTACACGGCAGCTAGCTTACGGCAGTGCAGGAATCCTCCGATACGCGAAAAACAGCACATGATATAGGCAAGTGTAAGCAGGCTCACATTCTTTCGGAACGCAACTTTCAATATTTTCCATCCGACCAGGCCGCAAGACGCCCGGCCAGATCCCGGCCACCTTCTCCCTACCCTCTCATATGGCCTTGAAACATCGCCGAACCGGCCCGCAGTACGTGTCGCTTTCAAAGGCGGCATGGAAGGCAAACAACAGCAGCCTCGCATCTGGACCAAAACAGAAGGGTGGGTCCCCGGCCAGCTGTGAGGTCGGTGGCACCGGTGAAGTCACTGGAAATTTCCAGACATACAGACCATCCTGACAGCCCCAAGCGGCTTCACCATACACACGGCCTGAGGGGAAGAAAAAGAAAAGCACTCCCACCAATCAAGAAGAAGGACGCAATCCTGAGCCCTGGGAGTGGCCAAAAGAGTGGAGGAGGCGGAGCTACAGCCCATCGAAGAAAATTGGACGGCACACAGAAAACGCTCTCACACTCTCTCCGGGACCATCTCTCTCGATCTCGCTCTCGCTCGGGAACTCTCTCACTCGGGCAGTCTCTCACTCACGGACGGAGCTCAGGCAGCATCGAGACGACCGAAGAGACCAGCCGAGCAACAAACATGTGAGTGCCGTCGGGCTGCCATGCCTTCTTCCTTCTTCCGAACCGGCCTATTTTCTATCAGCTATTTTCCACCTCAACCTAATTCATTGTTGAAAGGAGTGACCCATCTTAGGGGGGGGGGACAATTAGATTATGTGATGTGTGAGGTATGTGTGACACGGCCGGTGGCGCTGACGTCGCACTCCTAGCATAGAAGGGCAGGGTATGTAGGTATGTATGGGGAGGAAGTATGTCGCGTGCAAGAATGGAGAGGTGGGAGATTGCGAGTAGTGTGCGTGTAAGCAGTGCGTGGGCGTAATGTGATGCGGTGTATATAAATGTAAATATATTACATTATGCATATAAATTCTGTGGTGGCCTTAGCAGAGACACGGAGCAGTTACCCAGCCATTGACGGGCAGGATTAGCGGTGAAAGGGAATACTTGGCATAAAGAAAGGGGGCATAGCTTGAAACAACGATCAGAGGTACTATGCACACATCAGATCCTCACATCCTCTTGTGACCTCGGGCTGCAGTGGGTCGTGGAAATGACCATCGCTCATTCTGATATGCCGTACGTTGAAAACTGTACGAACAATATCCATGTTTTTCCCTCCCCGTCCAAAGCGTTCGACCTTCACACTAACCGGAGCTAAAGAAGTAATATTATAGCCTAACTACCCGCCGTGGTGCAAACTAAAGTTACCAAATCCAAAGACTCTAGGGGCGCCATCCAGCTGTGCTTTCAGAGGCGTAACCTTCGTGATGAACCAGATAGCATTGAGGTCGGAGGCCGAGTCAGTGACCCTCCGTGGGGACTAACGTCAATGGATGACGTAAGAAATACGACCCTCCCGAAGCGACGCGGGCGTAGTAGATACCTCGGCGATCAGGTGGACGGAGGGGAGGGTATTTACGTCTAGAGCAGAAATGGCGGCCGTGCCGCGGGCGCTGAGGGATGCGCGCCGCGCTTTTCGCTTTGACCGGGTGACCAACAGCCGACAAGTAGGTGTAGATAGTACCGTGTGTACTTTCCGACACAATGGATTCACACATGATTTTTAGACATGTGCCTGATATTAATTTGTCACATGAAGTAAATCTACATATAAGCGAGGCAGTCCACCTGCGAGCCGTCCTCCTATGGGCTGAACGTTCTCGGGTAATGGTAATGAGTGTCAAAGCCAGTTTTTAACTTGTCTATAATATTAATGTTGTTTATATATATATATGATCTGCGTTTTGATGATGTCGAATTGCGAGAGGGTGCGATGAACGGACACTTCGGGGGCATTAGCACATGCTCTGATTCTTTGACTGATTCTTTGACTTCTTTGACTTTGAAATCCCGCTGGCCCTCTGTGATCCAGGGGCGCAGATGGGGGCGTGCATGGCATGCAGGTGGGATGGGCTGTCAAGGGAAGCCCCACCTTGCGTCCGTCGAGTTTGGCGCCGAGCAATAGGGTAATGAAAACACTGCACGATCGTGAGTCCGCCCCCGTTCGCTATACGTTTGGACACGGAGCCGTATAGCGTTTCGGGGGAAAGTACGGACAGGTTTGGCGTGCCATAAGCCCCGAGGCTGAAAGGGTAGGGCAGGCGGGAGAGTGTTTGGTCGCTGGGGAGGAGAGGAGAAGGCTCAAAAAGACCTCGACTCAACCACCAGAGATTGAGCCATAGAGGCTGTCCGCCGTTCCAGTCCCCACGCGCCCTTTCCAGCTGTCTCGTAGGTGTCCTTTCCAGGACATCTACAGGAAGCTCCGCCCCCTCAGCCACTAGTCGGTTGTCAGCCGGATTAGCCGGCCGAGGCCACCAGTCGGTTTCTCGTCGGATTAGCCGTCGCAGCTCCTCTCCCACTCCCTCTCGGCCTAGCGGTGCTCTCGGGCACCGTCGGGAAACCGAGTTGTACCGGCGGCCAGCCTCGTCTGTTTGTATCCCATCCCTCCCTATAGGTTAGAATCGGTCATAGGTAACTTTCTGTTTCAATGGATCGGGCTAGCGTTCGCTGAGCGTGACTGTCCCCGCCTCTGACCGATTTTCCCATCCCTCCAAAACTCTGTCTTTCTTCCCCTTTCGCATGCCAGCTCTCTTCACACCTTTCCTTGCAGCATCCCTTCAAGGTGCCTTTCTTGCCTGCACCCCTTCAGGGCGCCCTTACACACACCCCTCCCCATTCACGCTAGGGGCATCACCCCGGCCGCAGTATGCCCGGGGACCCCCCGCCCTCTCGGGGGGACGAAGGTCGCCGTCCGCGCCCGGGAGCACACTTGCCCCCCTCCCAGTACCCCCCTGAGGGTGAGTCCTTTGTGCTCATCACAAGGACCGAGGGATCGTGGGCTCGCTCCTCTCCCTTTGCGATTGCTAGGGTGTTGGACCAGTGGACTCACTGGTCTGCCCTCGACCAGTGGACTCACTCACTGCTCTGCCCTCGTCGCACTCACTGCTCTGCCCTCGTCGCACTCACTGCTCTGCCCACGTCGCGAGCGGACGTGTTTTTGCGCTCCCGTGACGAGGGAAAACCGTGAGTAAAAGATTGGGCAAAGGTGGTTAGTGGAGGGAGGATTTGTTCTATTGTAGGCCTAGGTTAAGAAAGAGCGGTTATATTGTTTAACTTGAGTATATTAGACTTAGCCTAGGTATTCTAAGCTTCTATAATTATCGATTGGCCACGTGTACGTTTGTAGAAGGGTGGAGTGGCCACGTGGCTTAGGTTTCTGTTAGCATAGAGGAATAAGTTTGTGTCTGCTTGATGTTTTAGTTGAAGATTAAAATAGTGAGCTTAACTTACACTAGGTAGCTTCTAGAATTATCCATCGTCTACGTGGACGCTTTGTAGATGGGTGGCGTGGCCTCGTGGCTTAGGTTTCTGTAGTGCAGAGGAATAAGTTTGTTTTTTTTGTTTTTTTTTGGTGGTTAAGTTTAAAATAGTATTGACTAAAATAGTGTGTTTAAATTACACTAGGTATATCTTCTTGTCCTGGTGTTATTGTATAGGTATCTCGGTTTTTGATTATATTAGTGTTTAGTCTGGTTTAGTTGGAGTTTGCAGCTGGTGGTAGGTATTTAGCAATTACTTCTGTGCATATATTTGCATAGTTTTATCTCATAAGTTTCTTTTTAACGAGCAGATTTTTAGCTTCTAGAATTATATATCGGCCACGTGGACGCTTTGTAGACGGGTGGAGCGGCCACGTGGCTTAGGTTTCTGTTAGCATAGAGGAATAAGTCTGCGTCCGCTTGGTGTTTAAGTTTAAGATAGACTTTAAGATTAAAATAGTGAGCTTAAATTACACTAGGTAGCTTCTAGAATTATCGATCAGCCACGTGAACGCTTTGTAGACGGTTGGCGCGGTCTCGTGGCTTAGGTTTCTGTAGTGTAGAGGAATAAGTCGGTGTCCTTTTGGTGTTTAAGTTTAAGATAGAGCTTAGGACTAAAATAGTGAGCTTAAATTACCACTAGGTATATTTTCAAATTACTGGTGCAATTGCAAAGGTATCTAGGCTTTTTTTTATCTAAGTTTGGTTTAGTTGGAGTTTGTAGCTGGTGAGTCGGGATAACTTTATTTAAACTAAAAAAAAAAAAAAAAAAAAAAATGCAAGGTGACTGTGGGAAGTGTAGGTGTATTGTAGTCATTGGGGACTTGAGTAAGAAAGTAGATATGTTAGCAAGGGAGGTGGAGCGTCTGAAGTGTTTGGTGGCAGGGCCCACCATAGGAAATGTCAGCCAGGCAAGCCAGGTGCAGGAGTCTAGGAGTGATAGGGGTGGAGATAGTATAGACCATGACAGTAGAGAGTGGAAAGTAGCTAGACGCCAGAGTACGAGACTAGCTTTAAGGAAAATTGACAAAGGCATTGAAACTAATAATAGAATTGAGGTACTGCAAGAGAGAGATAGAAATGCTGCTAAGGAGGAAGGGAGGAACGACCAGGCAGCTGATGGTAGAGAGGGGGAAGTTTTAGTTATATGGGACCCAAGAGTGAGGTACATGGACCGTACTTTTTGTAGCAGGAACCCCAACAAACGGACTCGTGTTTGCTACCCAGGGGCCCAGGTAAAGGATGTTGGTGATAGGATAGAAGGAGTGATGAAGGGTAGTGGAGAGAGCACAACAGTAATTGTGCAGGTTGGTGTAAATGATGTAGGAAAAGCAAAAACAGAGGAAACAATGCAAGAGTATAGGGCTTTGATAGGTAGGTTAGCTGTGAGTAGGAAACGAGGAATGGTAACATCCATCCTCCCTATGGTTAACGCAAGCATAGAGTGGTACTCGAGGGCCATTGGGCTGAATACCAGGGTGGCCAAGATTTGTAAGGAACTTGGGGTGGGGTTCTTGGATTTGTGGGGGGGATTTCTGGGGGAGGACTGAAATGTTTGCATTAGATGGGTTACATTTGAGCAAGAGAGGAGTTGAATTGCTCAGCAATAGGTATGAGGAGGCTCTCATTAGGAAACAGGGAAACTAGGCAGGTCATGGGGGGATGTAGCTGATAGAGAGAGAGGTCTTGCAAACACCTCACAGTCAGCAAATAGGGGTAGCAGTAGATCAAGGGGGCAGAGTGGTAGCTCATCCAGAGATGATAGAGCTACTCAACATGAAAAAGCCAAAGAGGGTTATGGAACTTTTGTTAAGTGTATGATGCTTAATGCTCAGAGCATTCGATCCAAATTTGATGAGTTCAAGTGTTATGTTGCTGAGGAGAAACCAGATTTTGTTTGCATTACTGAGGCATGGGTCAGTGAGGGATATTTTGGGGATAACTTGCAGGACTATGAGATCCAGGGATACAATATGTTTTCATGCAATAGGGGTCCAGCAGTGAAAGGGAGTGGTGTAATGCTCTATGTGAATAGTTTATACAGTTCTCAGAAAGTAGCAGATGGGGTAAAAAATGTGTCTGTGGAGTCCATTTGGCTTGATGTTGCTGTGGGAAGAGGCAATAGCAATAAACTGAGGATTGGAGCTTTGTATCGATCAGGAACCTTGCCACATTCTCAGCAACTGGAGCTCGATAAGGTGATTTGTGAGGAAATCAGTAGAAACTTTCAGAGGAAATGCCTTATTCTTGGTGACTTTAATCTAAAAGGATATAAACATGTTGGTGTTGGCTCCCCATCATGTAAACTGTTTAGGAAATGCCTTGAAGAGGACTTGTTCTTACACCAGTTTGTAATGGAACCAACCAGGCAGGGCTCATTCTTGGACCTTGCCTTCTCAGATTTAAGTGATTTAGTTCAAGACTTGACTGTAGGTGAAACTCTGGGAAGAAGTGACCATAACATAGTGATATTTAAGGTACAAATAGCAGGGACAATCCAGGATAACTTGGCAAAGATTCCAAATTTTAACAGGGCAGACTTTGACTCCATGAGAGAGGCTTTAAGTGCCATACAATGGGAAGAATAATTTTTTGATTTAAATGCCTGTGAAATGTGGGAAAAGTTCAAATCTTACTTGAGGGAAATTCAGATTAGACATGTCCCCCAAAAGCAAAGGCGCAAAAGAAGTGTAGGAAAGCCAGCATGGCTTACACCAGATTTGAGGAGATCAATTAAGGCTAAGAAAGATGCATTTAGAGTATTTAAGGAAGCTTCAAATGTCGTAAATCTAAGGTCGTATCAAAAAGCTAGAGACGCTGTGAAGCAGAAAACCAGAGCAGCAAGGCGGGCAAAAGAATTGGATTTGGCTAGGAACTGTAATGGGGACAGTAAAAAGTTTTTTAGTTTCTACAAGCTAAGTAAAGTTTCAAGTATAATTGGTCCACTGGAAGTAAATGGCACTATATTGAGTGAGGATGGTGAGATGGTTGAGGAGCTGAGCAAGCAGTTTAAATCAGTGTTTACAGTGGAGGATGTGACAAATTTGCCAACCGTGAACCACAGTTCAGTGACAGGTCATCAGATACACATTGTTGATTTCATTGATAGTGATGTTGTTTTCAATTATATCAGAAAAATAAAGCCAAACAAGGCAGCAGGACCTGATGGAATTTATGCTAGGGTATTGCGGGAAGCTGAAAAGGAACTGGCAATTCCACTTAGTGTAATATTTCGTAGATCAGTTTCACAAAATGAAATTCCAACAGATTGGAAAAGGGCAAATGTACTTCCTATTTTCAAGAAAGGAGAAAGAGGGAAAGTTGAAAATTATAGGCCAGTAAGCCTCACATCCCTAGTCTGCAAGGTACTCGAATCAATTATCAACGACAGAATAGTTAGTTTTCTGGAAGGAAACGGATTGATTCAAGATACTCAACATGGGATTAGAAAAGGGAGATCGTGTCTCACAAATCTCTTGGACTTTTTAAATTTTGCTACAGAACAATTTGATCAGGGAAATCAGGTTGATGTAGCATATCTTGACTTTAGTAAGGCCTTTGACAAGGTACCCCATACACGGTTAATGATGCAGCTTCAGGTCCGTGGCATTGCAGGTAGCATCCTAAAATGGATTGAGTTGTGGCTTTCAGATAGACAGCAGAGAGTGATGCTTAATGGTACAAAGTCATCATGGCAAAATGTTCTTAGTGGAGTCCCTCAGGGGTCGGTACTGGGGCCACTGTTGTTCATTATATTTGTGAATAGCATTGAATGTGGCCTGAGCAGTAAGGTTTTGAAATTTGCGGATGATTTGAAGATCTTTAGGGCAATAACAGGGCACAATGAGCAGGTTTTGCTGCAGAACGACTTAGACGAGCTTGTGAAGTGGTCCGAAAAATGGCAAATGAAGTTTAATTTTGATAAGTGCAAAGTCATGCATGTAGGTAAGCAGCATATGAAGGCGCCATACTTGATGGATGGCCAAGTACTATCTGTGACTGAGCAGGAGAAGGACTTAGGTGTTATTTTGAACACAAAATTGTGGGCATCAGAACAGACCAAAGAAGCCAGGAAGAAGGCACTAAGAATGCTTGGGGCGATACAGAGGAATGTGTCATACAAAAGTGAGGAGGTCATCAGGAAGCTTTACTGTGCATATGTCAGGCCACATTTGGAATACTGTGTCCAAGCTTGGTCCCCTAGTTATGAGAAAGATTGTTGGCTTTTAGAGAGAGTACAAAAGAGGGCAACAAAAATGGTTAATGGTATAGGCAACCTGGCATATGAGGAAAGATTGAAGAAATTGAATATGTTTTCACTTAGATATAGAAGGCTGAGAGGAGATCTCATCGAGGTTTTCAAATTTGTTCATGGTCAGGAGCAGGGATATCTAAAGGAAATGTTTGAATTTAACAGAAATGGTGCAATTAGAGGTCATCAATTCAAAATTAAAGTTAATCACAGCAGGACAAGGTTAAGACAGTCTTTCTTCACCAACAGGGTAGTAGAACACTGGAACCAGCTTCCAGGAACAATTGTCAGTAGCAACACACTGAACATCTTTAAAAACGGCATAGACAATCATTATAAGAATAGGGGGCTTGTTTTTCTGTATTCCAGGGTGGGTTGATTGACAGATTTGGTGGGCAACTGGTTCAGTGTACCAAGTGCAACCAAGAAGGGCCCTTGTGGCTCATAGTTGCACTGATCTGTTATGTCTTATGTCTTTATGTCTGGACCGGCGGAGTGCTGTCCGCGAAAGTGCTCCGCTCTGGATCCCTCCTGGTCCGAGTTAAAGACATCTCCCAAGCCCGGGCGCTTCTCAACGTGCGGAAGTTTCTGGGAGCGGAAAGTGTAGTCGAATGGCGGACAGACTTAACATGTCATTCTGCACCGCATACGCCCCTGAGCTCGCGGAGCTCTCGGAAGGAGAGCTCCTAGCGGAGCTGACTTCGCAGGGGATGTGCGAGGTGACACGCCTCGGCCGACGACCCAGACCTGGCCCTATCCTGAAACTCGGTTTCAGGACACAGACCCCGTCCCCTTCATCATGGCGGGCTACCTCCGGGTGGCGCTGCGCTCATGGGCCCCGCCCCCGGCTCGCTGCACCTTTTGCCAGCGGTTCGGCCACCAGAGCCGGGCTTGCAGGACAAAGGCCCCCGTCTGCGGGCAGTGTGCAGACGGGCACCCTACAGAGTCCTGCTGCTCCACGGAGCAGCGTTGTGCATCTTGCCAGGGGTCCCACCCAGCATTCTCCCCCAGGTGTCCGGCCTGGGTAGAGGCAAAGGAGAGGCAGGCGCGCCGCCTCGCCGCTCAACGAGGTACGGCGCCCTCGCCAGCACCACAAGCAGTTTCGACCCGACCCCGATCGGCCCCCTTGTGGCCAACACCCGCAGAGGCGGCTCAACGCCCCTCCTTCCCCCCGCCAGGACCGACGGAGCATGACCCGTCCCCCTCTTCCCCACCTCACCCCCCGCTGACCACGCGTCCTGCCCCCAGAGCGGACCACTGTCTCCCGGTCCCCACACCGCCAGCAGACCACCCCGTTGCCGGCCACGCGCCCCCTGCCGCGGAGGTCACCGCCGACACCGCCCCCCCCCCTCCATCACAAGGAAGCACCACCGCCGGCTGCGCGCCCCGCTCCCGTCGCGGGTGACCCGACCGTCCGGACCCCCAACCGGCTCCAGACCGCTCGGCCCAACAGGGATAGAGCGTCATCAACACGGCCCCTTCAGTGCCGCCACCTCCCCTCTCTGTCCCCGTAGTCCAGCCATCGCTCCCGGTCCCCGAGCCCTGACACACCCGAGGATCCAGAGCAGGCCTCCACTTCACCTGTATCGTTCGTTTCGTACGAAACGGACGATTCCGCCTTGCCTTCCTCGCCACACACACGCCTGCGAGGGCGTGATCACAACACAACACATCACTAATGCAGACACCCACCACTGAATTCTTGCTCCAATGGATTACGAGGTCACTCATATCCCATGGGGAAAAATTCAAGGAATATATTATCAAAAATAAACCATTGATTGCCGCCGTTTAGGAGACCCGATGGCGCGACAATGACCCATATAATTTTAATATCTTTGGTTATTCCCTCTATACCGACAACAGAAATTCTACATCCCGCGGCGGCGGGGTCGCCTTATTTATCTCAGACACCCTCCTTCATCGTCAGATCAACATTGTTAATAACCTAAATTTTATTGCTGTTTCGGTCCAAATTGCACAGCTAGAGCTCACTATACTCTCTCTCTATCTCCCACCTTCTCTTACACTATCCTTATCTTCCGTTACCGACCTCTTCGGTCTCCTTCCTCTAGTGCTGGGTGACTTTAATGCCCACCACCAGGCATGGGGCTGTCACGCCACATCACCTCGCGGACACCACATCGAAACACTCCTCAACACCCACAACATGGTCTTTTTAAATGACCAAACACCCACACACAACACCGACATTGCCCCGCTCCGTCCATCTGCCATTGACCTATCTTTGGCCTCGGCCTCCATCTCACCACTCTTTTCTTCGCATGTACAACCCGACCCCCTCTTTAGCGATCACTTCCCTATTCATATCATGCTTGAACACTCAGCCCAAGTTAGAGATTGCTGCGAACATTCCCCGCTGGAATGTTCGCAAGGCGAAATGGCCATCTTTCTCCCGGGAAATTGACACCGTCTTCCTTCCTCATTCACACCCCCAATATCAGCTTTTCTTGACACCATATTACTCGCGGCAGAAAATCATGTCCCCCACACTCGCCGCTCCCCAGGCCGTCACCACGTGCCGTGGTGGAACGACGAGTGTCAACGCGCCGTCGCTCTGCGGCGGCGGGCTGAGCGAAAATTTCGCAAAAATCTCACCCCACAAAACATGTTAGAAGCCCGCGAGGCTAAAAAACGTTGTCTGCAGATTATCCTTACGGCCAAAAAGCGCAGCTGGCAACTCTATTCAAACTCCCTCGACCGTTTTACCACCATCGGCCAAATTTGAACCCAAATTCGCTCTTTCGCAAATGGCAGATCCCCACACCGCGGATTCCCACAACTGACAATTAGCCAACGCAGCATCACAGAACCCTCAGACGTCGCGGAACACTTTGCCACCTATTATGCTGACATCTCCTCAAATACACAATACTCGCAACAAACCATCGACTTCCTACAAACCACTCTCGCCACCTGCAATTTTACCTCGGACAACACTGAACCATACAATGCCTCCTTTACTCTCTATGAACTAAACTTATCCCTCTCCAAAGTAACCAACACTGCGGCTGGCCCTGACCAATTGGCATAACCCTTCTTCCAAAATCTATCCGATTCCGGAAAAGACAACCTCCTTTCGGCACTAAATCAACTATGGACTGACGGCACCTTCCCTCTTTCCTGGTCTACTAGCACTATCATTCCCATCGCTAAACCTCGCTAACCTCGCGACCTTCCCTCTAGCTATCGACCTATCTCTCTAACTAGTTGTGCCTCTAAACTCTTTGAGCGCATGGTCAATGGATAAATCAGAGTCCACCTCGAAAACAACGATATTATCTTCCCCTTTCAAAGCGGCTTTCGACCGAGACACAGCACCACCAACAACCTCGTTCAATTAGTTGACTCGATACAGCGCGGTGTCATGAAAACACAGGAAACCGTCGCACTTTTTCTCGACTTAAAATCCGCATTTAATAACGTACACAGTTCGGCCCTCCGAATCAAATTACATCGTATTGGCATCAGAGGGAGAATGGCAAAATTAATCACCAACTTTCTCGCTAATAGAACATTCACCGTCCGCTGCGGCAATATCCATTCTCGGTCCCAAAACTAGATCAAGGCGTCCCACAAGGCAGCGTGTTAACCTCCACCCTCTTTCTTATCATGATCAACGATGCGCTCGCTGACCAACACCACATAGCCCCCTGTCTAAAATACTCCATTTTCGCCGATGATTTGGCCATATGGTGCACGCACCCATCGGCAGACAACGTAAATTATTTAATGCAGCGCGCCATGAATCAAATTGATTCCTGGTGCTCCCTTTGGGGACTGCAAATCTCCCCCAACAAATCCGTCACAATGCTTTTATCCCGGCTCAACTCGTACATCCCACCTCTTACACCACTCCGTTATCGCGACCAAATTATCGATCACCAAACCAACTTCACCTATCTTGGCATCGTACTAGACAAAAATCTTTGCTTCGGCCCCCATATTGCTTATCTAAAACAACATTGCGCAAAACGTCTCAATCTCCTGCGCTGCATCTCCGGTCGCGACTGGGGTGCAGACAGGGCTACACTCAACGCAATGTACATTACTCTGATTCGCTCAATCCTGGAATACAATGCGTTTATCTTCGTTCATATATCTCCTTCACACACCGCAACACTTGAACGCATACAGAATAACGCACTTCGCCTCATCACCGGAGCACACCGCACCACGCCCATCACTAGTCTCCGGGCTGAGGCCCACCTACCCAGCTTACAACACCGCAGAACACTCCAACTAGTCAGATACCACTTTCGGACCACAACACAGCACAACCACCCAGCCAGCCTCGCACTCTCTAATCCTCTCGTTTGACGTTCATATAATAGGAACAAATACAATATTGCCATACATTTGAACCATGTCATTACATTCACACTCAAATTTCCCAAGGTAATCCCCGACAAATTGCCTCCCCTACTCCCGTTTTGGCACATGTATCATCCCAATCTCGAATATCTCTTCCACCAAAACAAAAAAATACTCTCCCCCCTCGAAACCCAACAAACATTTTCCGAATATCAAGCAGCCCACCCCCATTTCACATACTTCTACACGGATGGATCCCGTACCGCAGACGGTACGGGAGCTGCCTGGTGTGGTGGACCCAACTTTGGCCAAATAAAATTAGCACCACACCACTCGGTTTACACTTCAGAATTAGTCGCAATCTACGCCTGTCTACGCCACATTGTTCAACACCACATCACCACACCACCAATCATCTGCACTGACTTACATTCATCCATCGATGTCCTCGCAGCCATACACAACACTACACACCCCACACCCCACGCCATCCGTCAACTCTATCACACGCATCATGCTCACCTTCAACTCACACTGCTCTGGGTCCCTGGCCACATGGGGATTCCGGGCAACGAGCGGGCGGATGAGCTCGCTCGTCGAGCCATCGACCGCCCACCCACCCCCAACCTCCCAGTTCCCCCCTGTGACCTTTTGTCCCTCACCAACCAACTATTCAACACATCTCCAGGCATGCTGGAACCACAACACTACACATTTACACCACATTAAACCCCTGCTCGCCAAATGGTCCTCTTCCCGACAACACACACGCTCACATGAGATCCTCCTTGCTCGACTCCGACTCGGGCACACCAAACTCACACATGATTTCCTCTTCAGCCAACTTCGCCGCGCTCCGCCTTGCCAAACATGTGATGTACATAACTCTGTGGAACATTTCTTACTTATCTGCCCTGCCTACCAATTACAACGTCGCCCACTTCTTTCCTGCATTGCCCAACATCAGACTCCACTTTCACTGCCAAGCCTTCTCGGTGACAAACACCCGGAGCTCATTGAGCTACTATTTACATTCTTGCACAGCACCAAACTCGAGGAAGTAATTTGAAGTCAAACGCTATCATCTCCGTCGTCGCAAAACACATACATATAGGTTATATCACACTAGGTAGGCAGAGACCGATCCAATTTGGCCATAACGGACGGTTCTCCATATAAATTGTGCTTGGTTTTTTACCTACGGGTTTTTCAAACTGCTTGGTTTTTTTACCTTCTCAGGTTTTTCCAAGATTTAACTCAAACATACACCTACACATACAAGGTCGGGCCCGACGCCCACGACTCGCCCTGGGCGTCGGGCCTCCGCTTCGCTTTTCAGGTCGCAGGTGGGCATTGGTGCCTCTCCGGAGGTTACGATGCTGCCCACCCTCCAAGTGTCCTTCTAAGTGTCGTGTATGTATGTATGTAAGTGTATGTTCCACCTGCGTATGCATATATCGGCCCTTACGCCATGTCCCTTGCTTTCTGGCGTCTCATCTTTCCTGTCTTTCTTATTGGATATAACCGGATGCCATATAAGCCGGATTAAAGTAACTCTTTCTTCAACGTGGCATATCTCTAGCGGATGGCACTTTGCCTCTGCTAAAGATGGGAAAAAAAGAGAAAAAAAGTAGGGCAGGCTAGGTTATATAGATGGCCAGGGGACGTGCCCAACGTGGTAGGGATCCGTGCCCGTTCGTGAGCACGTTCACCTGGTCGCACAGTATACGGCGAATAAGGCCCGGGTGCGGCATCGACTGCATTTTTAAGGTCAAGTATGTCAGTCAAAGACACCAGAGCACTTGCAGAAGCCCTCGGAGCCAGTACAATGAGCCCCCTCGTAGCATTAAGACTTCATCCAAGCGAGGCCAGCTATGATGGCAGTGGGAGGTTTACATATTCGGCCAACCTACCATAAACAAATAGAGCAATGGTCCGTTGATATATGTGTTTGTGTACCGCTGAGTGGGGGGGGAGCAAAATTTGGGGACCAAGCATTTCATTAATTAATAAGGAGAGAATGAATGAGACGAGCGAATGTGAAGTGAATGAGGAGAAGGAATGTGCTTTAGGTAGCTTTAAGGACCAGCGGAAGCCGCTTGGGGCTCAATCACAAGCACCTATTTCGAGCGGAACATTGCACAAAATTATAATACTATTAGCATCCAAAAGTCCCAACTAAGGACAGGCCATTCAAACCACGGACAAATTACATTCTCATTAATTCTCTAATGCAACGTATTAATTATAATGTGGCTAGAAGCACTCATTTACCTATATGGTGTTCCCAAAACTTTGACCTCGCACACATATAAATTCGTGTTAGGGACGGTAGCTCAAACAACATCAAGCCGGCTGGGGTTTGGGGAATGTGTGGTGGAGATGGCGGGGAAACACAGCACAACACACCCCGACATAGGCACAATCAGCAAAGGAGTGATTTAGCTCAGTCTTAATTAGCCCAGTATACGTCTAGAGTCAGCTCATGTTCAGCCGTCTTAAAGTGCAGTATTAGTTAAAATAATGCCCGAATAGTTCAGATTAGCCCTTAATAAATCAGATCAGTTTCAGTTCAGGCTTGATTAGAAATACTTCTCACACACACAGCATTTACTTTAACACACGATAACACACACCCCTCACCCGCCACACCCGCCAAGCCACCGAAACCACCACCCCCACACCCCACCGACGGCAGAGCCGCCACCCCTACACAAGCACATAGGCGTAGGTAGTGCAGGTAGGAACTAGTCCCTCTACCCACTTGGTGGCGGCGCCTCCTCGGACTGAAGAGAGGTGCCCCCCCCCCCTGACTGCAGAGAGGTGCCCCCTGACTGCAGAGAGGTGCCCCTCGGACTGCGGAGAGGTGCCCCCCGGACTGCAGAGAGGTGCCCCTCGGACCAGCGGAGAGGTGCCCCTCGGACCAGCGGAGAGGTGCCTCCCTGACTGCAGAGAGGTGCCCCTCGGACTGCGGAGAGGTGCCCCCCGGACTGCAGAGAGGTGCCCCTCGGACCAGCAGAAAGGTGCCCCTCGGACTGCGGAGAGGTGCCCCCCTGACTGCAGAGAGGTGCCCCTCGGACTGCGGAGAGGTGCCCCTCTGACTGCAGAAGTGCGCCCCCCTGAGTGAAAAAGGCAGAATGCTCGAGTGCAGCCCTCGAGTGCAGCCCACGGCTTGAAACTTTCAGCTGATGTCGCTCCACTGAGAAGAAAAGAGCGCTCTCCTGCTTACGCCTTTTACATTTTATCAGTCAGTGCTCGCCCTCCTTGGAAATGATGCCCCTGGAAATTGTTGCATCATATTTTTATGTCACACCTTAGGTCCCTGGATAAACATAGCACAAGCGAATGTGACAGTCTGGCGGGCTGTCCACAGAGTATGCGATGCGCTTATCGCATTGCATTGCCGTTACCGTATCGCGTTGCATCATAAAATCGTGAAGTCATGAAGTCTTAAAGTCATAAAGTCATGAAGCCATAGGGGCCCATCTGGGTTAAGCCTGTAAAGTGAAGATACTGTAAGCCTGGACAAAAAGATAATCAATACCCCAGCCTAGATTCCTTAGAAATTATTTGCCATCATCCTGCACACCTACCAATACCATCCACCTACCTAGCTATCTATCTATCTATCCTAGCTATCACCTATCTAGCCCGATTCGCTGGATCAAGACCAATGCGCATCGCAGCGCATTTCCTCAGCATTGCTGAGAGAGGGGAGTCTGGTTGGTGCGGATGGTGACCCGACAAAAACCGATGGACATGCATACGCCTCCTCCAATCCCAGGTAATATTTATCAGTAGAAGCCTTGGTACATGTTTCTATATCAATTGTGTACAGCTTGACGAATTTAAAATGATCAAATCATGCTAGATGAAGCAGAAATAACGTCACAATGCCGCTATCTTCCGCATATACAGCCAGCTTCAATTGAGCCAACGCTACTTTGTTTGCTCGTGCTAATAGCTATAATCACGACGAGCATGGACTCTTTGCCCCCTACACCACTCCCCACGTTCTAGGGCCTTACCCTGATAGTAATCATCTCGGCTTTTGCCTGGTAGCCAAGCAGTTTTACGTTCCTAATACTTGGAGAGACCGATCTGGTACCGATCCGTAGCTAATTGGCGTTTGCAACACCTCATACTCTAGGGAACCGAGCGGCAACCACTCGGCTACCGAGCCAGGAACTGAGTGGCAACCGATCGGCTACCGAGCCAGGAAACGAATCGCAATCGGTCGGCTACCGAGCCAGGAAGCCAGTGACGACTGGTCGGCTACCGCGCCAAGAAGCCAGTGACAACCGGTCGGCTAGTCGGCAGGTCTTTGGCGACAAAGCCGGGTCACTGACTCGGCTTTCCCCCAGTACACTAATGGTGAGCCGAGCCGTTGGTTCGGCTCCGCTCGATAATGTAAGAGTAAACTAGTAGTTCGCTCGGTGGTAATATTAATGATGATGCAAGGACAATGTTTGAGATGTGATCAACTTCGGTTGGAGTTTGGTGTAGCTGCGCCCTATTTCGATAAATCAATATTAAATGCGGAGTGGCCCACTTTACTCCATATTCTTCATATAGCTGTTCACACTAATCCATCAAGTTATCATCTATGCATACCTCACACCATTGAAAGAAAAACAAAGGGAACGACGTTGATGAATAGCGTGAGTGATATCAAAGGATGGCGTTGACCGATTGTTGTAATCTGTAAGTGTTTGCATGCTGTGCAAACACAGGTATTTGAAGCGCGTCTTTATTACTAGGAATACCTGGCTACTAGACGGAGAGAAGCCAATACGTTGGCCTCGACCAGTTCTAGATGTGAAGTACGTCAGTTTCACTGACCACGTCCACCACGACCACGACCACGACCACGACCACGACCACGTCCAGCGGCTCCACAGTTTCACACGAGGCCGCCGTGCCGGGTCGAGCGCGCGCGGCGTCCGAACCGCGCGCAGCGCTCAGGACCAGTGGGACCTTTTGGTACCGGGTCATATCTCGAAAACGGCTGGAGATAACTTCCTATTTTTTTTTTGACAACTTTGTACTTGTTTGATTAGGAGACTGCTGACCAAAAATAATCAAAATTGCTCGGCGAATTATGTATCCGGTCCTTAATGATGGGTTTAATGATGGTAGTAAACCACCACCAACGTTCGTTTATTAATGTAACATTTTGGGTGTTTTAAAGGTCTGTGTTTACATTGAAAAAATATGTTCATTCGATATCCGGTGTGCAGAGTCCACCAAGACGATTTTCAAAGAAAGAGATAAATCATCGTGCGAAATGATGAGAAACATTCACAATATTTTGTTTCAATTTTTAAACCATTCCTTATATCCGCTCCGAGTCAACAATGTCAGCAAACGCTGGCAAGCGGGCCGGCCGGCATATTTTCTTGCACATCGCAGAATATTGCAAGAGCATCAACGGGTACCGCATAGCCAAGTCCAATCATCATAACACAGGTTTCAAGTTTCCATTGCGTTTCGACTAGAATGCAATATCCCCGTTACATAGGAAACACCGCGGCGGCCCGGTGCCTGCCGCTCGTGCTTTCTGTAGTCTGCGTTGTCGACGTCGTTGCTGGTCGTTTGTGATTGGCTGCGGCCGGCGGTGCCCGCAGTGTGCAGCCGGCCACGTAGCGCCGAGTTGGGTGGCATCATGACAACCTTCGCTTTGTTGTGATATAATTAAAACGGACTTGTGTAGGCATGTGCATGCATACATTAGTAGACATGTCCTCAGTACCTGTTCCTCTTCACAATTGGTTGCATAGTCTGTTGCATTGGTATCGGTTGCAGTCGGAGTAGTTCTACGCTGCGGTACAAGCTCTTCGGTCCATCGATACACCTAGGATTGCACTTAATGTGGAATCGCATGGGGAAGTTGTGATTAACTAGACAACTGGCGAGAGCATGGAGAGCCTTAGTTAATGTTAAAACCAACACATGTAAGCGCAGACCTCGAGCGGCAAATGCTAGCCAACTAGCCATGTTCAGTGCATTCAATTCCATTTGAGCTACATATTGCGGATGTTTTTTTTTCAGACCTGCGCTGCTTTGTCAAGTTCTTAGAACGCTGTTTGGTTCGGACTCAAATCCTGCAAAATGCTCTCATCAATATCATACACTTGGTCCAACACGACCTGAGCGATATCACAGGTCTGGTCTTCAAATATCTTGTCAGCTGCCTTCCTAACGGACCACCGAAAAAAGTTGGACAAGTATACATCTACACCCCATCGAGTGTAGCGGACGGTTCACACAGATTTATCGCCCTAAAACGTAGGTGTCATATCCTAGCACAGTTAATTTAGGACCTCCTCTTCCAAAGTGCATTTGGCTTCCATGTGGCTAGACTCGTCGAGTATATTCATGAACGCTCCGAGCGGAAGCCGTCACCGGGATGCCAGCGTTGACGTAAGCCTTTTGATGCCACGGGTCGCGGTGGCGACATTGTTATTATTAGGATAGCATCCACTCTCACCGAGCGCCCAACTGGCCAGTCGAGGCTGTGTCATTACGCCATGACACGAGTGTCATCACGAGTGTCACAAGTGTCGAGTGTCATTATGGTGATACCTATGTCACCATTGTACCATGCGTAACATTGAGGGCAGGGGGCTGGTCGGAGTGCGACGACCGGACCTCTCCCTTCTCGATGAGATACAATAGGTGCTGCCGACCAATGACAGTCCGGGGGCTCTGTCCCATCCCTTTGTGTTGCGGGCACCCCTGTTGCGCGGGCGACGGACTCTGATAAGGTAGTCGTTACGGTGGAGTCGAGGTCAGACGTGGACGATAGACAAAGCTGAGGTCAGACGTGGACGAGAGACAGAGCTGAGGTCAGACGTGGACGAGAGACAGAGGTGAGCACACCTGCCGAAGCTAAACGGTTGACTGTCGCTGGTGCCTGTTCGTGTGGAGGCACGAACTTAATAAGGAACGCGCTGGAGTTGGCTGTTGTTGGTTTGGAAGAAACTGTTGAAACTGGTGCACAACTGCCGCCGTATTGTTTAATACTCAGCCCGGTCAATACAAGGTCGTTAACGGCTGTCGTATGTGAGAACTTGATGATTTGTGGGAGCCATTGGAATTGAGAACCAGTTATCGTGCAAGCAAAACAAACTCTAGACTTGCACTGCCAGGCAAACTGAGAACTTGTCTGCAATATGGACCACTGAACTGGATTTCCTGTGAATAGCTCAAGCAATCGAATCACCCCATTGTTTTTTGTTTTTTTTCTGTGTTGACAGCTGTCCCATCAGGCCCCATGAAAGTTATCAAACCACCAAGCTCAGATACCAACGACTGCAACTCCTTGTAAATAACGTTTGCTTGAAGGTTGGAGGCGGAGGTGAGGTGGTGGAAGTTTTTTGGAGGTGACCTAACTTGACATTGACCGACTCGGTTGCCATAGATGACCTAAACTAAGCATTTTCACACAGCATGTCCAATTAATGTAGGAAAGGGCATGCCAAATTTCGGCGCGCTACCGCGTACGGCGTTTCGCTGCAGTGTAAATTTAATGATACTAGGTCAGTGCAGTCAGGGTCAAATGAGGTCGAGATCAGCCACCACACCGCGCCTCCGCTACACAGCACCGACGAAGCCTTTGTGACCTTGAACACTGGGCGGCCGGCCGGCCAGTGTTCCGACCTGGAACGCCGGTCGGCCGGCGGCAGTGGGCTGTCGCACGGTCGGTCGGCGGTGGGCTGTCGCACGGTCTGCCGGCCGGCAGTGGGCTGTCGCACGGTCGGTCGGCAGTGGACTGTCGCACGGTCGGCCGGCCGGCAGTGGGCTGTCGCACGGTCGGTCGACTTTGCACCTTCACAATTCCAATATTTACCAACGGAGTTCGATCTTTTGCGGTTGCATAGGTTGCGCTTATCATTTGTTTACAAAGTCACAAGGTTTCATTACAATAGCTCCGCAAATTTATGAGATATCGTCAACAACAAAAAAAAACATGAGAGGTGGACGTATTTCGCCCCCTCCCCCTCCAGCACGCGTGTTTGAGACTTGAAACAGGCCATCCTCGCTCGTCATGTGCCAACGGTTCGTTCGTCTTCTGGCTACGTAGGGTACGTCAGTAGGGTTCGTCTAAAGTCGGAGAGGGGCCGTCCTCGACTGTGGCGGACAATCCACACAGGACAAAATGACTGTGGGACGCGTTCGCCACGCGCCGCGCGATGGTCTGCCGTTGCATTTAGCGAGGAGGTGGTGCAGTCAGAGTTCAACCGACAAGCTCAGATTATCGCATGCGCAATAAAAGGCATGCTGGGAAAGGCGAAGTAAAGAACAGCGTCTTTCTGTTAGTGCTGATCTTTTGATACCTAATTAGCATTCATATTTTGCGTACCTCGAATCTGCCGTGTTCAAGTAATTAATACGTCTTAAATATAGACATGTATTCCGTGTTCGTGTGCTCAATACGGTTTTCCAGGTTCCGTCCACATCCATCGCACAATATACCTTCGACCATTGAGGGATTCCAATCATTTCATAACACGACACTCTGCCATAAAGTAAATATCATACTCATCCTCATGAGAGCTAGCGTAATTGTAACAAACATGTGAGCTAATGTAAGCTCTTAATCTATACATTTTGCATCCCTTCAGACCTAGACATTCGTCTACACGTGAACATGGCTGACACGGTGGACGTGCGGTGCCGGCCTTCACAGCTGAGGTGTGCCTCGCCGTCCACGTCCGCTCAGCGCTGACGTGCGGTGCCGGCCTTCACAGCTGAGATGTGCCTCGCCGTCCACGTCCGCTCAGCGCTGACGTGCGGTGCCGGCCTTCACAGCTGAGGTGTGCCTCGCCGTCCACGTCCGCTCAGCGCCGGCTACACCGCATCGATTAACACCACCTGAATATTAGACTTCACGTGCCGTACTTTGAGACGACCGATATCACATCTTTGAACGACCGATCGAAGCTCCGAAGCATCACGTAACGCGTATATGGGCGCACGAAGCAGCTCAAGCACCATGCAGTGGCCGAGCGCCGCTTCAGCTCACCAGATGTGCCCAGCACATCTGCCTCAGCACCCACCAGATGTGCCCAGCACATCTGCCTCAGCACCCACCAGATGTGCCCAGCACATCTTCCTCAGCACCCACCGGATGTGCCCAGCACATCTTCCTCAGCACCCACCAGATGTGCCCAGCACATCTGCCTCAGCACCCACCAGATGTGCCCAGCACATCTGCCTCAGCACCCACCGGATGTGCCTAGCACATCTGCCTCAGCACCCACCGGATGCCAGCCGCCCGAGAAGGATGTGACATTGGTCGCTCCGGATTACGCCACGTGAAGTCAATATCCAGTGCAATATCCAGGTGATCTTGATTGATTCAGCATAATCGACGTTGAACGGGCGTAGACAGCGCAGCTCCACCAGCACATCCGAGCTGCGACGGCCGGCATCGCAGCTCCACCAGCACATCCGAGCTGCGACGGCCGGCATCGCAGCTCCACCAGCACATCCGAGCTGCGACGGCCGGCATCGCAGCTCCACCAGCACATCCGAGCTGCGACGGCCGGCATCGCAGCTCCACCATTCCAACGAATGGCTTTGGTGAACATCTCACAAGTCCAGGCTTCTTCGAACAAGGTATTCACGTGTTGCAAACTTCTAGGCCTCAAGAGATGCACAGTTGATGGATGAAGAGCCACATGGGCTCCCATGAGGATGCACATGATAATTAGTTTATGGTAATGATATGGGTGCTGTGGGCATCTGGCGTGGAATATTGACTTAAGCCTCTCCTCAGATGAGCCACCGTAAGTCATTGAGTAACCCTCCGCATGCAGATCACAGATGCACTTAGGCAATATGTATGTTGCATAGATGTGTGGCCAATATCCACACATCGTCAGATGATTCTTATTCTGTACGCATCATGTGATGGGAATTTTTGACAATTTACCCCAGTGATGTTGCGTCACCAGCAGAGTGTTCAATATGTGTGACGGCACGCAATAAGGTTCCTACCTAATAAATGCAAAATAGCGCGGTTGAAAAAGCAAGTCCCTTGGAGAGATTCGATCCCCCCACCTCTGGATCTCGAGTTCGAGTTCATACCATTGCGAATACAATACTATGGAAATGATAAAATAGACACTCGATGGGCTCCCGTCCAGTCAGTCCTACTCGGTATTGAATTTGAACATGAAAATATTCCTATATATGGTTTAGTTCCGTTTGTTAAGGATGTCGTAAGATAAAATCCATATTGTAAAGCCGAAAGTTCTACAGAAAGGAAGAGTTTTCAGGCCAAAAAAATAACGGAATGTACCAGTATGCAATATGTTTCTTCGACAAGCAGAGATTAAACCATGGGAATTATTTTGCTTTACACAAATATTAAGCCGGCTAAATATAAGGCAAAAGTGTCTTCAAGTCAAGTTCTCCAGAAACCTTTCGGAACCGATGCCGATATTTCGCTCAGGAACCATTCCAATATTGGTTCCACAAAAAGGAAAGCATGTTGAGAGTGTTTGATAGCGATAAATAACCATATCGTCCCCTGTGGAGGTCGATCAACCTTCTGGCTCTTTTCCGTAACACATTGCATAGAAATACAAAGGGGTGGCTTATCCATTGGTCCGTGGTAACGTTCTCGCACAGTGGAGGCACTGTACATGTTGTTGCTTCGTTCACATCACTTACCTAAGCATGCCACTTAAGTATGTCCGGTAGGTAACATACTGATTATCACTAACATGCTTGTTGTGTTCGCATACCACCTGGTTAAGTATATACCGCAAGTGCACTACGGTACTGCGTCAGTTGGATTTGTATGCTACTTAATGTCTTTGAACTACTTGTTGTGCAGCAGTGACATGTGCCCCGTTGGGGTACGTCTTGCTCACCCTAATGCATCCGTTGTGAGGAACAGGACAATCGCACGGAAGGACCTAATCTGATGCAGCAAGTGCACGGTAAAGGCAATGTTGCGTCAATGTGCACGCCTCTTTTAACCAGTGTCAAGTGCAGCAGGATATGACTAGACATTTTTATGATCTCTGAATATCATTATTAAACTTCTGATAGCGTTACCTTGATCCGCCTGACAATACCGACGTCTTACTGGCCAGCTGGATTAATCAAAAAGGCACTCGTTCGTTGCCTATTGGTAAATTGATGCAGCCACCTCCCAGGTCCGTACACCAGTCAGAGATGCTCGCGCCACCCAATCCTTTGCGCCATTCATCTAGCAACGCCATCCAATCCTTCGCGTCATCCGATCTGCCCGCGCCATCCAGTCCGTTCGCGCCATCCAATCCTTCGCGCCATCCGATCCGACCACGCCATCCAATCCGTTTGCGCCATCTAAACCGTGTTTCTAATCCGAATTGCTGTCTTTTGGAACTGAGCGATAGCCGAGCCGCCTATCAATCACCAATGACGTTCACCAGTCCATTAGGCGGTGCAGACTCACGCACTCGCCAGAGATATCCTCTCCCTGATTCTTATCTAAGGTGCCAAGTATTCCGCAAGATATTCGGGATTGAGACCATTCTGGACATATTGCCATCCAAAGTGGCTGTACCTAGTTCCTTAAAGACTACACTAAATAATTCCACGAATTCGATTTATATCCATATTTTGATAGCATACCCACTTGACATGCCGCCAGATTAAAGGGGCAGCTTTTATTTGACCGAAGGGCAAAACATAGGTACCTAAACATTGTTCTTCAGGCTAGCTAAAACAATACTATGAAAACAAATGTTATCGGCGCACTTGATCTGTCGTTGTGAGGGAATGGTGGCGCTCTATAGTTTTAACAGTGCATCGAATACAGCATGCATACGCATTTTAATTTGCATCGAAAGCAGCTTATTCAAGAGTCGCCCAACCTCCACTATCCGTAACGATTGCAAACAGCCTGAACCCACATCGAATCGATGGCCCTGGCTCGCCACTGGCGACGTTACACACCTGAGAAGATGGAAGCCAGCGCAGCGATGGTGAATGAGAGTATGACGCCTGGGCCTGCCACGTTCCTGGCCACCATTCCAGACACCAGGTACATGCCGGTGCCCACGCAGGAGCCCACACCGAGCGACGTCAGGTCCATGGTGGTCAGACATCTCTGCCGAGCAGGCAACGGCAGATCAGACACCGGCAGAGGTCGGAGTGTTGCAGACGCTTCCACCCAACAGGGGACAGTAGCTCAGACACAAGCGGAAGTCGGAGTATTGCTGACATTCCCGTCCAACAGGGGGCAGTAGCTCAGATACAAGCGGAAGTCGGAGTATTGCTGACACTTCCGTCCAACAGGGGGCAGTAGCTCATATACAAGCGGAAGTCGGAGTGGCGCAGACACTCCGGCCGAACAGGGAAATGCAGTTCAGATACTAGCGGAAGTTTTGGGTGATGCAGACACTTCTGCCGAGCAGGTGAAACTAGACCACATACCGGCGGAAGTTGGGTGTTGCAAACTGTTCTGCCGAACAGGGAATAGTAAGTAAAATACCAACATGAGTTGAGGTGTCTCAGACACTTTGCCGGTCACGGCATGCAAGCTAGTAACAGTTGAGTTCATAATTCCATTCCTCAAATATTAATACCAATCACAGTAAAGGTCATACGTTAGCAGAGCCCACAGTGTCACAAATCAGACATCATCATCGATATCATAGCAGCAGAAGATCGGGGAAGTAGGAACATGATGGGATATGGAAAAACCGTGACGTAGTCCCTGGATGAGCTCATAGCTAACCTGACAGCTTGTGGATTGAGTGTACAATTGCATACTCAGGCTGCATATTTCAAGCATGGCTGGAGAACCCAGGTGGGTCCGGGGGTGTCCGGCCGCCCTGGCTTGGTAACCTGCTGATGTTAAGTTACTATTTGTCCTATTTAATCGGAACATTTCGGACTCGCCCCCGCCCCCCCTCCCTGGTTTGGTGAGGTTTACAGCCTTGATTTCAAGGGTACCATAAAATAGTTAGGAACTTTGAGATTATATTTTAGTTCACAATAGACATAGGAACACAGTTACCATCCTCCATTATGGAGAGACAGAAAACACTAGAACCGCCCGCCACAATTTGCAGCGAGCGGTACACGTAATTGTGTGCTGCTCATTTGACTTCATGTATGTTCCCGTAATAGAATGAGTCCGCTGAAGGCAGTATAAATTTCAGAGCATTACAATGAGATGTTTACGTGCTCGCTTTATGTGATCGTATCAAACAAAATGTTGCCAAATTTTAACCTTTAAATTGCCGTTCCTTCCTTGGAACTCAGGAACATTGTCAGTTTTCTAATCTATATCTTCCCTCTTCCCCTCCCATCCAACCTCACTCTTCTCCCCCTCTCTCTCTCTCTCTCTCTCTCTCTCTCTCTCTCTCTCTCTCTCTCTCTCTCTCTCTGAATAAGTGGTCGGGTCAGTGGTCTTGTCAGTGGTCGGGTCAGTGGCCGGGTCCATGGTCTGGTCAGTGGTCGGATCAGTGGTCGGGTCAGTAGTCGGGTCAGTGGCCGGGTCCATGGTCTGGTCAGTGGTCGGATCAGTGGCCGGGTCAGTGGTCGGGTCAGTGGTCGGATCAGTGGTCGGGTCAGTGGTTAGCTCAGTGGTCGGGTCAGTGGTCGGGTCAGTGGTCGGGTCAGTGGTCGGGTCAGTGGTTAGCTCAGTGGCCGGGTCAGTTGTCGGGTCAGTAGTCGGGTCAGTGGTCGGGTCAGTAGTCGGGTCAGTGGCCGGGTCCATGGTCTGGTCAGTGGTCGGATCAGTGGTCGGGTCAGTAGTCGGGTCAGTGGCCGGGTCCATGGTCTGGTCAGTGGTCGGGTCAGTGGTCGGGTCAGTGGTCGGGTCAGTGGTCCGGTCAGTGGTCGGGTCAGTGGTCGGGTCAGTGGTCGGGTCAGTGGTTAGCTCAGTGGCTGGTTCAGTGGTCGGGTCAGTGGTCGGGTCAGTGGTTAGCTCAGTGGCCGGGTCAGTGGTCGGGTCAGTGGCCGGTTCAGTGGTCGGGTCAGTGGTCGGGTCAGTGGTCGGGTCAGTGGTCGGGTCAGTGGTCTTGTCAGTGGTCTGGTCAGTGGTCGGGTCAGTGGTCGGGTCAGTGGTCGGGTCAGTGATCGGGTCAGTGGTCGGGTCAGTGGTCGGGTCAGTGGTTAGATCAGTGGCCGGGTCAGTGGCCGGGTCAGTAGTCGGGTCAGTGGCCGGGTCAATGGTCTGGTCAGTGGCCGGGTCAGTGGTCGGGTCAATGTTCGGGTCAGTGGTTAGCTCAGTGGCTGGTTCAGTGGTGAGATCCTCGCCACCTGGAGGGCTTATGTACCTGGAGTTGGCCTTTGTCCTGTCGCTCCTGCTCGGAGAGAACGGGGGGATCCTTGGTGCGTATCAGCTTGGCGAAAATGGTGAGCCCACGTGCCTTCAGCTGCATCGTGTTCGGTCGACGTAGCCCCTCCATCTGAAACGTCAGTCACACCTTGTTCTCTCCACACCAGAACCACCCCACTATCGACGTGCAGCAATGTGCTTCGACACAAAACATTGGACGGACACTCGGGGAGGGGGAAGCCAGGACCTGGGCTGCCGGCTCAACTATGCGGGTCGAACATGCAAAAATATAATGAGTTATACTGAGTGTTGCACCCATAGCACGGCTTGCAGACCAATCTCTGCCGAATTTTGCGGCCATGGCTGTACCATATGCCTAAGCCGGAATGCATCTGCAGTAAACTCGACCCGCCCACGACCAGTGCACTCTGGCGGCGACTGGATACCCCAGTGGAGGTAACGAACTTGCTTCGCAGCCACGAGGTGCCTGGCTTGAACATCGCTTGGAATTGTTTCACTCCACCGGAGCTATGTGGCTTGAGAGTGTGGCGATGCTACATTACCTACATTACCTACATTACCTACATTACATACATTACCTACATTACCTACATTACCTACATTACCTACATTACCTACATTACCTACATTGCCTACATTACCTACATTACCTACATTACCTACATTACCTACATTACCTACATTACCTACATTACCTACATTACCTACATTACCTACATTACCTACATTATCTACATTACCTACATTACCTACATTACCTACATTACCTACATTACCTACATTACCTACATTACCTACATTACCTACATTACCTACATTACCTACATTACCTACATTACCTACATTACCTACATTACCTACATTACCTACATTACCTACATTACCTACATTACCTACATTACCTACATTACCTACATTACCTACATTACCTACATTACCTACATTACCTACATTACCTACATTACCTACATTACCTACATTACCTACATTACCTACATTACCTACATTACCTACACGGTGCCATGTGAACCTGCCTGGCGAACCCACTGGGTTCGCATGTGCCGTTCTGAAGCTAACACCACACTACACAACGTCTGCTTGACGGAGGTCACCACCACATTGCAACACGTGGGATCCACGAAGGTCACCACATTACAGCACGCACGTTACACGGAGGTCACCATCACACCACACCACGCCTAGTATACAGAGGTCACCATCACACCATACCACGTATAATATACAGAGGTCACCATCACACCATACCACGTATAATATACAGAGGTCACCATCACACCATACCACGTATAGTATACAGAGGTCACCATCACACCACACCACGTATAATATACAGAGGTCACCATCACACCATACCACGTATAGGATACAGAGGTCACCATCACACCACACCACATATAATATACAGAGGTCACCATCGCACTACACCACGTATAATATACAGAGGTCAACATCACACCACACCACGTATAATATGCAGAGGTCACCATCACACCACACCACGTATAATATACAGAGGTCACCATCACACCACACCACGCATAATATGCAGAGGTCACCATCGCACTACACCACGTATAATATACAGAGGTCACCATTGCACTACACCACGTATAATATACAGAGGTCACCATCACACCACACCACGTATAATATGCCGAGGTCACCATCGCACTACACCACGTATAATATGCGGCGGTCACCATCGCACTACACCACGTATAATATACATAGGTCACCATCACACCACACCACGTATAATATGCCGAGGTCACCATCGCACTACACCACGTATAATATGCGGCGGTCACCATCGCACTACACCACGTATAATATACAGAGGTCACCATCACACCACACCACGTGTGCTCCACTGGAGTGACCAACATACCACTCCACGTGTAATATACACGGACATCTTAGTTAGTTATTTGGGCTTTAGGGCGCGTCGACAACTATGGTCATATTTATACATGGACATCGACACCACATTACGTCACGTGTAATCTACGGAATTCACCCAACCACACTACATCACTTGTGCTCCAGGGACGTCGCCATCACACCATGCGTAGTCCATGGACGTCGCCATCACACCACGCGTAGTCTATGGACGTCGCCATCACACCACGCGTAGTCTATGGACGTCGCCATCACACCACGCGTAGTCTATGGACGTCGCCATCACACCACGCGTAGTCCATGGACGTCACCATCACACCACGCGTAGTCTATGGACGTCGCCATCACACCACGCGTAGTCCATGTACGTCACCACCGCACCACAACACGTGTAGTCTATGGACGTCGCGACCACACTAAGACACCTTTACCTATATTTATTCGTGCATTTTCTGTCCACTTTGTTACCGCTTGACTATCGCAATAATACAAGATGCGCATAAAATTCAGTGGTATTAAATGCATGCGACTTATCGCGATGGCAATTCCGTTGCTTAGCCAATTCTCATAGCTTAGCGTACGGAACGTAATATGCAGCATTCAAGAAGTAGAAGAGCAGCTCACTAATATCCAGCAAGTCTGAATTTAATTACCCTCCCCCTCCATCAGCCACACCATTCTCAGATGACTTTGCTCCGATGACATAGCAGAGAGGATTGATATTCCAATGAGACATGCAAGTCGAAGCACGCTTGCAGCCAGTACCGAGGCTAAACGTGAATAGGACACTTGTCACGAAGCCATGAGGTTCCGGGCCCAAACCTCTCCAGCCGCCTACGATTTCGGCTTCGACCATTCGACGCGAGATAATGACGTTTCCGTCTGCCAAGCTACAGCAACACACACCGTACAACAGCCGGGTATTTTCCTTCTCTGAGGCTAAGTTGGCTGATTCATGAGCATCTGCGTGACATTGTGACGTGCTTGGGTGTAGGGCTGCTCCGCCGTGGTTCCTAACATTGTGACGTGCTTGAGTGTAGGGCTGCTCCGCCGTGGTTCCTAACACTGTGACGTGCTTAAGTGTAGGGCTGCTCCGCCGTGGTTCCTGACATTGTGACGTGCTAGAGTGTAGGGCTGCTCCGCAGTGGTTCCTGACATTGTGACGTGCTTGAGTGTAGGGCTGCTCCGCAGTGGTTCCTGACATTGTGACGTGCTTGAGTGTAGGGCTGCTCCACAGTGGTTCCTGACATTGTGACGTGCTTGAGTGTAGGTCTGCTCCGCAGTGGTTCCTGACATTGTGACGTGCTTGAGTGTAGGGCTGCTCCGCAGTGGTTCCTGACATTGTGACGTGCTTGAGTGTAGGGCTGCTCCGCAGTGGTTCCTGACATTGTGACGTGCTTGAGTGTAGGGCTGCTCCGCAGGGGTTCCTGAAAATGTGGGGGTTGTAGGGAGGGGGGTTTGGGGGGGGGTTCTGACATTGTGACGGGCTGCAGTGGTTCCGCAGTGGTTCCTGACATTGTGACGTGCTTGAGTGTAGGGCTGCTCCGCAGTGGTTCCTGACATTGTGACGTGCTTGAGTGTAGGGCTGCTCCGCAGTGGTTCCTGACATTGTGACGTGCTTGAGTGTAGGTCTGCTCCGCCGTGGTTCCTAACATTGTGACGTGCTTGAGTGTAGGGCTGCTCCGCCGTGGTTCCTGACATTGTGACGTGCTTGAGTATAGGGCTGCTCCGCCGTGGTTCCTAACATTGTGACGTGCTTGAGTGTAGGGCTGCTCCGCCGTGGTTCCTGCCGTGGGAGCAGACACTGTTCTGCGCCGAACGTGCAGCGTGCAGCACATCACACACGCCATCACATCAGGCGTGCAGCACATCACACACGCCATCACATCAGGCGTGCAGCACATCACACACATCATCACATCAGGCGTGTAAGCATTTTGAGCTTGGTGCAACCAGGAGCGCACTGTAGCACCTCCCGCCCAACTAGCTTGTAACGACGTTGCAATGTGCAGCATCTGAGAATAGCGTTCTAACATTTCATAGGAGAGCCCACAAAAAAAAACTAGAGCGTTAGCATGGGCTTTTCCTCTCTCAGTTTTCGGAAGGCTGAGCCAGAACGTTGAGGTTTAAAGTTGAAACTACATATAGACTATTATAATGTTCAAGCTAACTTGTATAGAACCTGCAGCCTTATAGAGGTGGAATAAAAGCATCGATGGAAAAAGCTGTTGGCCCAATTTCCGGGTCTTTTCACACCCTTGGCTTCTTGAAAATTTCAAGTATTCCACCACCACCACCAACAACAACAACAACAGTCGTAAAAGCAAGGTTGAACGTGCCATCAGGATTTCTTACCGCTTTAACGGAGCCGCCTCCCCTGACCTGGGCTGAGAAACCGTCCGCTCATGACATGCGCTAGCTTTTGCGATCGATTGAACGAAAATCATTCAATTGACGCCACACGTGCAGCAAGTGAAACCGTGGCCGCTCACGGTCTGCAATTACCGCACTGCAGATAACCGCACGAAAACAACGCACGTGTGGCTTTTCGTCAAGCAATCCCGTTCGGGTGATTTATGCACTGATGCAGTGTTCAGCAAGCCCTCGTAGTGTCAATGATAACAATGTAATTGATCCGATGGTGAGCATATTTGAAGTTGTTGCTATCCGGACTTGGTTAGCCTGCCACCTGTGGTGATGTCGGCGGTCATAGTTGACAATCAGCATCATTAGATTATTCTGCATCATTGAACAGCGTGTTGCGGAGCAGTCGTCCGGTCGTGGCCTTAACTGCGGCACAGGGCCGTTAACTTTGTGCGGACAGTACTCTCCGCTAGCAAATGGTCCCACCAACCGTTAGCATTTCCTGGGTAGTGGCTGAACTTGGCAGAACAGCCAAAGTGGTCTCGACAGGAGCATGGCCAGCAAATGGCATTGGATTGGGTAAGTATTGGCGGCGAGCACGCTCGCAATGGAAAAGGAAAACTTGGCCCATGGAGGACGTTCCACGTAACGCCCCTCCCCTCGTCTTTCCCCGTCCTTTTGCCATTGGTTCCTACTGAGAGTCCCTTTAAGTCCCTTTAATCTTGCCACGCAATTGCTGCCAGTTTCCCGTCGCGAAGATTCTTCAGAATTTGTGTTTAAATATCAGATCTCCTTAAACGTTCTGAATCTTCGAGGATTATTATTGTGTAAAGCACTGTAAAGCACTGTAAAGCACTGGAGTGCCGGGGCTCGGGACAATCATTGAATTAAGTTAGCTTCAGCCTAGGTGAATGTGCTAGGTTTCCAGATCCAACTGCGATTGACGCAGCTCGACGCGCGAAGGGGTGAAATAGGAGGGAATCTGGGCCATTAGAGGCCGAAATAGACATCAGGAATGATGCACCGTATGGCCAAGCAGAATGTCTGTAATTTCAGTGGGTGGGCGAACAGAAGGTATGACGTGGTCAGCACTAGCATACCCCACCAACAATGCGTAGCTATTTCCCGCACCGAAGGACGTGGCTGAGGAAGGGGCAACTACAGCGATGGCACGCACCAGCCGGAAGGTGATTTAAACGGCGTGCCAGATATGATGAATGGTATCAGAATGTAGTTCGGTGGATGCCATGGACGCCACTGCCGGGCTATTATCATCAGGTGCCAGTAGATGATCATCAGCAAGAGGCGGTGTACCAACTACGCTGATTCATCAGCCTACATGTCTGTTATACATGTATAACATTCATAACATGCATAACATGCTTCTATGCTATGCATATGAGCATACATTGGGGTAGTCAATTTTAAGCTGATTCTTTTCATGCAACATCGCAACGCCGTAGAGGTTCCAAGGTTAAAGTTTTGAAGATGTGTGCTCAGCCTCCCCCCCCCCCCTCCCCCTCCTCATCTTCCTGCTGTTCCTTTCTCCGTCACCCATGACCAGAGGGAAAAATATACTCAGCCTCACCATTCTTTGGGCTGCTGATCGTATCCAGAAAACTGTGATTCTACAAGGCATGTCGCGGCCCTTATCGGGTGGGACCACTAGAGCAATGTCCGCATATTTTGTGTTACATGGCTGTGTCTCTGAGGCGGGACCAATGTCCGCATATTTTGTGTTACATGGCTGTGTCTCTGAGGCGGGACATATATCAGACATTTGCATCCTTCATCTCAGAAGGCTATTCGCTGGTCCAGTTGATTCAAAGGAAAGCGAATTATTTGTAAGCTGAAGTCAACTCAGTTGTGATTCCATTATGCCATGACCCTGGGTCTTCACTATGACACCACCCTCCACTCCAGTGGCACACTGGCCACCCTCCTGATAAAAGTGTCTTGAAAAAAAACATTTCACTGATTCACATGTGTGTACAAGCCAGGACAAGGGTCATGACCATACCAACCATTGGCTGTTATGCGAACAGCAGTAGCGGAACATGCAGAGCTAAGGAAATGCCAGGCCACATGTGAAGTTATCTCTTTTCAGTAAACTTCCATAAGCTTAGATGTAAATTTGGTTGCATAAGGTGGACGGGTGGGGAGTTCCTATTAAGCACATCATATATTTCACAGCCCTTGCCTGCTAACTTGAAGATATTTTAACTTTAGCGATATTGCAATGTAATATTGGAGTTTGGCTTCACGCGTTGAAAAGTTCCTGTGATTCCACGAATTTAAACATTGCATTTATGCATGTGTCGATTCATTAAATCACTGGGTATCTATCAATAACGCGAGATCATGCCCATAATTAGATAGTATCATCTTAATATGACATCGTTATCCCACGACTTGGTCAGACTACTTTCAGATGCTTCCTAATAAATACCTGGAGAAAAGTTTCTATATAGGCTACGTGATAGTCCAGGATAATGACCTCGCGTCACGACAACCAGTACGGCTGTTCAAAGAGATTGTCCTCTGCACGGTATATTGTGCAGCAGGTTTTGACAATTGAACAGTAACACTCAAACTCCAGTGCATACGTAAAATGTTCCACGACAACGAACGACCGTGATATTTCCTAGTGTTGAATTTTAAGGCCGAAATCAATTATTAATTTAGAACGCGCGACCGCCAGCGTTACAGACTGCGTCGCTGGGCTGCTCAGAGACGACTGACTGTCGGGGGTGGGTCATGAGGTTCGGCGGCTACCGGCACCCGAATCTCCGCCGCAGACGGCGGCCGTTGGCCCGGTAAAAGCGCTGAGCTAGGTTTCCGGCCGCGACTCGGCGGCAGCGCCGGCCGGACGGATGGAAAGGTACTGACAGTTACGGGGCGGTAGGTCGGATAGCTTTACGGGATTACAGCATTTACAATTACTGGACAGCCAAAAGTGCAATTTTATGGAAACTCTTACCAATCCACAATTTAATGCAACCCCCAAGTAGAAGACTACAAAAATAGCAAGCTGGTAACATTTCCTGATATTGTGCTTCATAGCTTTAATAACATATCTGGGTTGCGGGCATATAACGCCACTTCCAACAAACACTGGGTTGATGTGCATGCGGATTCCTTTAGTGCGATGGTATTTCCCATGGCATCGCAATAATACTCAGCTGCCGAGGACTTACGTCCTTCATTTTTCCTTGGAAGGGACACTTCTCCCGCATTATTTCGATGTATTATTCTCCTCGCAACCACAACACGTTGTGGGAGGTTCACACCTTTTGGTTATTACTATGAAAATTTCGCCATATTGATGAGTATTTGTTTTCTAGATTGTGTCTGCCCAGTTTCTTTCCCACAATATTAACAACCCCAATTGCATCAATTCAAGACGGATGATTAATAAGCGATAACTACAAGTGTGCAGGATTCACATCATGCTGTCCATGCTGCTTCCGGCATGCATTTCCTCAGACGCTCCGTTTGTTTCGTGGTTGCCAATCTGGCTGCATTTTGTTCGCTATTAGATATATCGCGTGCAGATTAAAAACTTGCTGATATTTCTATATCATTGGCAAAAAGTACATATATCCCATGAACAAAACATATTTCGAAGCTGATGAACAAAAGTACCTATCCATCGTAGCACACATTATAATAAAAGTACTACGTCAAAGAGTGCTTCAGCTAAAGTTGAAGGACGACGATCCCTCCTCAGCCAGAGCTGGGGAGGAGTCTTTCGTCTCCCCTCCTCCATATAGCGTAGCTCATACCCATTGATCACATCACTAAAAAAGGCATACTATGAACCAGATGCGGGAATTACACCTCCAGACCGCACATCAACTATGGCATTGTTAGCGTCAGGACCCATGCTGCGATGCGATATACTGCGCCGCAATGCGCTTCTGACTTGCGGTACAGCATACCAGTAGAGTTATCTGCAGCGTCACAGTCCTCGTCCAAATCACCACACAACATCATCTGTCGGCGCATTCACCTTGGCACCTCACCTTCATTGCATCTGCCCTGAAGTTCAATTGAAGTAAAATTTCGACCATACATTTCACTGGCCTAGAGCGCACAAGCGGATGATAGAACGCTAAACTACATAAGCATCCTGACTGAATTAATAAAGCTGGGTATTTGTCAGTGGCACGGCGTGAAGCCAAATGAGCGTTGAGGCAGACTTGCATCTGCTTGTAAAGCCACGACCCAAACAACTAATCATTGTGCGCATTACATGCATGCGTCAATGTTAAGTATCTGTATGTTAAGTATCTGTATGTGCATGGGCGGAACCTCAAAGGAATTCCTCGGCGCAGTGGTAAAGGTAACTATGTCAAAATGCGTTGGAGTGGCTGACCCATGTAGTGCCAGGCTAAAATCTTTAAGTACTGTAGGTGTTCCACGAATCATTTGAGAGATTCGAGTTCCTGTAAAGAGACACGATGCTTCATCAATGTGCGTGTGTGTTTACGTGTGTAATAGGTGTACTAGTTGGTGCATCCTGAGGCTGAAAGCGGTGGACGCAATTGAGTGACTATCAAAGCTGCTTGAGGCAAATTCTAAATCACATTAGTGTTGCCGGGCTTGTCTTCAGTGACCGTGTGTCGGTTTTGCCAGGCTTGCCTTCAGTGGCCGGGTGACAGTGTTGTCAGGCTTGTCTTCAGTGGCCTGGTGTCGATGTTGCCAGTCTTCAGTGGCCAGGTGTCGGTGTTTCCAGGCTTGTCTTCAGTGGCCGGGTACCGGTGTTGCCAGGCTTGTGTTCAGTGACCGAGTGCCGGTGTTTCCAGGCTTATCTTGAGTGGTCGGGTGCCGGTATTTCCGTGCTTCTGCGGTGGCGCCTGCGGCGGTATTGGCTTCCTGCGGTGCTG